>JBBDGP010000534.1:10342500-10654202 GCA_037952835.1 Lithobates septentrionalis | reverse complement strand
GAGTTAAAATCAAGAAAAGAACTCATAGTGCATTATCAGCTTCCTGATCTGTCAGCACTTTGTTATCTGGCAATAGAAGATAAGTAGCAGGAATGCGCAGCCGAAGGAGTGCCAGGGATGTCTGGTTTTCATCTTGTGACTTCTGGATATGTCAACATTCTGAAATGATGAAGGAAAGCTGGAGCTGTATTTTTTAGTGTAGCAGCCCCTATACTTCACAGGTGTGCCCTGTACCTTTAAGAAGGGATGGGCTGCCCTTCAGTCCACCTGCTCTCATTTATCCATCAGAATGCATGTGCCTCCACTGTGGGGACACTCATATTTTAGTGTTAGGACCACAGATATCAGGGTGCCGTGACGAGGCTCTGTGGCTTACGCATGCGTTTGCAAATGCGTGCGGACTAAACCCCTGTTTTTAACGCATACTGTTAGACAGGTTAATTTGGTTGTCTGCGAGCTGGTGGTAAGTAGGCTTGGAATTTTTTCCTGGGCATTCCCCAGGCCTTGTTTATATCTGTTTGTAGCCCTCCAATGCCGCTTACTGCGATAGCCAGCTATAAATGAGGGTGGGTGGCAAGTTTTTTGAGATCACCTTGGTGTGTGTAATGGTCCAGCAACGCACCAGCACCTTTGCAGCCATTGTGCTATTTGCTGGGTGTCTGGTGTGCCCTGTACCTTTAAGAAGGGATGGGCTGCCCTTCAGTCCACCTGCTCTCATTTATCCATCAGAATGCATGTGCCTCCACTGTGGGGACACTCATATTTTAGTGTTAGGACCACAGATATCAGGGTGCCGTGACGAGGCTCTGTGGCTTACGCATGCGTTTGCAAATGCGTGCGGACTAAACCCCTGTTTTTAACGCATACTGTTAGACAGGTTAATTTGGTTGTCTGCGAGCTGGTGGTAAGTAGGCTTGGAATTTTTTCCTGGGCATTCCCCAGGCCTTGTTTATATCTGTTTGTAGCCCTCCAATGCCGCTTACTGCGATAGCCAGCTATAAATGAGGGTGGTGGCAAGTTTTTTGAGATCACCTTGGTGTGTGTAATGGTCCAGCAACGCACCAGCACCTTTGCAGCCATTGTGCTATTTGCTGGGTGTCTGATGTGCCCTGTACCTTTAAGAAGGGATGGGCTGCCCTTCAGTCCACCTGCTCTCATTTATCCATCAGAATGCATGTGCCTCCACTGTGGGGACACTCATATTTTAGTGTTAGGACCACAGATATCAGGGTGCCGTGACGAGGCTCTGTGGCTTACGCATGCGTTTGCAAATGCGTGCGGACTAAACCCCTGTTTTTAACGCATACTGTTAGACAGGTTAATTTGGTTGTCTGCGAGCTGGTGGTAAGTAGGCTTGGAATTTTTTCCTGGGCATTCCCCAGGCCTTGTTTATATCTGTTTGTAGCCCTCCAATGCCGCTTACTGCGATAGCCAGCTATAAATGAGGGTGGTGGCAAGTTTTTTGAGATCACCTTGGTGTGTGTAATGGTCCAGCAACGCACCAGCACCTTTGCAGCCATTGTGCTATTTGCTGGGTGTCTGGTGTGCCCTGTACCTTTAAGAAGGGATGGGCTGCCCTTCAGTCCACTGCTAGAAGAAGTGATTGGGGGGGATCGGTGCTAGAGGAAGTGATTGGGGGATTTGTGCTAGGAGAGATTGGAGGGGATTTGTGCTAGGAGGAGAGATTGGAGGGGATTTGTGCTAGGAGGAGAGATTGGAGGGGATTTGTGCTAGAAGGAATTGGAGGTGATTTGTACTGGGAGGAGGGATTGGGGGGGTTTGTGCTGGGATGAGGGATTGGGGGGGGGGGGTCTGTGCTAGAAGAAGTGTTTGGGGGACTTGTGTTAGGGGGCATTTGTGCTAGGGGGAGGGGGCTTGGGGAAGATCTGTGCTAGAAGAAGTGATTGGGGAGATTTGTTCTAGAAGGAGTGATTGGAGGGGATTTGTGCTAGGAGGAGGGATTGGAGGGGATTTGTACTGGGAGGAGGGATTGGAGGGGATTTGTACTGGGAGGAAGGAATTAGAGGGATTTGTACTGGGAGGAGGGATTGGGGGGATCTGTGCTAGAAGAAGTGATTGGGGGGGGGGATTTGTGCTGTGAGGAGGGATTGGGGGGGGGATTTGTGCTAGGAAGAGGGATAGGAGGGAGGAATTTGTGCTAGGAGGAGGGATGGGGGGATTTGTGCTTAGAGGAGGGATTGGGGGGATTTGTGCTTAGAGGAGGGATTGGGGGGATTTGGACTTAAAGAAGTGATGGGGGGGGGGGATTTTGGCTAGGAGAAGGGATTGGGGGTATTTTTGTTAGGAGGAGGGATTGGGGGGGGGGGATTTGTGCTGTGAGGAGGGATTGGAGGGGATTTGTGCTGGGAGGAGGGATTGGGGCAATTTGTGCTAGGGGGAGGGATTGGGGGGGTTGTGCTAGGGGGAGGGATTAGGGGGGGTTGTGCTAGGGGGAGGGATTAGGGGGGGTTGTGCTAGGGGGAGGGATTAGGGGGGGATTTGTACTGGGAGGAGGGATTGGAGGGGATTTGTACTGGGAGGGATTGGGGGGTCTGTGCTAGAAGAAGTGATTGGGGGGATTCATGCTGAGAGGAGGGATTGGGAAGATCTGTGCTGGGAGGAGGGATTGGGGGAATTTGTGCTGGGAGGAGGGATTGGGGGATTTGTGCTAGGGGGAGGGATTGAGGGGGATTTGTGCTAGAAGAAGTAATTGGGGGGGATTTGTGCTTGGGGAGGGATGGGAGGATTGTTGCTAGGGGGGAGGATTGTTGCTAGGAGGAGGGATGGGAGGGAGGAATTTGTGCTAGAAGGGATAGGTGGGATCTCTGCTTGGAGGACGGATTGGGCGGGGATTTGGGCTTAAAGAAGTGATGGGGGATTTGGGCTAGGAGAAGGGATTGGGGGGATTTTTGTTAAGAGGAGGGATTGGGGGGGGGGGGATTTGTGCAATGGGGGGGGGGGTATTTGTGCTAGGGGGAGGGATTGGAGGGGATTTGTACTGGGAGGAGGGATTGGAGTGGGGGTCTGTGCTAGAAATGATTGGGGGGATTTGTGCTGGGAGGAGGGATTTGAGGGGATATGTGCTAGGAGGAGGGAATGGGGGGGATTTGTGCCAGAAGGAGGGATTGGGGGATTTGTGCTAGGGGGAGGGATTAGGGGATTTGTGCTGGGAGGAGGGATAGGGGATTTGTGCTAGGGGGAGGGATTGGGGGGGGGGGGTTTGTGCTAGGGGGAGGGATTGGGGGATCTATGCTAGAAGAAGTGATTGGGGGGGATCTGTGCTAGAGGAAGTGATTGGGGGGATCTGTGCTAGAGAAAGTGATTGGGGGATTTGTGCTAGGAGGAAAGATTGGAGGGGATTTGTGCTAGAAGGAATTGGAGGGAATTTGTACTGGGAGGAGGGATTGGGGGGTTTGTGCTGGGAGGAGGGATTGGGGGGGGGGTCTGTGCTAGAAGAAGTGATTGGGGGGACTTGTGTTAGGGGGAGGGATTGGGGGGGTTTGTGTTAGGGGGGATTTGTGCTAGGGGGAGGGGGCTTGGGGAAGATCTGTGCTAGAAGAAGTGATTGGGGAGATTTGTTCTAGGAGGAGTGACTGGAGGGGATTTGTGCTAGGAGGAGGGATTGGAGGGGGATTTGTACTGGGAGGAGGGATTGGAGGGGATTTGTACTGGGAGGAGGGATTGGAGGGGATTTGTACTGGGAGGAGGGATTGAGAGGATCTGTGCTGGGAGGAGGGATTGGGGGGATTTGTGTTAAGAAGAGCGATTGGAGGGGATTTGTGCCAGGAGGAGGGATTGGAGGGGATTTGTGCTAGGAGGAGGGATTGGAGGGGATTTGTGCTAGGAGGAGGGATTGGAGGGGATTTGTGCTAGGAGGGATTGGAGGGGATTTGTGCTGGGAGGAGGGATTGGGGGGGATTTGTGCTAGGGGCAGGGATTGGGGGGATCTATGCTAGGAGGAGAGATTGGAGGGGATTTGTGCTAGGAGGAGAGATTGGAGGGGATTTGTGCTAGGAGGAGAGATTAGAGGGGATTTGTGCTAGGAGGAGAGATTGGCGGGGATTTGTACTGGGAGGAGGTATGGGGGAGATCTATGCTAGAAGAAGTGATTGGGGGGGATTTTGCTGTGAGGAGGGATTGGGGGGGATTTGTGCTGGGAGGAAAGATTGGGGGGATTTTGGCTAGGAGAAGGGATTGGGGGGATTTTTGTTAGGAGGAGGGATTGGGGGGGGGGGGGGGTATTTGTGCCGGGAGGAGGGATTGGAGGAGATTTTTGCTGGGAGGAGGGATTGGGGCAATTTGTACTTGGAGGAGGGATTGGGGGAGATTTGGGCTTAAAGAAGTGATGGGGGGGGTTTGAGCTAGGAGAAGGGATTGGGTCAATTTGTGCTAGGAGGAGGGATTGGGGGGGGGATTTGTGCTATGAGGAGGGATTGGGGGGATTTGTGCTGTGAGGAGGAATTGGGGGGATTTGTGCTGTGAGGAGGAATTGGGGGCGATTTGTGCTAGGAGGAATTGGGGGCGATTTTTGCTAGGAGGAGGAACTGGGGGCGATTTGTGCTAGGAGGAGGAACTGGGGGCGATTTGTGCTAGGAGGAGGAATTGGGGGGATTTGTGCTAGGAGGAGGGATTGGGGGATTTGTGCTAGGGGGAGGGATTTGTGCTAGGGGGAGGGATTGGGGGAGATTTGTGCTAGGGGGAGGGATTGGGGGGGTTTCAAGGGGGCGGGATGGGGGGGTTTGTGCTAGTGGGAGGGGGATTGGGGGAGATCTATGCTAGAAGAAGTGATTGGGGAGATTTGTGCTAGAGGGAGCGATTGGAGAGGATTTGTACTGGGAGGAGGGATTGGGGGGGATTTGTGTTAAGAGGAGGGATTGGAGGGGATTTTTGCTGGGAGGAGGGATTGGAGGGGATTTTTGCTGGGAGGAGGGATTGGAGGGGATTTGTGCTGGGAGGATGAATTGGAGGGGATTTGTGCTGGGAGGAGGGATTGGAGGGGATTTGTGCTGGGAGTAGGGATTGGAGGGGATTTGTGCTGGGAGGAGGGATTGGAGCAATTTGTGCTGGGAGGAGGGATTGGGGCAATTTGTGCTGGGAGGAGGGATTGGGAATATCTGTGCTGGGAGGAGGGATTGGGGGGATTTGTGCTGGGAAGAGGGATTGGGGGGGATTTGTGCTGGGAGGAGGGATTGGGGCAATTTGTGATGGGAGGAAAGAATGGAGGGGATTTGCGCTGGGAGGAGGGTTGGAGGGGATTTGTGCTGGAAGGAGGGTTGGAGGGGATTTGTGCTGGGAGGAGGGTTGGAGGGGATTTGTGCTGGGAGGAGGGTTGGAGGGATTTGTGCTAGGAGGAGGGATTGGGGCAGATTTGTGCTGGGAGGAGGGATTGGGGCAATTTGTGCTGGGAGGAGGGATTGGGGCAATTTGTGCTGGGAGGAGGGATTGGGGGGGATTTGTGCTGGGAGGAGGGATTGGGGGGATTTGTGCTGGGGAGAGGGATTAGGGGGGATTTGTGCTGGGAGGAGGGATTGGGGCAATTTGTGATGGGAGGAGGGATTGGGGCAATTTGTGATGGGAGGAGGGATTGGGGCAATTTGTGATGGGAGGAGGGAATGGAGGGGATTTGTGCTGGGAGGAGGGTTGGAGGGGATTTGTGCTGGGAGGAGGGATTGGGGCGGATTTGTGCTGGGAGGAGGGATTGGGGCGGATTTGTGCTGGGAGGTGGGATTGGGGCGGATTTGTGCTGGGAGGAGGGATAGGGGCGGATTTGTGCTGGGAGGAGGGATTGGGGCGGATTTGTGCTGGGAAGAGGGATTGGGGCATATTTGTGCTGGGAAGAGGGATTGGGGCAGATTTGTGATGGGAGGAGGGAATGGAGGGGATTTGTGCTGGGAGGAGGGTTGGAGGGGATTTGTGCTTGGAGCAGGGATTGGGGGGATTTGTGCTGGGAGGAGAGATTGGGGGGGGGGGGGTTGTGCTGGGAGGAGGGATAGGGGGGATTTGTGCTTGGAGGAGGGATTGGGGGATTTGGGCTTAAAGAAGTGATGGGGGGGATTTGGGCTAGGAGAAGGGATTGGGGGGTATGTGCTAGAAGAAGTGGTTGGGGGGGGGATTTGTGCTGCGAGGAGGTTTTTTTTGGGGTGGGAGATTTGTGCTAGGTGGAGGGATTGGAGGATTTGTGCTGGGAGGAGGGATTGGGGGGATTTGTGCTGGGTGGAGGGATTTGTGCTGGGAGGAGGGATTGGAGGGGATTTGTGCTGGGAGGAGGGATTGGGGCAATTTATGCTAGGAGGAGGGATTGGAGGGGATTTGTGCTGGGGGAGGGAATATCTGTGCTGGGAGGAGGGATTGGGGGGATTTGTGTTGGGAGGAGGGATTGGGGGGGATTTGTGCTGGGAGGAGGGATTGGGGGGATTTGGGCTTAAAGAAGTGATGGGGGAATTTGGGCTAGGAGGAGGGATTGAGGGGGTCTGTGCTAGAGGAAGTGATTGGGGGGATTTGTGCTGTGAGGAGGTATTTTTTTGGGGGGGGAGATTTGTTCTAGGAGGAGGGATTGGGGGGGATTTGTGCTGGGAGGAGGGATTTGGGGGATCTGTGCTGGGAAGAGAGATTGGGGGGGGTCTGTGCTGGAGGAAGGGATTGCGAGGATTTGTGCTGAGAGGAGGGATTGGGGGGGGGGGATTTGTGATGGGAGGAGGTTTTTTTGGGGGGGGGGGACTTGAGCTAAGAGGAGGGATTGGGGGGGTTGTGCACACCATGTGTGATGTCCATCCATGTTACCTGCACCCCCATGTATCCATCTATAAACTATACACAGTGACAGACCTCAGATCATTGCATTGCAATGTCCCCTACCCCTCCTCCTCCTGGGTGTGTCTCTCATCTCTCCCCCCACTGTGCGTGTCTCATCTCTGCCCCCCCCCCCTGTGTGTGTCTCATATCCCCCCCCCTCCCCCCGTGTGTCTCTCATCTCTGCCTCCCCCCTCTTGTGCGTGTCTTATCTGTGCCCCCCCTCCTCCTGTGTGTGTCTCATCTCTGCCCCCCTCTTCCTGTATGGATGCGACACCCTGGAGCCAAATGAAAAAATCAAGTACAAGCACGTGATTTTGCACTCAAGGGCCACCCTGCTGCAGTATATGTACATGGGGCGGTCCTTAATGCAGAGCTCCACCCAGCGCTCCTCTTGCACAATTGGCACTTTTGGGAAGGAGGTGGGAAGCATAACCTGATTTTGAACAGGTACCCCGCTTTCCACTTCCGTTCCGAGTTCCCGCGGCGCTCTGAACGGAAGTTTTCCTCCCTCCCCCCCTTCAGTCTTCTGGGACACTGACAGGTCCCAGAAGACTGCATCCACCAATCACGATGCACAGCGTGACTCACGCATGCGCAGTGGGCTTCCTGCTTTAAAGCTGCAAGCTGTCACAGCCGGGTGCCCCTAGTGAAGATGCCAGCGATGGGGACCGAAGACAGCGGGTGAGACTGGCTGGGGTGAGCACCCCGCTGGATCATGGGACGGGTGAGTGGTTTGTTTTTTAAAATTCAGCAGCTGCAGTTTTTGTAGCCGTTGATTTTTATTTTTTCCCCATCGGTGGCTGGAACTCTTCTTTAACCGCTTCCCGCCCACCGCACATCATATGACGTCATCGGGTTTAAGCGGTGATATCTGAATAATGCCTGCAGCTACAGACATCATTCACATATCTTCTTTTAGCGCCAGATGCTGACCATAGTGATTTCCGGCAGACCTGATGGTCCCTGGAGTCTCTATGATCTTTCGGAGGCCAGGCGCGATGTTATGATGTCACGCCTGGCCCCTGCATTTGAAAAAATGACGCCGCCTCAGCTGGGAAACTAAGGTCTTCTTCCTTTTTATTTTTTATTTCAGGCTTCCCAGCCTAGAGGGGAAATGTGGGGACTTATTGACCCCATATGTCACTGCAAAGAGGACCTGTCATGCTTATTCCTAGTACAAGGGATGTTTACATTCCTTGTACTAGGAATAAAAAAAGTGATAAAAAAAAAAAAAGTTTCAAACTAAAAAAATAAAAGTAAAGTAAAATGAATAAAAAAAAAAAAAAATGTTTAACCACTTGCCGTCTTAATTTGCCAGGAGGGCGTCCCTGGACATCCTCCCGTGCTTGAGTGGCTTGCGCGCCCCCTGCAGGGCGCTCTGTGATCAGTGAGTCTATGAGACTTGCCTGATCACAGATCGTAGTAAGGGTTGAGCTATTTTTCCTCCTCATGCTGATAGCGTGAGCAGGGAAAAAAAAGCAGATCACCGGCAGCTGCAAGAAGGACATTGGTCCCAATCGTGGAGGTACCTACCAGTGCCCACCAGGGCCACCTACCAGTGCCCGCCACCTACTAGTGCCCACAGTGTCACCTACCAGTGCCCACAGTGCCGCCTATAAATTAATCAGTGCATCATTACCAGTGCTGCCTATCAATACCATCTACCAGTGCCACCTATCACTGCCACCCATTAGTGCCACTCATCAGTGCCACCCATCAGGGCCCATCAGTGTCGTTTTATCTGTGCCTTTCAGTGTCACCTTATCTGTGCCCATCAGCGAATATCAATGAAGGAGAAAAATTACCCGTTTGCAAAATTTTATAACAAACTATGAAACTTTTTTTTTTCAAAAATTTCTGTCTTTTTTTGTTTGTTTAGCAAAAAATAAAAACCCAAATGGTGATTAAATACCACCAAAAGAAAGCTTAATTTGTGTGAAAAGAAAGATAAAAATTTCATTTGGGTACAGTGTAGCATGACCGCGCGATTGTCATTCAAAGTGTGACAGCGCTGAAAGCTGGTCTGGGCAGGAAGGGGGTTTAAGTGCCCAGTAAGCAAAAAGTTAAAGTGCCCCTGTCCCCATGTGCTCACATGCAGAAGCGAACCCATACGTAAGTCACGCCCACATATATAAACACGTGTGAGGTATCACCGTGAAGGTTAGAGTGAGAGCAATAATTCTAGCCCTAGATCTAGTAAAAAAATTTAAAGCGTCGCTCATGGGAATTTTTAAGTACCGAAGTTTGGCGCCATTCCATGAGCGTGTGCAGTTTTGAAGCATGACATGTTGGGTATTCATTTACTCGGCGTAACATTATCTTTCACATTATGTAAAAAATTGGGCTAACTCGTGCGAGATAAAAAGTTGCAACAACCGCCATTTTATTCTCTAGGGTCTCTGCTAAAAAAAACAACATATATAATGTTTGGTGGTTCTATGTAATTTTCTAGCAAAAAAAGGATTTTTACATGTAGAAGTGTCAGAATTGGTCTTGTAGTTAAGCGGTTAAATTGGGGCACTGGGTGTGTGTGGGGGGGGGGGGGGGGAGAAGATACCCCCACAGTGGTGAGGCTTCATCAGGAAATGTGCAGACTTTGCTTATTCTATATAAAAACAAAATGAATTAGAATGCCCAGACAGAGTGCCTATGTACACGGGTACAAAATATTCTGCACTCAGGTCTGTAATGTGTACATTTTATATGGATCTGAATGCAGCTGTGTGTTATTCTATGGTGCACACAGCTGAGCTCGGCTCTCTCATCTGCATTTACAAAAAAAAATAATAATCAGTTCCCTCGGTCCTCCATATGATTTATATTTATTAATGATGTACACTTGTAAACATTTGTACTTACATTTACATGCATACAGTACTGAGTGTAAATATACGCCATCAGCCCTGAATGGGCGCCGAGCATTTTCACTTGCAAGTGGCCTGAATGGAAGTTTGTATCCTAGCTTGTATAAATGCTGTGCGGCGGGGGGGGGGCTACCTGCGTCCTAGAAGTCAAGGAGGTTAGGTGGGGGGGCTTCCTAGCAAATCGGGTACATTTGTACTTCATGCATGTAACATTATTACAGACATTGCATGCTGACAGATGTTACATAGGGTCTCACTGCCAGCAAGATCACACACACAGGCCAAACTGAGCTATCGGGGGAGAAGAGCCTTGGTGAGAGAGGTAAAGAAGAACCCAAAGATCACTGTGGCTGAGCTCCAGAGATGCAGTCGGGAGATGGGAGAAAGTTGTAGAAAGTCAACCATCACTGCAGCCCTCCACCAGTCGGTGCTTTATAGCAGAGTGGCCCGACGGAAGCCTCTCCTCAGTGCAAGACACATGAAAGCCCACATGGAGTTTGCTAAAAAAAACACCTTAAGGACTCCCAAGATGGTGAGAAATAAGATTCTCTGGTCTGATGAGACCAAGATAACTTTTTGGCCGGAATCCTAAGCGGTATGTGTGGAGAAAACCAGGCACTGCTCATCACCTGTCCAATACAGTCCCAACAGTGAAGCATGGTGGTGGCAGCATCATACTGTGGGGGTGTTTTTCAGCTGCAGGGACAGGATGACTGGTTGCAATCGAGGGAAAGATGAATGCGGCCAAGTACAGGGATATCCTGGACGAAAACCTTCTCCAGAGTGCTCAGAACCTCAGACTGGGCCAAAGGTTTACCTTCCAACAAGACAATAACCCTAAGCACACAGCTAAAATAACAAAGGAGTGGCTTCACCAAAACTCAGTGACTGTTCTTGAATGGCCCAGCCAGAGCCCTGACTTAAACCCAATTGAGCATCTCTGGAGAGACCTAAAAATGGCTGTCCACCAACGTTTACCATCCAACCTGACAGAACTGGAGAGGATCTGCAAGGAGGAATGGCAGAGGATCCCCAAATCCAGGTGTGAAAAACTTGTTGCATCTTTCCCAAAAAGACTCATGGCTGTATTAGATCAAAAGGGGGCTTCTACTAAATACTGAGCAAAGGTTCTGAATACTTAGGACCATGTGATATTACAGTCTTTCTTTTTTTAATAAATCTGCAAAAATGTCAACAATTCTGTGTTTTTCTGTCAATATGGGGTGCTGTGTGTACATTATTGAGGAAAAAAATGAACTTAACTGAATTTAGCAAATGGCTGCAATATAACAATGAGTGAAAAATGTAAGGGGTTCTGAATAATTTCCGTCCCCACTATATATATATATATATATATATACACTACCGTTCAAAAGTTTGGGGTCACCCAAACAATTTTGTGTTTTCCATGAAAAGTCACACTTATTCACCACCATACGTTGTGAAATGAATAGAAAATAGAGTCAAGACATTGACAAGGTTAGAAATAATGATTTGTATTTGAAATAACATTGTTTTTACATCAAACTTTGCTTTCATCAAAGAATCCTCCTTTTGCAGCAATTACAGCATTGCACACCTTTGGCATTCTAGCTGTTAATTTATTGAGGTAAGCTGGAGAAATTGCACCCCACGCTTCTAGAAGCAGCTCCCACAAGTTGGATTGGTTGGATGGGCACTTCTGGCGTACCATACGGTCAAGCTGCTCCCACAACAGCTCAATGGGGTTCAGATCTGGTGACTGTGCTGGCCACTCCATTACCGATAGAATACCAGCTGCCTGCTTCTGCTGTAAATAGTTCTTGCACAATTTGGAGGTGTGTTTAGGGTCATTGTCCTGTTGTAGGATGAAATTGGCTCCAATCAAGCGCTGTCCACTGGGTATGGCATGGCGTTGCAAAATGGAGTGATAGCCTTCCTTATTCAGAATCCCTTTTACCCTGTACAAAGCTCCCACCTTACCAGCACCAAAGCAACCCCAGACCATCACATTACCTCCACCATGCTTAACAGATGGCGTCAGGCATTCTTCCAGCATCTTTTCATTTGTTCTGCGTCTCACAAACTTACTTCTTTGTGATCCAAACACCTCAAACTTGGATTCATCCGTCCACAACACTTTTTTCCAGTCTTCCTCTGTCCAATGTCTGTGTTCTTTTGCCCATCTTAATCTTTTTCTTTTATTGGCCAGTCTCAGATATGGCTTTTTCTTTGCCACTCTGCCCTGAAGCCCAAAATCCCGCAGCCGCCTCTTCACTGTAGATGTTGACACTGGTGTTTTGCGGGTACTATTTAATGAAGATGCCAGTTGGGGTCCTGTGAGGCGTCTGTTTCTCAAACTAGAGACTCTAATGTGCTTATCTTCTTGCTTAGTTGTGCAACGCGGCCTCCCACTTCTTTTTCTACTCTGGTTAGAGCCTGTTTGTGCTGTCCTCTGAAGGGAGTAGTACACACCGTTGTAGGAAATCTTCAATTTCTTTGCAATTTCTCGCATGGAATAGCCTTCATTTCTAAGAACAAGAATAGACTGTCGAGTTTCAGATGAAAGTTCTCTTTTTCTGGCCATTTTGAGCATTTAATTGACCCCACAAATGTGATGCTCCAGAAACTCAATCTGCTCACAGGAAGGTCAGTTTTGTAGCTTCTGGAAGGAGCTAGACTGTTTTTAGATGTGTGAACATGATTGCACAAGGGTTTGCTAATCATCAATTAGCCTTCTGAGCCAATGAGCAAACACATTGTACCATTAGAACACTGGAGTGATAGTTGCTGGAAATGGGCCTCTATACACCTATGTAGATATTGCACCAAAAACTAGACATTTGCAGTTAGAATAGTCATTTACCACATTAGCAATGTATAGAGTATATTTGTTTAAAGTTAGGACTAGTTTAAAGTTAGCTTCATTTAAAAGTACAGTGCTTTTCCTTCAAAAATAAGGACATTTCAATGTGACCCCAAACTTTTGAACGGTAGTGTATATATATATATATATATATATATATATATAGTGCCTTGCGAAAGTATTCGGCCCCCTTGAACTTTTCAAGCTTTTGCCACATTTCAGGCTTCAAACATAAAGATATAAAATTTTTATTTTTTGTGAAGAATCACCAACAAGTGGGACACAATTGTGAAGTGGAACGAAATCTATTGGGAGTGTTGAAACTTTTTTAACTAATAAAAAAATGAAAAGTGGGGCGTGCAAAATTATTCGGCCCCCTTGCGTTAATACTTTGTAGAGCCACCTTTTGCTGCGATTACAGCTGCAAGTCACTTGGGGTATGTCTCTATCAGTTTTACACATCGAGAGACTGAAATTCTTGCCCACTCTTCCTTGCAAAACAGCTCGAGCTCAGTGAGGTTGGATGGAGAGCGTTTGTGAACAGCAGTTTTCAGCTCTTTCCACAGATTCTCGATTGGATTCAGGTCTGGACTTTGACTTGGCCATTCTAACACCTGGATACGTTTATTTGTGAACCATTCCTTTGTAGATTTTGCTGTATGTTTGGGATCATTGTCTTGTTGGAAGATAAATCTCCGTCCCAGTTTCAGGTCTTTTGCAGACTCCAACAGGTTTTCATCCAGAATGGTCCTGTATTTGGCTGCATCCATCTTCCCCTCAATTTTAACCATCTTCCCTGTCCCTGCTGAAATAAAGCAGGCCCAAACCATGATGCTGCCACCACCATGTTTGACAGTGGGGATGGTGTGTTGAGTGTGATGAGCTGTGTTGCTTTTACGCCAAACATATCGTTTTGCATTGTGGCCAAAAAGTTTGATTTTGGTTTCATCGGACCAGAGCACCTTCTATCACATGTTTGGTGTGTCTCCCAGGTGGCTTGTGGCAAACTTTAGACGAGACTTTTTATGGATATCTTTGAGAAATGGCTTTCTTCTTGCCACTCTTCCATAAAGGCCAGATTTGTGCAGTGTACGACTGATTGTTGTCCTATGGACAGACTCTCCCACCTCAGCTGTAGTTCTCTGCAGTTCATCCAGAGTGATCATGGGCCTCTTGGCTGCATCTCTGATCAGTCTTCTCCTTGTCTGAGCTGAAAGTTTAGAGGGACAGCCAGGTCTTGGTAGATTTGCAGTGGTCTGATACTCCTTCCATTTCAAAATGATCGCTTGCACAGTGCTCCTTGGGATGTTTAAAGCTTGGGAAATCTTTTTATATCCAAATCCGGCTTTAAACTTCTCCACAACAGTATTACGGACCTGCCTGGTGTGTTCCTTGGTCTTCATGATGCTCTCTGCGCTTTCAACAGAACCCTGAGACTATCACAGAGCAGGTGCATTTATACAGAGACTTGATTACACACAGGTGGATTCTATTTATCACCATCAGTCATTTAGGACAACATTGGATCATTCAGAGATCCTCGCTGAACTTCTGGAGTGAGTTTTCTGCACTGAAAGTAAAGGGGCCGAATAATTTTGCACGCACCACTTTTCAGTTTTTTATTTGCTAAAAAAGTTTAAAATATCCAATAGATTTCGTTCCACTTCACAATTGTGTCCCACTTGTTGGTGATTCTTCACAAAAAATTAAAATTTTATATCTTTATGTTTGAAGCCTGAAATGTGGCAAAAGGTTGAAAAGTTCAAGGGGGCCGAATACTTTTGCAAGGCACTGTATATATATATATATATATATATATATATATATATATATATATATATATACACACACACACACAGTATCTCACAAAAGTGAGTACACCCCTCACATTTTTGTAAATATTTTCTTCTATCTTTTCATGTGACAACACTGAAGAAATGACACTTTGCTACAATGTAAAGTAGTGAGTGTACAGCTTGTATAACAGTGTAAATTTGCTGTCCCCTCAAAATAACTAAACACACAGCCATTGATGTCTAAACCGCTGGCAACAAAAGTGAGTACACCCCTAAGTGAAAATGTCCAAATTGGGCCCAAAGTGTCAATATTTAGTGTGGCCACCATTATTTTCCAGCACTGCCTTAACCCTCTTGGGAAAGGAGTTCACCAGAGCTTCACAGGTTGCCACTGGAGTTCTCTTCCACTCCTCCATGATGACATCACAGAGCTGGTGGATGTTAGAGACCTTGCGCTCCTCCACCTTTCATTTGAGGATGCCCCACAGATGCTCAATAGGGTTTAGGTCTAGAGATATGCTTGGCCAGTCCATCACCTTTACCCTCAGCTTCTTTAGCAAGGCAGTGTCCGTCTTGGAGGTGTGTTTTGGGGCGTTATGTTGGAATACTGTCCTGCGGCCCAGTCTCTGAAGGGAAGGGATCATGCTCTGCTTCAGTATGTCACAGTACATGTTGGCATTCATGGTTCCCTCAATAAACTGTAGCTCCCCAGTGCTGGCAGCACTCATGCAGCCCTGGACCATGACACTCCCACCACCATGCTTGACTGTAGGCAATACACACATGTCTTTGTACTCCTCACCTGGTTGCCGCCACACACGGTTGACACCATCTGAACCAAATAAGTTTATCTTGGTCTCATCAGACCACAGGACATGGTTCCAGTAATCCATGTTCTTAGTCTGCTTGTCTTCAGCAAACTGTTTGCAGGCTTTCTCGTGCATCATCTTTAGAAGAGGCTTCATTCTAGGACGACAGCCATGCAGGCCAATTTGATGCAGTGTGTGGAGTATGGTCTGAGCACTGACAGGCTGACCCCCCCACCCCTTCAACCTCTACAGCAATACTGGCAGCACTCATACGTCTATTTCCCAAAGACAATCTCTGGATATGACGCTGAGCACGTGCACTCAACTTCTTTGGTCGACCATGGCGAGGCCTGTTCTGAGTGGAACCTGTCCTGTTAAACCGCTGTATGGTCTTGGCCACCGTGCTGCAGCTCAGTTTCAGGGTCTTGGCAATCTTCTTATAGCCTAGGCTATCTTTATGTAGAGCATCAATTCTTTTTTTTTACTTCCTCAGAGAGTTCTTTACCATGAGATACCATGTTGAACTTCCATTGACCAGTATGAGAGAGTGAGAGCGATAACACCAAATTTAACACACCTGCTCCCCATTCTCACCTGAGACCTTGTAATACTAACGAGTCAAATGACACCGGGGAGGGAAAAAGGCAAATTGGGCCCAATTTGGACATTTTCACTTAGGGGTGTACTCACTTTTGTTGCCAGCAGTTTAGACATTAATGGCTGTGTGTTGAGTTATTTTGAGGGAGAGCAAATTTACACTGTTATACAAGCTGTACACTCACTACTTTACATTGTAGCAAAGTGTCATTTCTTCAGTGTTGTCACATGAAAAGATAGAATAAAATATTTACAAAAATGTGAGGGGTGTACTCACTTTTGTGAGATACTGTATGTGCATGAACCCAGAGCTGGTATTGTGAAGCATTTCCTTGTTCCCATAATGCTTGTTCTGCCATTCTGATTTGTGAGGTGTAATGAGGCGTCTTAGCAGTGCTGAGAGCCTACACCCGGGGGAATGTATTCCTTACCTCTTGCTGCTCATCTTATACACAAGATTTAGTACTCGTGGTGAGGATGAAGAAGGGGCATCCATGAGGTATCTGGGACACTTTCTGCCTGCAGCACCACCTTTCAGAGAATGGGGTGAAGTATATTCTTTATGCTTGTTCTGCCATTCTACCAGTGGCCATTTACCGTGATGCGCCAGGTCTTCCGGACCCGGCGGTCACGGTCATTTTGGGGAGCGCGCCCCAGGGGGCGTGCGAGAGCAGCATTCTGGGAGGACATCTTCCCAGAATAAGCCGACCGAATGGCCTGGTCGGCAAGTGGTTAAAGTGATACTAAAGTCTCGTTGTGTATGAGCTGTTTTTTACAGCCCCTTTCACACGAGGCGGACTCCGCTTCCACGGAGTCCCCCCGTTCAGCGGGAGATCTCTCCGTTGATCTCCGCTGAGCCGGCGGATGACAGGTCCCTCTCTGCTCACTGAGTGGGGAAGGGCTTGTTGAGTGCCGCTGCTGCCTATGGAGAGATCTGACGAAAACAGACAGCATGTCCGCTTTCATGAGATCTCACCCGATCCGCCTGCTTTTAGCGGATCGGAGCGGGTCGGATGTCAGCGGACATGTCTCCGCTGACATCCGTCGCTCCAAAGACTAAACGGTCCGATCGTGTGAAAGGGGCCTAAAGCTTTTTACACACTGATCACCAGCATAGTAACACAGTGTAAAACACAATGTCCCAAAACACATATGTTCCAGTAAAATTACATGTCCAAACGATTATCTGCACTCACATGTCCGTGATCACCTGCGCACATCTGTACATGATCATTTGCGTACACCTGTCCGTGATCACACAAACCAATTATTATACACTTAACAGGATTTTTTTTTACTGAAGACATGTAGCAGAATACATTTTGACTGAAATTTATGACAAAATTTGATTTTATTGGATCTCTTTTAAAATAGAATAAAGAAAATATTTTTATTTTTTCCAAATTTCCGCTTTTTTCGATTATATCACAAAAAAACGGAGTCGTGAATAAATACCACCAAAAGAAAGCTCTATTTGTGCGAACAAAATGATAAAAATTTCATTTGGGTACAGCGTAGCATGACCGCGCAATTGTCATTGAAAATGCGAGACCGCTGAAAGCTGAAAATTGGCCTGGGAAGGAAGGGGGCAAAAGTGCCCAGTATTGATGTGGTTAAAAATGACAAACATGTTAAACATACCTGCTCTGTGCAGTGATTTTGCACAAGGCAGCCCAGATCCTCCTCTTCTTGGGTTCATTGCTGCCACTTCTGGCCCTTCCCTCCTATCGAGTGACCCCACAGAAAGCAGCTCGCTATGGGGGGCGCCCGAGCCGCTGCTTTGTGTGTCCATTCAGACATGGAGCCGCGGTTCAGCCTCGCCCCCTCTCTCTCCCTTCAAGTAACGCTGTAGCCAAATAAATATTATATCCTTTTATAGATTTTACATATAATTAACCACTTATCTACTGGGCACTTCCACCCCCTTCCTGCCCAGGCCATTTTTCAGCTTTCAGCGCTGTCCCACTTTGAATGACAATTGCGCGGTCATACAACACTGTACCCAAATGAAATTTTTATCATTTTTTCACACAAATAGAGATTTCTTTTGGTGGTATTTAATTACAGCTGGGATTTTTATTTTTTGCTAAACAAACAAAAAGAATGAAAAAAAAAAAAATCATGTTTCATAGTTTATTATAAAATTTTGCAAACAGGTAATTTTTCTCCTTCATTGATATGCGCTGATGAGGCAGCACTGGTGGGCACTGATAGGCTGCACTAATGTGCAGCACTGTTGATGGGGCACTGATAGGCGGCACTGTTGTCTACTGCTAGGTGGCACTGGCGGTTGGCACAGGTGGGCACTGAGGAGCTGGCGGCAGCTCTCCGTGATTGTCCCTCTCACAGCCGCCTTTTTTCTTTCTCCTCATGCTGTCAGTGCGAGGAGAATAAAATAGCCTATTACCGGCTCTGTTTACATCACATGATCAGCTGTCATGGCTGACAGCTGATCACGTGGTAAGGGGTCGGGATCAACCCCTTACTCTGATCTGTGATCCAGCGAGTCTCAAGGACGTGGGGATGTGTGCTAAGAGGATGGATGGGGAGGGGGATGTGTGCTAAGAGGAGGGATGGGGAGGGGGATTTGTGCTAAGAGGAGGTAGGGGGAGGGAGATTTGTGCTAAGAGGAGGGATGGGGATTTGTGCTAAGAGGAGGGATGGGGAGGGGGATTTGTGCTAAGAGGAGAGATAGGGAGGGGGATTTGTGCTAAGAGGAGAGATAGGAAGGGGGATTTGTTCTAAGAGGAGGGATGGGGAGGGGGATTTGTGCTAAGAGGAGGTAGGGGGAGGGGGATTTGTGCTAAGAGGAGGGATGGGGAGGGAGATTTGTGCTAAGAGGAGGGATGGGGATTTGTGCTAAGAGGAGGGATGGGGAGGGGGATTTGTGCTAAGAGGAGAGATAGGGAGGGGGATTTGTGCTAAGAGGAGAGATAGGGAGGGGGGTTTGTTCTAAGAGGAGGGATGGGGAGGGGGATTTGTGCTAAGAGGAGGGATGGGGATTTGTGCTCAAGAGGAGGGATGGGGAGGGGGATTTGTGCTAAGAGGAGGGATTGGTTGGATTTGTGCTGGTTGGAGCAATTAATGGGATCTGCGCTAGAAGTAGTGATTTGTGCTGGTAGGTGGGGTTGGGAAGGATTTGTGCTGTTATGGGGAATTTTGGGGAGTAGATTCCTGCTAGGAGGGAGACATGGGTATGACGTGAGTTGGGATTGGGGGGGGGCAAACATTTGAACTAGGCGGGGGGGGGGGGAGGCTGTCAGGTAGGGTGTTCGGGGCCCCTGTCAGGTAGGGTGTTCGGGGCCCCTGTCAGGTAGGGTGTTCGGGGCCCCTGTCAGGTAGGGTGTTTGGGGCCCCTGTCAGGTAGGGTGTTTGGGGCCCCTGTCAGGTAGGGTGTTTGGGGCCCCTGTCAGGTAGGGTGTTCGGGGCCCCTGTGATCTCTAATGACAGCTCTGATCCTGAGTGTGAAAAGTAATCTCTCTTCCCTCAAACCAGAAAGGAGGAGAGAAGAGAAAACACTGACAGGTCATCACAGCACAAGCCGGGTCCAGCTCTCTATTGCCCCCTCCCCCCAGACACATATGGACCCATCAGAAATTTTGGGGCCCCTTACACATCTTTAAGTCTGGGGCAGGAGAGGGACCCCTGTGATAAGAAAAAAGAGGGACCCCTGTGATGAGGACACAGAGGGAACCTTCTGACATGTCCTATGCCCATTGGTTCTCTGTGGCAGACTGAATATCTTTCATTCCGTCTGCACAAATCCCCCCCCCCCCCATGTATGCATCCATAAACTATACACAGTGACAGACCTTGGATCATTGCCCCCTCCCCCTCCTCCTGGGTGTGTAGATGAGAAGATCGGAGGGGGGAGGGGGTTCCTCGGTGTACAGCCTGTCAGTGGGGAGGAGGGATGGAGGGACGATCGCTGTGTGTGGGGGGGTCCAGGCATTCTACAAGAGATGCGGGGAACGGGGGAAGGTGTCCGGGGTGACCACACTAGCGCGCCCCCTTCAGGCCAGCCAGTTACCGGAGCTCAGTGTCAGAACTTGCACTGGGCTCCGGACTTTATTCAGCACAAACTCGTCAGGACAGAGGTGACAGAAGAGTCTCATGGGGCCCCTGGTGTCACTCGGGGCCCCCTACATCTGTATTGTCTGTCCCCAGAGGTGGCTCTAGGCTTTGTGAGGCCTTAGGCAAAACTTAGACATGAGGCCCCACTCACACCCATAATGGGAAAAAATAATAAAAGCGATAAAAAATAACTGTGTGCCCCTCCCCTACAGCTCTGCTGGCTTCTCTCCGCTGACTGCTATAGGGGATCTTTAGAATGGAGGCCGGGAAAAGGGGCTGGTAAATGTAATTTACAAACCCCTTCCTTTTCTAAATGAACACAGTGAGTGACCGGTACTGATCAGTCACTGTGTGCATTCATAACTGAAGCATAGTAAACTGTTTACTATGCTTTTGTTTATGAATTAACAGGAGCCTCTGTCTCCTGTTCATTAAACTGCAGTACAGCTGAGGCTACAGAGAAGGACTGGGTTCTCAGTCCCTTTCTTGGTTTCAAAAGTGAGATATCAGGGTCTGTTTAGACCCCTGATATCTCACCAAAGAAACCAAAAAACTCACCAAAAAGCATAAAACATTTTAAAAATTATAATAAAAAAACGTTGATCTAAAATTTCTACTCAAACTAAAAAGCCATGCCCAATATGAAGCATCATTTAGCCACACTCACTGTTTTCTGTGGTGCTCTGTGTATGCCACAGGCCACCAACTCCCTAGTAGGGGCCCCAATGCATTACTTTGCCCATGATGGCATTCTACAATGGCAGTAAACCTGAGTAGGAAAAGAAAAGTGGAGGGTATGATGGCGGGTAGTATGTAGATGAGAGGAGTGCGGAGTGTAGGAGAAGAGACCCCAGAGAGTTGAGGCTCCTGTGCACAGTACTGGGAAAGGACTCAGGTAAGTATCAAGGGGCAGCACACAAAATGCTTTTTATTTTCATGCGTAAAATGGATGAAAGATAAAAACCTACAGCTCTTAGGCTGGCCATACATTATCCCTTTCATGACTAAGCCTATTTTTGAAATTTGGTGTTTACAAGTTAAAATCTGTATTGTTTGCTAGAAAATTACTTAGAGCCCCCAAACATTATATATATTTTTTAGCAGAGAATCTAGAGAATAAAATGGTGATTGTTGCAATATTTTATATCACAAGGTATTTGTATAGCGGTGTTTTAAACGCAACTTTTTGGGAAAAGGGACACTTTCATGAATTTAAAAAAAAAAACAAACAGTAAAGTTAGCCCAATTATTTTATATAATGTGAAAGATAATGTTACGGAGAATAAATAGATACCAAACATGTCACGCTTTATAATTGCACGCACTTGTGGAATGGCGACATACTACGGTACCTAAAAATCTCCATTGGCGACGCTTTCAATTATTTTCACGGTTACCAAGTTAGAGTTACAGAGGAGATCTAGTGCTAGAATTATTGCTCTCACTCTGACGATTGCGGCAATACCTCACATGTGTGATTTTAACACAGTTTACATACGCGGGCGCGACTTCCCTAAGCGTTTTCTTTGCTGCGCGAGCTCGCGGGGACAGCTTTAAAAAAATCTTTTTTTTTTCTTATTTATTTTTATATTTATAAATTGTGTTAAAAAAAAAAAAAAATTAATCACTTTTATAGCTGTCACAAGGAATGTAAACATCCCCTGTGACAGTAATAGGTGGTGACAGGTACTCTTTATGGAGGGATCGGAGGTCTAAAAGACTGATCCCTCCATTGCACTTCAAAGTATTCAGATCGCCGTTTTCTGCGATTCTGAATACTGTATATTTTTTTTAAAAACTGGCGCCATTGGCAGCCGAGTAAACAGGAAGTGACGTCATGATGTCGCTTCCGTGTTTACTATTAGGAGGCTGGAATGAAGCCGCTTACGTCTTCGTTCCAGACTGTCACTAGCCGCCCGAGGCAGCGGATTGGTGGATCAGGAGGCCCGGTAAGAGCGGCGGGAGGGGGGGGGGGACACACGTCCCCTCCCGCTCCTCTAGTATAACAGCCGATCGGCTTTTAGCCGCATCGGTTGTTATACCTGGAAAGCTGATCGCCGGCTCTAAAAAAAACGGTACCGGGATGATGCCTGCTGCTGTGGGCATCATCCTGTATAACGCCCAAAAGCCGAGTACGCACATCTGTGTATGCTCGGCGGGAAGGGGTTATACAATTTTCTTGTACAACTTTCCTTTAGATTTACTATATATTTTAGGAGGTCAAACCTAAACACTTTCAGTTTGTATGCAGTCAGGCCCTTGCACTACATAGTTAAAGATAAATCTAATGAAAATTGAATAAGACAATTGTATAGTGTATGGCCAGCTTTATAACCATTTTAACTGTTTGGGTGGGTGGAGGTTATTTAATTTACAATGCTATTTGTAATAGGCAGCATGGAGGGGAGTATCTGCTGGGAGGCAAACAAGGCATTTGCCTGGAGTGGTGCCAAATTAGAGAGCCCCCTCTGGCTGTCCCCCCTGATAAGATTACATGAAAGTAATGACACTATCTCTCTCCGATGTAAGAGCTGCGGTGTAGTGTCAGATGACTCCGCTTTAGGGCGCTGTTCTCTGTCACAGGAACTCCGAGAAGACACTTCCTTCCCGGTCGCTGGCGAAGTCAAAATGGCGCCGGCTCAGCCTTCGGACGGTTGATATGACGCTTTTCTCAGCCCTCTCCGCCAATCACAGGCAGCGCGCGCGTCAACACACGCTGCCTGTCGGTTTCCAATGTACGCTGACCGGAGTAGCGGCAGCTGAAGAGAGATTCGGATTTCTCCTCCAGCCTGCAGGTGGCAATAGAGAGCGCCGCTGTGCAGTGAGGACAGGCTGGCCTGTGTGTGTGTCATGTAAAAAGCTGCAGTGCTTTGTGCCTGAGGTGGGTGCGATATGTTGGGGGGCACAGAGTGTGGAGATCCCGGAGGAGGAACAGAGGGGTACCATGTCTTACAGGTAGGTGCAGTGTGGAGGCCGGGGAGTGTCTGTGCGGGGGAGGGGCTGTGTGTGTGTCCCGACAGTGCTCTGTATGTGAGAGATATCCCCCCTCCTGTGTGTGTCTCGTGTGTGTCATCTCCGCCCCCCCCTCTTGTGTGTTTGTCATCTCTGCCCCCCCCTCCTGTGTGTTTGTCATCTCTGCCCCCCCTCCAGTGTGTTTGTCATCTCTGCCCCTCCCCCTCCTGTGTGTTTGTCATCTCTGCCCCTCCCCCTCCTGTGTGTTTGTCATCTCTGCCCCCCCCTCCTGTGTGTTTGTCATCTCTGCCCCCCCTCCAGTGTGTTTGTCATCTCTGCCCCTCCCCCTCCTGTGTGTTTTTCATCTCTGCCCCTCCCCCTCCTGTGTGTTTGTCATCTCTGCCCCCCCCTCCTGTGTGTTTGTCATCTCTGCCCCCCCTCCTGTGTGTTTGTCATCTCTGCCCCCCCTCCTGTGTGTTTGTCATCTCTGCCCCCCCCTCCTGTGTGTTTGTCATCTCTGCCCCCCCTCCTGTGTGTTTGTCATCTCTGCCCCCCCTCCTGTGTGTTTGTCATCTCTGCCCCCCCCTCCTGTGTGTTTGTCATCTCTGCCCCCCCTCCTGTGTGTTTGTCATCTCTGCCCCCCCTCCTGTGTGTTTGTCATCTCTGCCCCCCCTCCTGTGTGTTTGTCATCTCTGCCCCCCCTCCTGTGTGTTTGTCATCTCTGCCCCCCCCCTCCTGTGTGTTTGTCATCTCTGCCCCCCTCCTGTGTGTTTGTCATCTCTGCCCCCCCCTCCTGTGTGTTTGCCATCTCTGCCCCCTCCTGTGTGTTTGTCATCTCTGCCCCCCCTCCTGTGTGTTTGTCATCTCTGCCCCCCCTCCTGTGTGTTTGTCATCTCTGCCCCCCCTCCTGTGTGTTTGTCATCTCTGCCCCCCCTCCTGTGTGTTTGTCATCTCTGCCCCCCCTCCTGTGTGTTTGTCATCTCTGCCCCCCCTCCTGTGTGTTTGTCATCTCTGCCCCCCCTCCTGTGTGTTTGTCATCTCTGCCCCCCCTCCTGTGTGTTTGTCATCTCTGCCCCCCCTCCTGTGTGTTTGTCATCTCTGCCCCCCCTCCTGTGTGTTTGTCATCTCTGCCCCCCCTCCTGTGTGTTTGTCATCTCTGCCCCCCCTCCTGTGTGTTTGTCATCTCTGACCCCCCTCCTGTGTGTTTGTCATCTCTGCCCCCCCCTCCTGTGTGTTTGTCATCTCTGACCCCCCTCCTGTGTGTTTGTCATCTCTGACCCCCCCTCCTGTGTGTTTGTCATCTCTGACCCCCCCTCCTGTGTGTTTGTCATCTCTGACCCCCCCTCCTGTGTGTTTGTCATCTCTGACCCCCCCTCCTGTGTGTTTGTCATCTCTGACCCCCCCCTCCTGTGTGTTTGTCATCTCTGACCCCCCCTCCTGTGTGTTTGTCATCTCTCTGCCCCCCCCTCCTGTGTGTTTGTCATCTCTGACCCCCCCCTCCTGTGTGTTTGTCATCTCTGACCCCCCCCTCCTGTGTGTTTGTCATCTCTGACCCCCCCCCTCCTGTGTGTTTGTCATCTCTGACCCCCCCCCTCCTGTGTGTTTGTCATCTCTGACCCCCCCCTCCTGTGTGTTTGTCATCTCTGACCCCCCCCCTCCTGTGTGTTTGTCATCTCTGACCCCCCCCCCTCCTGTGTGTTTGTCATCTCTGACCCCCCCCCCTCCTGTGTGTTTGTCATCTCTGACCCCCCCCTCCTGTGTGTTTGTCATCTCTGACCCCCCCTCCTGTGTGTTTGTCATCTCTGACCCCCCCCCCTCCTGTGTGTTTGTCATCTCTGACCCCCCCCCTCCTGTGTGTTTGTCATCTCTGACCCCCCCTCCTGTGTGTTTGTCATCTCTGACCCCCCCCTCCTGTGTGTTTGTCATCTCTGACCCCCCCTCCTGTGTGTTTGTCATCTCTGACCCCCCCCTCCTGTGTGTTTGTCATCTCTGACCCCCCTCCTGTGTGTTTGTCATCTCTGACCCCCCCCTCCTGTGTGTTTGTCATCTCTGACCCCCCCCTCCTGTGTGTTTGTCATCTCTGACCCCCCCTCCTGTGTGTTTGTCATCTCTGACCCCCCCTCCTGTGTGTTTGTCATCTCTGACCCCCCCCTCCTGTGTGTTTGTCATCTCTGACCCCCCCTCCTGTGTGTTTGTCATCTCTGACCCCCCCTCCTGTGTGTTTGTCATCTCTGACCCCCCCTCCTGTGTGTTTGTCATCTCTGACCCCCCCCTCCTGTGTGTTTGTCATCTCTGACCCCCCCTCCTGTGTGTTTGTCATCTCTGACCCCCCCCTCCTGTGTGTTTGTCATCTCTGGCCCCCCCCTCCTGTGTGTTTGTCATCTCTGACCCCCCCTCCTGTGTGTTTGTCATCTCTGCCCCCCCTCCTGTGTTCGTCATCTCTGCCCCCCCCTCCTGTGTGTTTGTCATCTCTGCCCCCCCCTCCTGTGTGTTTGTCATCTCTGCCCCCCCCCTCCTGTGTGTTTGTCATCTCTGCCCCCCCCCTCCTGTGTGTTTGTCATCTCTGCCCCCCCCTCCTGTGTGTTTGTCATCTCTGCCCCCCCCTCCTGTGTGTTTGTCATCTCTGCCCCCCCCTCCTGTGTGTTTGTCATCTCTGCCCCCCCTCCTGTGTGTTTGTCATCTCTGCCCCCCCTCCTGTGTGTTTGTCATCTCTGCCCCCCCTCCTGTGTGTTTGTCATCTCTGCCCCCCCTCCTGTGTGTTTGTCATCTCTGCCCCCCCTCCTGTGTGTTTGTCATCTCTGCCCCCCCTCCTGTGTGTTTGTCATCTCTGCCCCCCCTCCTGTGTGTTTGTCATCTCTGCCCCCCCTCCTGTGTGTTTGTCATCTCTGCCCCCCCCTCCTGTGTGTTTGTCATCTCTGCCCCCCCTCCTGTGTGTTTGTCATCTCTGCCCCCCCTCCTGTGTGTTTGTCATCTCTGCCCCCCCCTCCTGTGTGTTTGTCATCTCTGCCCCCCCTCCTGTGTGTTTGTCATCTCTGCCCCCCCTCCTGTGTGTTTGTCATCTCTGCCCCCCCCTCCTGTGTGTTTGTCATCTCTGCCCCCCCCCTGCTGTGTGTTTGTCATCTCTGCCCCCCCCCTGCTGTGTGTTTGTCATCTCTGCCCCCCCCCCCTGCTGTGTGTTTGTCATCTCTGCCCCCCCTCCTGTGTGTTTGTCATCTCTGCCCCCCCTCCTTTGTTTTTGTCATCTCTGCCCCCCCTCCTGTGTGTTTGTCATCTCTGCCCCCCCCCCTCCTGTGTGTTTGTCATCTCTGCCCCCCCCGCTGTGTGTTTGTCATCTCTGCCCCCCCCCCCTGCTGTGTGTTTGTCATCTCTGCCCCCCCCTGCTGTGTGTTTGTCATCTCTGACCCCCTCCTGTGTGTTTGTCATCTCTGACCCCCCTCCTGTGTGTTTGTCATCTCTGACCCCCCTCCTGTGTGTTTGTCATCTCTGACCCCCCCCTCCTGTGTGTTTGTCATCTCTGACCCCCCCCCCCCTCCTGTGTGTTTGTCATCTCTGACCCCCCCCCTCCTGTGTGTTTGTCATCTCTGCCCCCCCTCCTGTGTGTTTGTCATCTCTGCCCCCCCTCCTGTGTGTTTGTCATCTCTGACCCCCCCCCCTCCTGTGTGTTTGTCATCTCTGCCCCCCCTCCTGTGTGTTTGTCATCTCTGACCCCCCCCCCCCCCCCTCCTGTGTTTTCGTCATCTCTGACCCCCCCCCCCCTGTGTGTTTGTCATCTCTGCCCCCCCCTCCTGTGTGTTTGTCATCTCTGCCCCCCCCTCCTGTGTGTTTGTCATCTCTGCCCCCCCCCTCCTGTGTGTTTGTCATCTCTGCCCCCCCCCCCCTCCCTGTGTGTTTGTCATCTCTGCCCCCCCCCCTCCTGTGTGTTTGTCATCTCTGCCCCCCCTCCTGTGTGTTTGTCATCTCTGCCCCCCCCTCCTGTGTGTTTGTCATCTCTGCCCCCCCCTCCTGTGTGTTTGTCATCTCTGCCCCCCCCTCCTGTGTGTTTGTCATCTCTGCCCCCCCTCCTGTGTGTTTGTCATCTCTGACCCCCCCCTGTGTGTTTGTCATCTCTGACCCCCCCCCCCTGTGTGTTTGTCATCTCTGACCCCCCCCCCCCCCTGTGTGTTTGTCATCTCTGACCCCCCCCCCCCTCCTGTGTGTGCGTCTCATCTCTGTCCCCCCCAGTGGTGAGGCTTCATCAGGAAATGTGCAGACTTTGCTTATTCTATATAAAAACAAAATGAATTAGAATGCCCAGACAGAGTGCCTATGTACACGGGTACAAAATATTCTGCACTCAGGTCTGTAATGTGTACATTTTATATGGATCTGAATGCAGCTGTGTGTTATTCTATGGTGCACACAGCTGAGCTCGGCTCTCTCATCTGCATTTACAAAAAAAAAAATAATAATCAGTTCCCTCGGTCCTCCATATGATTTATATTTATTAATGATGTACACTTGTAAACATTTGTACTTACATTTACATGCATACAGTACTGAGTGTAAATATACGCCATCAGCCCTGAATGGCCGCCGAGCATTTTCACTTGCAAGTGGCCTGAATGGAAGTTTGTATCCTAGCTTGTATAAATGCTGTGCAGCGGGGGGGCTACCTGCATCCTAGAAGTCAAGGAGGTTAGGTGGGGGGGCTTCCTAGCAAATCGGGTACATTTGTACTTCATGCATGTAACATTATTACAGACATTGCATGCTAACAGATGTTACATAGGGTATTACTGCCAGCAAGATCACACATATGTTATATATTACTATGTGCAAGAGCCCAGAGCTAGACTTGCTAAGCATTTCCTTGTTCTGCCATTCTGATTTGTGAGGTGTAATGAGGAGTCCTCGCAGTGCTGAGAGCCTACACCCGGGGGAATGTATTCCTTACCTCTTGCTGCTCATCTTATACACAAGATTTAGTACTCGTGGTGAGGATGAAGAAGGGGCATCCATGGTGTATCTGGGACACTTTCTCCCAAAGGAAACCGTGAACCTGAATCTGCCTGCAGCACCACCTTCCAGAGAATGGGGTGAAGTATATTCTTGTGCTGTGTACTTGTGTGTGGAACTGGTTGGCTCTATACACGGTTTCACCCCTAGTATTTGTTGGGTGACCGGGTCAGTGGGACTTCCTGAATGCATTCCTAAAGCATTAAATATGCTTTACTGCTTTGTTTCACAATTCTAGTATGGGAGTATGTGGAATATAATTTGTCTCAGAAGTTAGACTAATAACACGGAGCCGCTGAGGGCTCCCCCAAGTGGCCGCTGAGGGCTCCCCCAAGTGTCTAAACTGCAAAATGCACTAAGATGTGTTGGGCCCCTTCCACATGGAGCGGCTCCGCTGCAGTCTGTCTGCACAGCAGGGATTCTGTCAGCTGATCCCCGCTGAGCAGGCAGATGGCTGGTCCATATCCGCTCCGCTTAAGGTTTTTTTATCTTCATGCATTCTATGCATGAAGATAAACCTTCAGTGTGCAGCAGCTCCCCTAATACTTACCTGAGCCCCATCTCAATCCAACGATGTTGCACAAGTGTGTCCGCTGTCAGGGATTCTCCCTCCCGATTGGCTGAGACACTGCTGCTGTCAAAATCAGTTAGCCAATGAGAAGAGTGGGGGCGGGGCTGAACCGCGGCTCAGTGTCTGAATGGACACACAGAGCAGCGGCTCGGGTGCCCCCATAGCAAGCTGTTTGCTGTGGGGCCACTCGATAGGAGGGAAGGACCAGAAGCGCCGACAAGAGACCCAAGAAGAGGAGGATCTGGGCTGCTCTGTGCAAAATCACTGGTCCGATTTAACATGTTTGTAATTTTTAAAGAAAAGAAAATGAAAATTTTTACTTTAGTATCACTTTAATACGTCGATTTCCTATGATCATCAGCACCATCTAGTGCCCATAATGTGATAATTTTCCTGGAATACTTCAAATCCGGAAAATACGGCATTATGGCTGCTAGATGGAGCCGATGATGTCACTGAATTAAGCAAAATACAGTCAGAATCTGAAGGATGGGCAAATGCTTGTTACATTCATGCAACACTTTTTTGGTTTTGTTTATCTAAACAGACCCCTTTATGTTTTCCCACTTACTGGGATGGCAGCACAATAACACGTTGGGTTTCATGCATGAAGGATCGCTGGGACTTTGCCATTTTATTTACCAATGTGTTTATTTTTGAGCATGCATTTGCAGATTTTTAAATTTTTTTTTGTGGAAAAATCTGACATTTCATCCAGAAAATGGGTAGGATATTTTAAGGCTCCTTTCACACTAGAGAATCGATCGGGTCCACCTGTCAATTTATCGGGCGGACTCAATTGGACCCTCCAATCTGCTCTATGGACATCTGATCTGCTAAAACAGGTGGGATCTGTTCCCCATCCATCTGGCGGATCAGATAACAGTCGGGTTAGACAGACAGACAGACAGTCCGTTTACATTCGACCGCCCATAGAGCGGGCTGTGTCTTCATAAGCGGAGCGGATATGGACCAGCCATCTGCCTGCTCAGCGGGGATCAGCTGACAGAATCCCTGCTGTGCAGACAGACTGCAGCGGAGCCGCTCCATGTGGAAGGGGCCCAACACATCTTAGTGCATTTTGCAGTTTAGACACTTGGGGGAGCCCTCAGCGGCTCCGTGTTATTAGTCTAACTTATGAGACAAATTATATTCCACATACTCCCATACTAGAATTGTGAAACAAAGCAGTAAAGCATATTTAATGCTTTAGGAATGCATTCAGGACGTAAATCGGATGTCCCACTGACCCGGTCACCCAACAAATACTAGGGGTGAAACCGTGTATAGAGCCAACCAGTTCCACACACAAGTACACAGCACAAGAATATACTTCACCCCATTCTCTGGAAGGTGGTGCTGCAGGCAGATTCAGGTTCACGGTTTCCTTTGGGAGAAAGTGTCCCAGATACACCATGGATGCCCCTTCTTCATCCTCACCACGAGTACTAAATCTTGTGTATAAGATGAGCAGCAAGAAGTAAGGAATACATTCCCCCGGGTGTAGGCTCTCAGCACTGCGAGGACTCCTCATTACACCTCACAAACCAGAATGGCAGAACAAGGAAATGGTTAGCAAGTCCAGCTCTGGGCTCATGTACATAGTAATATATATATAACATATGTGTGATCTTGCTGGCAGTAATACCCTATGTAACATCTGTTAGCATGCAATGTCTGTAATAATGTTACATGCATGAAGTACAAAAATGTACCCGATTTGCTAGGAAGCCCCCCCACCTAACCCCCTTGACTGCTAGGACGCAGGTAGCCCCCCCCCCCCGCCGCACAGCATTTATACAAGCTAGGATACAAACTTCCATTCAGGCCACTTGCAAGTGAAAATGCTCGGCGCCCATTCAGGGCTGATGGCGTATATTTACACTCAGTACTGTATGCATGTAAATGTAAGTACAAATGTTTACAAGTGTACATCATTAATAAATATAAATCATATGGAGGACTGAGGGAACTGATTATTATTTTTTTTTTGTAAATGCAGATGAGAGAGCCGAGCTCAGCTGTGTGCACCATAGAATAACACACAGCTGCATTCAGATCCATATAAAATGTACACATTACAGACCTGAGTGCAGAATATTTTGTACCCGTGTACATAGGCACTCTGTCTGGGCATGCTAATTCATTTTGTTTTTATATAGAATAAGCAAAGTCTGCACATTTCCTGATGTAGCCTCACCACTGGGGGGGACAGTAATGAGACGCACACACAGGAGGGGGGTGGGGGCAGAGATGAGAAGCACACAGGAGGGGGGGGCAGAGATGACAAACACACAAGAGGGCGGGAGGGACAAGGGAAGGAGGGAGGGGATACTCTGTATAGAGAATATAGAGTGAAAAGAGGTTACTCTAGCAGCAAAATTGATCAGAATATAAATATATCAAAATTGGCAGTTTATTGGTAAAAATAGCAAACATATAGAGGCATTCAAGAAGGCAAACACATTATGGCTAATGGCAGGTAACCATATCAAAAAGATGATGTTACAGACAGGACAACATGTAAAGACAAAATACACAACAACGCATAACACGGTCCGGACTTAGTATGGTGGTCAGCAGCTATGGAATTCCAATTGGTCAATGCAATCACAATACAGGATTACAGCCATATAATGGGTGAATTCATTAATTTGGTATTTATAACGGGCTGCTGAGCATCATACAGCTGGGAGAACAGGGGGGATAGAAGGACGGGTTGAGGGATAACCGATGACAAATGGCTGGCAGGACCAGCTCATAGGGGGTGGCTGGGCGTGAGAATTGTGACTGTAAGTGTCTTCAATAATGGGGACTGTAAGGGCAACCTCAAATTCTCAGGCAGTCCATGGAGTACAAATGTCACTTAATTGGCCAAGTCCACATCAGTGATTTGCAGGGTATTAATAATTGAATGTTCCCGATTGTCAAGTTAAACGTCCAAGATGAAGCTATGCTACTAAGCTCCAGCAAAACGCCTTGACGTCATCAACGGCGTTGTCACGCTCCACAGTGCTATGGGAGCCGAACAGCCGTGAGGAACAAGACGAACGCCATAGCGCACGCTAAACGGCTTTTAGCCATCTAAGAGATTGGGAACACCGACGACGAATCTATACAACAATAAGCCTGGTAACATATGGTGATCGCCATCGTTGGCTGTGAGAATCCTGCTGCTATTAAAGCCTCCTGGATCACACTACCAAAGAAAGACATCGGACCAGCCCTCTACAACACATATGGGTGGTAATGTATGAACACTCCGAGTAGTCATCAATCGATGTCTTTACATGCCTGCATCTTGAAGCACAGTGCATTAAGCTTAGTCACTTGGCATTATAAAATACTGGAACACCGTGCACAATGCCTTACTGCTTCTAGTGACCACAATAGGAGGCCGTCATTAAACACCAGGAGCGGTGACCTGTAATTTAACTTGACAATCGGGAACATTCAATTATTAATACCCTGCAAATCACTATGATGTGGACTTGGCCAATTAAGTGACATTTGTACTCCATGGACTGCCTGAGAATTTGAGGTTGCCCTTACAGTCCCCATCATTGAAGATACTTACAGTCACAATTCTCACGCCCAGCCACCTCCTATGAGCTGGTCCTGCCAGCCATTTGTCATTGGTTATCCCTCAACCCGTCCTTCTATCCCCCCTGTTCTCCCAGCTGTATGATGCTCAGCAGCCCGTTATACCAAACTAATGAATTCACCCATTATATGGCTGTAATCCTGTATTGTGATTGCATTGACCAATTGGAATTCCATAGCTGCTGACCACCATACTAAGTCCGGACCGTGTTATGCGTTGTTGTGTATTTTGTCTTTACATGTTGTCCTGTCTGTAACATCATCTTTTTGATATGGTTACCTGCCATTAGTCATAATGTGTTTGCCTTCTTGAATGCCTCTATATGTTTGCTATTTTTACCAATAAACTGCCAATTTTGATATATTTATATTCTGATCAATTTTGCTGCTAGAGTAACCTCTTTTCACTCGATATTCTCTATACCGAGTATCCCCTCCCTCCTTCCCTTGTCCCTCCCCTTGTCCCTCCCCCCTCCTGTTTTTTTAGTGTCTGGTTTTGGTTACAGCAACAACACCACACTAGGTGTTTGGTCAGTAACTGGTCAGTCATTTGACTGACCATTCATTTAGATAGGACTTGCCCTGTGTCCCTTCCCTCCCATCCCCCACTCTTTAAAACTGGATTCCTAGTATAGAAATATTCTCTCTTATTCCTTGATCACACATCTTCATCACAGCCAAAGTGGAGGATCAGAGTTCAGATTGGCTTATTGTTCATTTTAGCAGATGCCGGTGATGGTCCTTTTAGACAAACTTCTACTGAAATGTGAGGACTGCCATTGCCAACCTTCTTAATTTGCTAGTTGCTTACCTTTTCCTTCAATATCTTCTTAGTCACGGGCCTGGAAAAATCCTGCACAAAAAGGCATCGTAAATCCTAGTGTGCATATTAGTTTTGCGTCGGTAACTTTACAAAGTTGTGATGCCCGAGGATCAGCATTATAGCCGGGCAATGAGTGCACTGGGAGCCCTGAAGGAACGATTGACAGCGGCAGCCACTATATTCGCTCCATAACTCCTAAATCTGTTGGTTTCAAGTCAAAGCACCAACAGCCCTCACATCCTACACAGTACAGTTCAGATTTACTGTGATGATAAATCCAAAATCTATCCAAATCGATGACTAAACAGACTCCGCTTCTCTCAACAGGTACAAGAGAACTCTCCTGGACACAGAGCTGGGCTTGAACCTTTCTTTGACTTCATTGTTTCAATAAATGGCCTTAGACTGGTAAGTTGAAAATGTTCTAGTCTGTATTCTATGTTTACATTATGTGTGTCTTACAACTTCACACACAAACCTACAAAATGTTAAAAAAAAAAAAAAAAAAAACAACTCCTGCGCTGCTATCTTTAGCACTTGTTTAAAACAGAGTAGCAGCTCACACTTCATGCCATTCAACATAGTTCTGTTCAGATCAACAGATCAACACTAACGTTGGGTTAGATGAGGAAAATCCATCCACTTATGGGCTAATACAAGCTGGCTGGGTGGTATGACTGGAAAGACCTGTTATTTTGTAGTGTCAGAGGCAGAACAAAATAGTGTTGTCTGGAGACTCCGCTCTGGCTTAGAAATCCGTTACCATTAGACCCCTTTCACACTGAGGCGTTTTGCGCTAAAAATAGCGCCTGAAAACTGACCATTCTGCAGCCCCAGTGTGAAAGCCCGAGTGCTTTCAAACTGGAGCGGTATGCTAGCAGAACAGGAAAAAAAAGTCCTGCAAGCAGCATCTTTGGAGCGGTGAAGGAGCAATGTATACAGCACTCCTCTGTCCATTGAAATGAATGGGCGCCGCTTTCAAAGTGCTTTGAAAGCAGCGCTAAGCGGTCACTTTTAACCCCTTCCTGGGGGGTTAAAAGCGCGTCGCTATAACAGCGGTAAAGTGCTGCTAAAACGCGCAGTGCTTTAACGCCAACGCCCGCACCACCCCAGTGTGAAAGGGGTCTTAGATTTCTGAGCCGGAGTTGTGCCTTGGAAAAAAATTCATAACTCTCTGAGCTGGATCAGCAGGGGGTCCAAACTGACAGACCCACATAAGACCTCAAGTGGAGGGGTTTCCACTTAATTCTTGAATGTGAAGAATACGTTTTAACAACTCCAGAAGATTTACCCCCTTCATGACCAGGCCATTTTTTGTGACATGGCACTGCGTTTACTTTAACTGACAATTGCATGGTTGTGCGACACTATACCCAAATAAAATTTATATTTTTTATTAAAAGTAAAATGGCCCAAAAAAATTTAACTTTTATTTTTTTAAATAATGTAATAGTATGTGTTATGCCATCAGCATGACCCACTCAAAAAAAATAAACATCCTACTCCTGATGTGCCACATATGTGTGCATTATTTGTTGTTTGTACCCCTTTGTAGGGCCAGGAAAATGCCCTTATTTTTTTATTTATTATTAATAAAAGAAAAATCTACTTTATATTGGCTGAATATTTTTTTTATTACTATGACCCACCACAAAATAAAAAAAAAATGACTTTTCCAACTGCTGATGTGCATCGAGGATACTGGAAAGGGGTGAGCAAACAGGTAAATGGTAGAGATGGGCTCAAGCATGTTTGGATCGTAGTCTGAACCCAGCACAGCAATCCTGCCAGGAAGCGGTTGTCTGTCCATAGCCAATCATAATTGGCTCAGGCATTGCCCACCCCTCAGCCACATGTACACAAGGGGCGTGTATAGGTGCGGCAGAGGGTCAGGGAATGCCTCAACTGCTTATGATTGGTCATGGACAGACAACCGCTTCCTGGCAGGATTGTTCTGTTGAGTTCAGGCTACGATCGGAATGTGCCTGAGCCCATGCCTTGTAAACAGCCGCAATATATGGATTTCAAAGATGTATTCAGCTGTTTACCTGGAGTTATGCTGAACCAATGAGCCTGGAACTACCGAGGTCTAATAATCCCATCTTATGTCATGACTGTTCATTCCGCTTATCTAAGGACAGCTCTAATAATAATATCTATGGTTCTTCCAGGGAGGTTTCCTTCTTCCTCTCAGTGTTGGGTGGACAGCTCTGCTGTAGCCTGTATTGTGTACTCTGTGCTGCTTTGTATGCCAGGCTGTGGCTATAGGAAGTAAGTGCACCTATCAAATCCTTTAAATAATAAAATACAATGTTATTAGTAAAGGTACCGTGCCTTGCAAAAGTATTCACACCCCTTTGAAATTTTCCACATTTTGTCATGTTACAAGCAAAAACATAAATGTACTTTTTTGGGATTTTTTGTGATAGACCAACACAAAGTGGCACATAATTGTGAAGTGGAAGGAAAATGATTTTCAATTTTTTTTATTTTTTTTTACAAATATGTGAAGTGTCTGTGTGGAGTGCATTTGTATTCAGCCCCCTAACTCTGATACCCCTAACTAAATGGGTCCCAGTGGAACCCATTGCCTACAGAAGTTACCTAATTAGTATATAGGGTCCACCTGTGTGTAATTTAATTTAATACAGCTATTCTGTGAAGCCCTCAGAGGTTTGTTAGAGAAACTTGGTGAATAAACACTAGGTTATAAAAAAAAAAAATATCCCAAGCTTTGAACATCTTGCGGAGCACTGTTCAATCCATCATCTAAAAAAGGGAAACTGAGGAATAACAAACTCCTACAATGCAAGTTATTTTGGAAAATACATATCTATCTTACCTCCACAGCGAATCGCAAGGGAGGAATTTCACTATTCTATGATTTTTTTGGAAACAAATCTATCCTAGAAAAATCTAATCCTATGATAGCATGGGAAAGAGACCTAGAAACATCTTATACTGAAAACCAGTGGCACAAAGCATTACAATACATATACTCAGCCACCAAAAGTACAAACATGTGGGAACTATCCCATAAAATTACACAAAGGTGGTATTTAACGCCATACAGACTAGCAAAATTTGATCCCTCAACACCTCCATTATGCTGGAGAAATTGCTTACAAACAGGAACCCTGTTCCACATTCTGTGGACATGTGGGAAATTAGCAGCATTCTGGCCCAAAGTATTCATAATTCTTCAACAAGTCATAGGAACAACCATCCAACTCTCACCAGAATTGGCCATATTAAACTTAGGCATCGAAAACATCCCCTACCTATTCAGATCATTTACTACACACTCAGTGCCGGGACAAGGTCATTTGGTGCCCAGGGCGAAGATGGCAAACTGCGCCCCCCCCCCCCCCCCAAACACACACACACACAATATTTTCGAGCCCGCAGCACAGCATTGGAGCTCATTGTGGCAGTCAGTAATTGCTTAACCTGCTGTCCTCTAGCAGTATTAGGGGTAGAGGATAGCAGGTTAGGCAGTTCCTAATGGCTCAGTCCCTAGGATCAGTAAAGGATAATGGCCGACAGGCCCTCTTACCAGACCCAGGGAAACTGCCGCAGTGATCCTTCCAGATAGATGTTTGCTCACTCTGTGTTGCCCAGGGGCGACTCTGGTCAGTAGTGTAGCATGTCTGTGCCCTGGTAGTGGCTCAGTGTGGCTCTCTCTGGTGGTTCTGGTTAGCAGCATGACTCTCTCTGGTGGTTCTGGTTAGCAGTGTGGCTCTCTGGTGGCGCTGGTTGGCAGCGTGACTCTCTCTGGTGGCACTGGTTAGCAGCGTGGCTCTCTCTGGTGATTCTGGTTGGCAGCGTGCCTCTCTCTGGTGGTGCTGGTTGGCAGCGTGGCTCTCTCTGGTGGTGCTGGTTGGCAGCGTGGCTCTCTCTGGTGGCGCTGGTTGGCAGCGTGGCTCTCTCTGGTGGCGCTGGTTGGCAGCGTGGCTCTCTCTGGTGGCGCTGGTTGGCAGCGTGGCTCTCTAGTGGCGCTGGTTAGCAGTGTGGCTCTCTCGGGTGGCGCTGGTTAGCAGCGTGGCTCTCTCGGGTGGTGCTGGTTAGCAGCGTGGCTCTCTCGGGTGGTGCTGGTTGGTAGCGTGGCCCTCTCTGGTGGCGCTGGTTGGCAGCGTGGCTCTCTCTGGTGGCGCTGGTTGGCAGCGTGGCTCTCTCTTGTGGTGCTGGTTGGTAGCGTGGCCCTCTCTGGTGGCGCTGGTTAGCAGCGTGGCTCTCTCTGGTGGCGCTGGTTAGCAGCGTGGCTCTCTCTGGTGGCGCTGGTTAGCAGCGTGGCTCTCTCTGATGGCGCTGGTTAGCAGTGTGGCTCTCTCTGGTGGCGCTGGTTGGCAGCGTGGCTCTCTCTGGTGGCGCTGGTTGGCAGCGTGGCTCTCTCTTGTGGTGCTGGTTGGTAGCGTGGCCCTCTCTGGTGGCGCTGGTTAGCAGCGTGGCTCTCTCTGGTGGCGCTGGTTAGCAGCGTGGCTCTCTCTGGTGGCACTGGTTAGCAGCGTGGCTCTCTCTGGTGGCGCTGGTTGGCAGCGTGGCTCTCTCTGGTGGCGCTGGTTGGCAGCGTGGCTCTCTCTGGTGGCGCTGGCTGGCAGTGTGGCTCACTCTGGTTAGCAGCATGGCTCTCTGTTTGGCTTCCCCAGGTACACTCCTTTCTCTCTGTTTCTGTCTTTTGGAGCAGTATAGCACTCATTCCCCCAGCTTGTTTCTGAGTTCCGGGCTCTCTCTCTTTTTTTCCCCCAGCAGAGTGCATGCTGGGAGCTGTAGTCTCTTCCCTGTGGAGAGCAATGGGTCGCTGTGATTGGCCCTGTGTTGTGGCCAATGGGATGGGGAAAAGAGCGGCAGGAAGCTGGGCGGCGAACCTAATGAGAGAGCTGCTATCTCTCCTCCCGCACTGCTGACAGGAGAAAGGGGGGGGGGGGGGCGAGTGGGGGAAACATTCTGACATCCCGCAGCTCGCCTCTCCCCTGTCACGCCGCCACAATCAGAGCTTCACTGATGGGGGGTGGAGGGAGGGGGGCTTGACAGAACCCACTAAAACTGCCAGCTTTCTTTATGGCGTTACCCAGGTGCGGTCACCCCCATCCCCATCCCCATAGCAACGCCACGCCACTGCTCCCATCCCGCCTCCGGCCAGCCTCTCAGTGTGTGACGCTGGGCAGGGAATACCAAGTGCCTGTCAGGGGGAGTATCTCCCCTGACAGGTGAGTAAATAAGTGAAGCGCTGATCTGTTCTAGGCTTGTGCCGGGTGCAGGAGCGCACTCGGCACATATTTACAGGTGTAGGTATTAGCGGCTGGTGCATCCAGACAATTTTAGAAGCACACAGCCATCACTTCACATGCGCCCCCTTTCCTCCAGTAAATAGTTCCGCCCAGGGCATCCGCCCCTTCCGCCCCCCCCTTGTACCGGCCCTGTACACACTTATTCCTAGCAGCCAAGTTGGTGATACTTAAACTCTGGAGATCCCCTAATCTCCCGAACATCGCAGATGTAGTTCGCACACTCACAACTCACTTTACCTATGAAAGCATGCTAGCCTATAGAGAAGGGAATTACGCAGAATTCCTTAAACATTGGGAACCATGGATAGAATGGTATAAAAACTATAATAAAACTACAAAACAACATTTCTAGTGGACATAAAATGGGAAAATAAAACCATAAATTATAAATGGAAAATTTTTTTTTTCCTCAGGAAACTAGTTCCTACTCCCCTCTTCCCCCACCTTTTTGATTCCTTTTTAAATTTTTATTTTCATTTTACAATTCCCCAGTTTCAAGTTAAATCTTCTAACAGTTTATTTCTCATTACATAAGAAGATGACAGTACGTACTGCTGGAAATATACACTTAATTTACAAAAAAAGGGAATGGTAGAAGATACACAACAGGCGGTTCCTCATTCCCGGTCGCAGTTAGTTCCCAGAGGGGCGATCGGGACGGAGGGACAGACCAAAGGTTAAGAGGAATGATAAGTGTTGTTATAGATAACGTCTTATAGAACAAATATTTGTATCTTTCTTTTTTCTTTGAAATATGTACTTGTAATGTACTAACTTTTCAAGGCTTTTCATCTTCTGTAATACTGAAAAATGAATAAAAACTATTGTTGAAAAAAGGGAAACTGTATGGCACAACTGCAAACCTACCAAGACATGGCCGTCCACCTAAATTGACAGGCTGGTCAGGAAGAGCATTAATCGGAGAAGCAGCCAAAAGGCCCATGGTAACTCTATATAACTTTTGTGCAAACCAATAAATATACACTTATTGCGATTTATTTTTGGTTTAAAAAAAAAAAAATGTAGACTACATATTGGCCTAAACTGAAGAAAAAAATTAGTTTTTTTTATATATTATTGGGGGATATTTAGAAAGCTCTATTTGTGGGGGAAAAAAGGATGTACATATTATTTTTGGGTACAGCGTCGCACAACCGCGCAATTGTCAGTTAAAGCAATGCAGTGCCAAATCGCAAAAAGTGCTCTGGTCAGGAAGGGGGTAAAATTTTCTGGGGCTGAATTGGTTAAAGTTAATGTAAACCTGAGAATTATTATTATATGTTTTTTTTTTTTTGTTTTTTTTTAATGAAGACTTATTTGAATAATGGTGACCAAGCAATAAATCGCGCCCTTCTTGGGTCCCCACCACTGCGCTAAATAAAATATCAGAATGTGTATAAAGGTGTATAAATCCCCAAAGCTGCCACTTTAAAATAGAATACTGTAAAATATATATTAACTTGCAAAATCAAATTAAGAAAATGAATATAAGCGGCGCTAACAGTGACACTAGAGCTGTGATGAAGTGAACATTCGTTTACACAAATCTATATCATACATATAGTGACATCACAAAAAAATCACCCTGTGCCAATAAACATAAAAAAGTCCATAGGTAGATGAACACCGTGGATGATGTGTGGTTTTCTTAACCACTTGCTTACAGGGCACTTAAACCCCCCCCCCCCTCCTATCCAGACTAATTTTCAGCTTTCAGCGCTGACACACTTTGAATGACAATTGCGTGGTCATACAACACTGTACCCAAATAAAATTTTTATCATTTTTTCACCACAAATAGAGCTTTATTTTGGTGGTATTTGATCACCTCTGCAGTTTTTACTTTTTGTTATAAAAAAAAAAAAAAAAATTATTTTTTTATATTTTGTCATAAAAAATTTAAAACGGGTCATTTTTCTCCTTCATTGATGTACGCTGATGAGGCGGCAGTGATGGGCACTGATGGGTGGCAGTGATGGGCACTGATGGGTGGCAGTGATGGGCACTGATGGGTGGCAGTGATTGGCACTACAGGTGGGCATTAAAAGGTGGCACTGTGGGCACTGTTAGGTGGCACTGTGGGCATTGTTAGGTGGCACTGTGGGCACTGTTAGGTGGCACTGATGAGGCAGATGTGCCTCTTCCACTTGGGGACCGATGTCCCTCACATGCGAGCCGGTGATCGGCTTTTTTTTCTACTCACGCTATCAGCGTGAGTAAAAAAAAAAAAAAAAAAAACCATTACCGATCTTTTGTTTACATCATGTGATTAGCTGTCATTGACTGACAGCTGATCACATGGTAAGGGACCAGCCCCTTACTCGGATCGGTGATCAGCCGAGTCTCAGTGACTCGGTGATCACAGCGCGCCCTGCAGGGCGCGCGCAGGGAGCGTGCACAGGGGAGGCCGTCATATGACGGCCTCCCGGGAATTCAGGTCCGCGCTGTGGCCGTCATTCGGCCATAGTGCAAATGTGTAGTGGTTAAAGTAATCACCAAATCACACGTGTCAGTGATTCCTCTCCCTTCAGATTCAAAACTTACCGGACAATGGTGCCTCGCACGTGTTTTGGCAAGTAAGCGTGATAAAGATTCCAACCAGGTTTTAAACGAGTGATCCAATTTGCATCCGTGTATATACAAGTTCAGTCCACATGTGAATAAAAATGCACGAATAGTGTAGTAACGTAAAACCAGATTTAATAATCACTGTGTACACTTCAATCATTACACTAACATAAAATCTCTTTAACCGAGCAAAACTTCACAGCAACTTCACATCAAATACTCCTGTGTGAACGCCCAACACCAAATGCATAAATGGTCACGGTGGACCCGAGGTGTGCGGATGATATTCTCACCACCACTCGATATCCCTCGCTACTCGGGCTTGGATCCCCGCTCTCTGGCTCGACTTAGCGCGTCCTACGTCACATGCTGATTCAGATGGATGCCGTACAGCCACGCCCCGACATGTTTCGTCACACCTGACTTACTCATGGGAATGAAGACTTATACCTGGTACAGTAGAGGATATCAAGTCATCTGTGCCTAGTCTGTCCACGAAGAGTTAATCCAGCTCTGAGCAATTCTCTTGTCTTTTTGTAGTAAGGCCTCATGTACGCTGCTGCTAAACGGACGTTCACAGGCAGTTGGCTGCTTTTTTCAGCTGCCCCTGAACTCATCCAATGTTATCTTATGTGTACATGTCCTTTTTAGGAAGTTGCGATTAGAAGCTTTTCTTTGAAGGCAAAAAAAATTAGTTTATACGCCGAAGTTTCAAATGCTAAATGCGGTACCTGCGTTTAGCCACGTTTCGTTTACAGGCGTTTTTCATTTTTGGCTATTTTGGAAAGATAAAAAAAACGCGGCAAAATTGACGTTTTAAATGTGGTTTTTTATCTGTCAAGTTAAATCGCTCAGGAGAGGTTGTAAAAATGTCCCATGTACATTGAGCCTAAGATAAACAAATGATACACAGATAAATTTGTGTTGCCACATCCCCCACTGCTGTGACTGACTTCTCCTTTCTTTATCTCATGAAGGAGCAGAGTGTGTTACAAGCTTCAGCTTCACATCCCCCCCCTTTCTTCTCCAGCTCTCCCAGGATTGGCTGCTCCACACCTCAGCATGATTGGGCAGGCTGAAGTCATGTGGTGCCTTTCCTGAGTTTTGACTGGATGTTACTCATAATGGGGCATGATCAGTGTGACTGAAGAGTAGGAGAGTGTAGAGGTAGGCGGGGATTCTTGTGACATTATGACTCTGCCCACCGAGCTCCGGCAAAGAGACCCACCCACTGATTCCAGAGTTTTGTGGGGCTCCTACTGCTAAAGGGGTTGACATTTGGAAGGTATGGATACATGAAGGAGGCTTGCATGTGTGTATAAATACATTAATACTGTGCCATTAGATTACACTGGGAGAGTGGTGGGTATCCATTTTAATCTAAAAAATTCTGGCGATTGACGTAGCCGGGTCAAATTTGATAAAGAGCTCTCTAAATCTTTTAAATGGAGGATCTCAGTTTTTATTAGATAAATAGATTGCTATTAATAGACTCTAGATGGTATACACTCAACAGCCACTTTATTAGGTACACCTTGCTAGTACCAAGTTAGAGCCGCTTTAGCCTTCAGAACTGCCTAAAAACAGAGTTCCACCCAAAAATTAAACTTCTGCTTTAAGTGATGGTGACCCCCTGACATGCCAAATTTGTGGGGGAGTGGATACCCTCCTTTTTTTAGAGGCATCCAGCTCCCACTTCCTCCTGGGGCTCCGCGGCGCTGGATGGAATTTCCCCTCACCCCCCCCTGCAATATTCTGGGACACGTCGCAAGTCCCAGAAGATTGCCCGGCCAATCGCGGCTCGTGCAGCGCAGAGGTGGAGAGGAGCGGGGCTTAATTCGCCCGCATCGCTGGACCGTGGGACAGGTGGGTGTTCGATACACTTTTTGTAGCTGCTGACTTTTAAATGGGTGGAAATCCGCTTCAATTCTTCCTGCCATGGATTCAACAAGATGTTTGAAACATTCCGCAGAGATTTTGGTCCATATTGATATGATAGCATCACGCGGTTGCTGCAGATTTGTTGGCTGCACATCCATTATGCGAATCTCCACCACATCCCAAAGGTGCTCTATTGGATTGAGATCTGGTGACTGTGGAGGCCATTGGAGTAAAGTCACTTCAGTGTCATGTTCAAGAAACCAGTGGTGAGATAATTTGAGCTTTGTGACATGGTGCATTATCCTGCTGGAAGGAGACATCAGAAGATGGGTACACTGTAGTCCTAGAGGGATGGACATGGTCAGCAACAATACTCCAGGTAGGCAGTGGCATTTAAACGATGCTCAATTGGTATTAAGGGGCTCAAAGTGTGCTAAGAAAATATACCCCACACCATTTCACCACCAGCCTGAACCGTTGATACAAGGCAGGATGGATCCATCAAATTCTGACCCTCCCATCTGAATGTCGCAGCTGAAATCGAGACTCATCAGACCAGGCAATGTTTTTCCAATCTTTTATTGTCCAATTTTGGTGAGCTTGTGCGCTAATTGTAGCCTCAGTTTCCTGTTCTCAGCTGACAAGAGTGGTACTCGGTGTGGTCTTCTGCTGCTGTAACCCATCTGCTTCAAGGTTCGATGTGTTGTGCATTCAGAGATGGTATTCCGCATACCTTGGTTGTAACGAGTGGTTATTTGAGTTACTGTTGCCTTTCTATCATCTCGAACCAATCTGCCCATTCTCCTCTGACCTCAACAAGGCATTTTCCTCCACACATCTGCCACTCACTGGATATTTTTCAGACCATTCTCTGTAAACCCGAGAGATGGTTGTGTGTGGAAATCCCAGTAGATCAGCAGCTTTTGAAATGCTCAGAGCAGCCTGTCTGGAACCAACAGCCATGCCACGTTCAAAGTCACTTAAATCCCCTTTCTTTCCTAATCTGATGCTCGGTTTGAATTTCCAGCAAGTCATCTTTACCAAGTCTAGATGTCTAAATTGAGCATGTGATTGGCTAATTAGGAATCTGTGTTACTAATATATATATATATATATATATATATATATATATACACACAGTGCCTTGCAAAAGTATTCGGCCCCCTTGAACTTTTCAACCTTTTGCCACATTTCAGGCTTCAAACATAAAGATATAAAATTTTAATTTTTTGTGAAGAATCACCAACAAGTGGGACACAATTGTGAAGTGGAACGAAATCAATTGGATATTTTAAAATTTTTTAGCAAATAAAAAAACTGAAAAGTGGTGCGTGCAAAATTATTCGGCCCCTTTTACTTTCAGTGCAGAAAACTCACTCCAGAAGTTCAGCGAGGATCTCTGAATGATCCAATGTTGTCCTAAATGACTGATGGTGATAAATAGAATCCACCTGTGTGTAATCAAGTCTCTGTATAAATGCACCTGCTCTGTGATAGTCTCAGGGTTCTGTTGAAAGCGCAGAGAGCATCATGAAGACCAAAGAACACACCAAGCAGGTCCGTAATACTGTTGTGGAGAAGTTTAAAGCCGGATTTCGATACAAAAAGATTTCCCAAGCTTTAAACATCCCAAGGAGCACTGTGCAAGCGATCATTTTGAAATGGAAGGAGTATCAGACCGCTGCAAATCTACCAAGACCTGGCTGTCCCTCTAAACTTTCAGCTCAGACAAGGAGAAGACTGATCAGAGATGCAGCCAAGAGGCCCATGATCACTCTGGATGAACTGCAGAGAACTACAGCTGAGGTGGGAGAGTCTGTCCATAGGACAACAATCAGTCGTACACTGCACAAATCTGGCCTTTATGGAAGAGTGGCAAGAAGAAAGCCATTTCTCAAAGATATCCATAAAAAGTCTCGTCTAAAGTTTGCCACAAGCCACCTGGGAGACACACCAAACATGGGTACATTTTCTGGAATTTACACAGCCTTTAATTTATGACTGCCTATGTCGTTTCTTGAGGTGCTAAAATGGCAGGGCAGTACAAAACCCCCACAAATGACCCCATTTTGGAAAGTAGACACCCCAAGGAAATTGCTGAGAGGCATGTTGAGCCCATTGAATATTCATTTTTTTTGTCCCAAGTGATTGAATAATGACAAAAAAAAAAAATTACAAAAAGTTGTCACTAAATGATATATTGCTCACACAGGCCATGGGCATATGTGGAATTGCACCCCAAAATACATTTAGCTGCTTCTCCTGAGTATGGGGATACCACATGTGTGGGACTTTTTGGGAGCCTAGCCGCGTACGGGGCCCTGAAAACCAATCACTGCCTTCAGGATTTCTAAGGGCGTACATTTTTGATTTTACTCCTCACTACCTATCACAGTTTTGAAGGCCATGGAATGCCCAGGTGGCACAACCCCCCCCCCAAATAACCCCATTTTGGAAAGTAGACACCCCAAGCTATTTGCTGAGAGGCATGGTGAGTTTTTTGCAGCTCTCATTTGTTTTTGAAAATGAAGAAAGACAAGAAAAACATTTTTTTTTTCTTTTTTTTCAATTTTCAAAACTTTGTGACAAAAAGTGAGGTCTGCAAAATACTCACTATACCGCTCAGCAAATAGCTTGGGGTGTCTACTTTCCAAAATGGGGTCATTTGGGGGGATTTTGTGCCACCTGGGCATTCCATGGCCTCCGAAACTGTGATAGGCAGTGAAGAGTGAAATAAAAAATTTACGCCCTTAGAAAGCCTGAAGGCGGTGCTTGGTTTTTGGGGTCCCGTGCGCGGCTAGGCTCCCAAAAAGTCCCACACATGTGGTATCCCCATACTCAGGAGAAGCAACAGAATGTATTTTGGGGTGTAATTTCACATATTCCCATGGCATGTTTGAGCAATATATCATTTAGTGACAACTTTGTGCAAAAAAAAAAAAAATTTGTCTCTTTCCCGCAACTTGTGTCACAATATAAAATATTCCATGGACTCGACCTGACTCTCAGCAAATAGCTTGGGGTGTCTACTTTCCAAAATGGGGTCATTTGGGGGGGTTTTGAACTGTCCTGGCATTTTATGCACAACATTTAGAAGCTTATGTCGCACATCACCCACTCTTCTAACCACTTGAAGACAAAGCCCTTTCTGACACTTTTTGATTACATGAAAAAAATATTTTTTTTTGCAAGAAAATTACTTTGAACCCCCAAACATTATATATTTTTTTAAAGCAAATGCCCTACAGATTAAAATGGTGGGTGTTTCATTTTTTTTTTTTCACACAGTATTTGCGCAGCGATTTTTCAAACGCATTTTTTGGGGAAAGAACACACTTTTTTAAATTTTAATGCACTAAAACACACTATATTGCCCAAATGTTTGATGTAATAAAAAAGATGATCTTAGGCCGAGTACATGGATACCAAACATGACATGCTTTAAAATTGCGCACAAACGTGCAGTGGCAACAAAATAAATACATTTTTAAAAGCCTTTAAAAGCCTTTACAGGTTACCACTTTAGATTTACAAAGGAGGTCTACTGCTAAAATTACTGCCCTCGATCTGACCTTCGCGGTGATACCTCACATGCATGGTGCAATTGCTGTTTGCATTTGACGCCAGACCGACGCTTGCGTTCGCCTTAGCGCGAGAGCAGGGGGGGCAGGGGTGCTTTTATATTTTTTTTTTGCTTTTTTATCTTATTTTTAAACGTTTTTTTTCATTTTTTTTTTTTAAATCATTTTTATTGTTATCTCAGGGAATGTAAATATCCCCTATGATAGCAATAGGTAGTGACAGGTACTCTTTTTTGAAAAAATTGGGGTCTATTAGACCCTAGATTTCTCCTCTGCCCTCAAAGCATCTGACCACACCAAGATCGGTGTGGTAAAATGCTTTCCCAATTTCCCAATGGCGCTATTTACATCCGGCAAAATCTAAGTCATAAAATGCTCGTAGCTTCCGGTTTCTTAGGCCTTAGAGATGTTTGGAGCCACTCTGATCAGCTCTATGGTCAGCTGGCTGAATCACCGGCTGCTTTCTCAGGTTCCCTGTTGAGACAGGAGAGCCAGAGAAAAACACGGAAGACGGTGGGGGGAGGGGCATTCTCTCCCACTGCTTGTAAAAGCAGTCTAGAGGCTAATTAGCTGCTAGGATTGCTTTTACATGAAAGCCGACCGCTGGCTGAAAAGAATGATACCAAGATGATGCCTAAACCAGCAGGCATCATACTGGTATAACCACTCAAAGTCGTGAATGGCGTACCTGAAGACAAAAAAATGGTTAACAATAAAGCACAGTAAACGGTAAAGTATAAAAAATGCATACCTGAAAAGCAAATGTGATAAAACATAATAACAATAAAACATTGCAGAATAGAATACAGTAAAATAGAGCAGAACAATAGAGAGAATAGAGAGAGAACAATAAAACGACAACTATTATTTTTTATTTTATATTTTTGTTTGTGTTTTTTTTTTTTTACACTTTTTTTGTAACTGTAACTTTTATAACTGTAACCGGTTCCAGATTCGGGTCTCTCAAAATGCGATGGCATCTTGGGAGACCCTGTGAAAGTGCACCTAGTCTGTGCAATGCTGTACCCTACGTTAATACTCAACTAGTGAATGGTAGCATTCAAAACATTCACCAATGCAAAGACCAGGATTGTCAGGACAGGAGGGACAATAATAGCGGGTGTCACGCCTATATCCGCGCTTGCTGCAGACACAACATCTTTTTTGGGGGGGTTCGTTGGGTAGGGGTACTCGGGAGGACATAAAGAAAATGCCTCTCATGCAGCCGACTTCATTTGGTTGGGGATGTGAATGGGGGAAGTACGGGCGCTGCAGAAGTGGTGGGTTCCCAATTAAGATTGGCGAATGCAGCAGGAAGGGCATTATGGGCACGACGGGCCTGTGTTTGTCTTCTTCTTGGTGGCAGCAGGACACTATTTGTGCTTGCCACCTCACCAGCTTGAACTGCACTTATGGGACTCGCCACGTCACCAAGTGTTACTGCAGTGCTGGTTTGACTACGACCGGGGTGTACTAGGGCGCTGGTGCTTGCCAGTTCAATAAAAAGCTACCAAAAAAAACTGTTAGCGATCGCAGGGATCAGGCCTGACTCTGCGAACGCTGCAGTTATGCGTTTAGTGTTTTGTAAGTGACAGTGATCGATTGATACTGCACTTGGGTGGGCTGGGCCGGGCGGAGGGGCAAAACGCAGGTGCTAGCAGGTATCTGGGCTGATCCCGCTAACACTGCGTTTTTGGGAACCCTAAACTGCTGGGGACGCTATTATAGATCTGATCGGATCAGATATTGATCAGATACTATACCACTAAGGGAGGTGTACGGTGCGTGCGTGGGTGTTAGCGGTACTGGCGCTAATCTGACGCTGCTTGGGGCTAGTGCTTGCCAGTTCAACAAAATGCTACCAAAAAAACTGTTAGCGATCGCAGTGATCAGGCCTGACTCTGCGAACGCTGCAGTTATGAGTTTAGTGTTTTGTAAGTGACAGTGATCGATCGATACTGCACTTGGGTGGGCTGGGCTGGGCTGGGCCGGGCGGAGGGGCAAAACGCAGGTGCTAGCAGGTATCTGGGCTGATCCCGCTAACACTGCGTTTTTGGGAACCCTAAACTGCTGGGGACGCTAGTATAGATCTGATCGGATCAGATATTGATCCGTTCAGATACTATACCACTAAGGCAGGCGTATGCTGCGTGCGTGGGTGTTAGCGGTACTGGCGCTAATCTGACGCTGCCTGGGGCGACGCATATCACCGCCGGGCGATCAGGGGGCTAAACCTTTATTCGGTAATAAACGGCGGGTGCCCTGACACTATAAAAAATAAACTAACTAACCAGCGTCACCCGCAACGGTTATATGGTGATCAGTGGTGAAAGGGTTAACTAGGGGGCAATCAAGGGGTTAAAACATTTATTAGGTAGTATATGGGGGTCCCTGTCGCTATAAAACGCTGACGGCGAACCTAAATATTTACCTCCCTAACTAGCGTCACCAGCGACACTAATACAGCGATCAGAATAATGATCGCTTAGTGACACTGGCGACAGGGGGTGATCAAGGGGTTAAAACTTTGTTGGGGGGTATCCTAGACCTAAAGGGGGCTAACCCTAACTGTCCTAACACTGTAACTGTCACAAACTGACACCAATACAGTAATCAGAAAGAAATAAAAACCTGCTTGGTGTCAGTTTGTGACGGGGGGATGATTGGGGGGCGATCGGGGGGGGATCGGGGTGTTTTGTGTGCCTGGCATGTTCTACTGTGTGTGTGTGTGTGTTGTGCACTCACATTCCAGTCTTCTCTCCTCGGCGCCGGAACGGAAAATACCGAGCCGAGGAGAGCTGACATAATTTCCTCTGCCTCTGTGTACAATACAGAGGCAGGGAAATGATCCCATTGGCTGGGAGCGATCGCGAGGGGGGGGCCACGAATGGATGGCCTCCCCCTCACCACCGATCGCCGGGGAGGATTTGCCGACCGCCGCAGGCACCGGGGGGTGTCCGATAGGACCCCCCACCCGCGGGCAGGCAAGGACGTACCTGTAAGCCCTTTTGCCTGCCCGTGCCGCTCTGAGGACGTACATCGTCGTGCGGCGGTCGGCAACTGGTTAAAACCCATGCCCAGTTATTTTTATGCTCTGTGTACCGTTGGGTAAATTTACCTTCGCTTCCTGTCCCAGAGATTCAACAGGAAATTTGAAGAAATCTCTTAGGCTGGGTTCACACTAGGGGTCGACCAATTATCGGCGCGGCCGATATCCACTCCTTTTGAAAAATCGGTATCGGTAACAAACTTATCGATGTTACAGATATTGCTTCAAGTGTTTATACCGGGGTAATGCCTGCAGCTGCATTCTTTAGAGCTGATGGTCGGCTTTCTTGTAATAACAACCGATGTGGCTAAGCAACCTCTCGGCCGCTATCCCAAGAAGCGGGAGTGGATGTCTGTCAGCTGGCCAGAGACCCGAACTGAGCCGATTGCTTTGTTCGGGTCTCAGATCTAGTAACTCGAAAGTGGTGTCATAACCTCACTTACAGATTACTCTCATCCTAGGCGCCAGGTGCGAGTTTAAAAAAAAATAAAGTGTTCAAAAGCGCCCATCTTGGCGTTTTGAATACATTTAGACCCCTTTTACACTGTGCCGCTTTAACGTCATTTTAGCGGCGCTATTTGGCCGCTAGCAGGGCGTTTTTAACACCCCGCTAGCGGCCGAAAAGGGGTTAAATCCGCCCGCAAAATGCTGCCGGAGCGGCGTTTTGCTGGCGGTATCGCAGCGCTTCCCCATTTAATTTCATGTGGAGGAGCGGTGAGTTCACCGCTCCAAAGAAGCTGCTGGCAGGACTTTTTCTGACACCCTGCCAGCGCACCGCTCCCTCGGGCTTTCACACTGGAGTGAATGGAGCAGCTGTTTTAGGGCGGTTTACAGGTGCTATTTTTTACGATATAGCACCTGCAAAATGCTCCAGTGTGAAAGGGGTTGTAAGTGGAGGGGTTTGGGGTTTTATAGACCCCCAGATCCCTCCATAAGAGTACCTGTCACTCACAAGATGTTTACATTCCTTGTGACAGCAATAAAAGTGATTTAAAAAAAATGTAAAAGGACCGTAAATAAACTTTTAAATCTACAGAATATTTGCACCTGGCAGCCGAAAAGTCAGTATCGGCCCTCATAAAATGATATTGGTCGACCCCTAGTTCAGGAACAAATCAGGCCTGATATTTTGCCTGAATTCGGACCTGAAAATGAGTCAGACGCACAGGACCCCTGTGCAATTCATGCCGCGGATGCTCCAGAGATGTGTGAACTGGCTTCATTGAGAGCAGATCACAATCTCCTGTTGAATTTCCTATCCCTTTCTTTCTCAGTTCCAATGGGCAGGCAGACAGTAATACCGACTTGACAGGGTCGGACCCTTCCCAATCTATTCAAAACAAAAAAATCACCTAGAGATGCACTTCAGCTATATTCAAACTTTTTATTTCTGTTATCATCTGACCCCAACAATTGACACCACTGTGAAGGCGGTTATTGGCATTTTTACTTCTGTGACTGGTAAACTCCCCCAGTTTAGTGTTCATGGTGGAAGTGGACAGGAGAAATTGGCACTTCAGAATGTCCAGGTAATTTCATTCCTTTCATCAAAGCTAAAGCATATATAGAGGGCTCGGCTTTTCTGTAAATGTTTCCTTTATACACAAAGTTCCTCTGGTGTAAAATGTACCCCCTGCTCTCTTCATGGAGTTTCCTATAGTTATAAAGGCCCTAGATACAAAGACAGCTGCAGTGATTAGGATTGGGTCCCAGAAAAAGATCTTCTCTTATCCAAGAAATGTGAATTTTGGGTATTGAAAGCTTTAGGCATTATAAAAACTTCATGGTGTCACCATAACCATCTGTGGCTTTTACACACCTTAAGGCCCCTTTCACACTTATACGACTTGTCCCACAATTTTGTACTGCAAAATCATATGACAAGTCATTCTCCATGATTTTCAATGACTACCATTCATATTGGCACAACTTTAAGTGTTGCCGACTTGAAAGTAGTCCCTGCACTACTTTGGTCCAACTTCTATGCGAGTTGTACTCTATAGACCTCAATGTTAAACCCTCAAGTAGCATGCAAATCGTGCCTGAATAATATAGACACGATTTCAGTACGACTTTGTAAGCACAAGCCTGGCTCACTGATCGGGAAAGGAAAACTTTTTTTCTTTCTCGAACATCACGGGACACAGAGCCACAGTAATTACTGATGGGTTATATAGGGTATCACTGGTGATTGGACACTGGCATACCCTATCAGAAAGTTCAACCCCCTATATAATCCCTCCCCTTGCAGGGATACCTCAGTTTTTACGCCAGTGTCTTAGGTGATGGACGTGTAAAGATGCCCTGTGCTGAGCTCCAAAGGGAATATCCTGATATCCTATACTGGGGCAAGCCAGGCAGACCAGATCCATTCAAAGTGTCCTTTCGTGGAAGAATTGGATGGTACCCGGGCCTCGTGTCCGAAGAAACAAGGTTTTACCTGTAACGCTTCTCTTTTTAGAGAGCTGGACCCTGCATATTAGAAAATAGTTTTCTAGCCTAATTTCTAGCCGGGTGCTTTACAGGTCCAGAACTGAAGGATCCCCCTATTCGTAGGGCACCCCAGTCTCTGACGGTTTTCTAAACGGAGCCCACCGTGAGAGCTGAAGATTTGGTCTGTGTAAACTGAACCCTGCGGCTGGATAAGGTAAGAGGAGATTCCACTGAATTTTTTAATTCTAGTAGGTTTTCGCCTTTAAGGTAAATGCATGCTATGCCTATTGTGACCACCGGGGGCTGCCAAGAGCACAAACCTTGTCATGCTGATGTCTGTCTCAGTGTTCATGCTTCACAGCGTCTCCGGCCGGCTCAAGGTAGGATGGATGGGGGGATTTCTCATGTTTGAATGTTCCCCCCAGGCTAGGGGGAGGCCACAGGGGTCTAGACAGCGGTTATACCGCTCGGGCACCGCCGCCTCGGCCGCCATTGCCGTTTTCATGCAGGCCCTCCACTACCGGTCTCTCTCCTTCCTCCCCCAGCCTTCCTCAGTAGTGTTTCCGGAGGGCCGGCCAGCGCGGGAAGCGCTCGTTTTTTTGAAATTCGAGGGGGGGGGGCGGGACGTCAGCACAGGTGCTTAGACTCCCACTCAGGCCAGCTGCAGGCTATTAAAGCACTCTGTACAGGTGCACACAGCCTTTGGAGGGACACAGAGCTGACGGTCGCATGTAAGGTGGGACACAGGCATTCTCCTAGGCAGCATTTACTAAGGTAACACCAGACTGGGCATTGGGTAGCAGGGGTTTTAGCCGGACTACATCGCTCAGCAGTCAGTGTTCATTTTGTGATACCTCCACCTTGTTGCTTTGCACTATGGGTAGAAGAGGTTCAAACACCCCCAGAACCAGAGACACTAGGGGATCTCATTCGGGTTCTGAGGACCCCCTGTCAGCAGCATCCTCCCCCCCCCTGAGGGGCCAGGGACAGCTAGCCAGGGAGAGCCATTGGGGTCAGGGGCTATACCTGCCGCCGACACTTCAGCCCCTGTATACATTACACAGGAGGTTTTTTCCTCAGCGATTAATGGTTTCGAGGAAAGATTATTGGCCGTGATTACAGCTTCACTCAGTGGAAGAAACTGCACTAAGCCTTCCTCTGTTTCCCAAGACCCTCAGGAAGAGGAGCTCAGGGATAAAGGAGACAAATCCCTTTCAGAGGATCAGGATGGGACGGATGATTCCTCTTCAGAGGAATCAGGTGAAGAGGGACCCTCTGCGACTTCCCAAGAGGAGAAAGTCTTAGTACAGATCCTTACTGGATTGGTCCGCTCCACATTTAAGTTGCCCGTACCTGAAACTGTTAAAGAATCCTCTTCTGCTTTGGGGTCACTGAAACCTTCTCAAGCAGCACAGGCTTTTCCTGTTCATAATTTACTTGAAAAGCTCATTTAGGCTCGATTCACACTAGCGCGTTTTTTGATGCATTTTGCAGAAATGCACGGGAATTTTTTAACATGGGTTCCTATGGAACATGTTCACATCAATGCCTTTTTGTTTCTCTGCATTTTTGGAAAGGGTCGGGGACTTTTTTTCATGCAAAATGCAGCGTTTTGCATGTAATGGATTTCAATGGACAAGCATCAAAAACGCAAGTGCACCGTTTTTGCACCGTTTTTGCACCGTTTTTGCACCGTTTTTGCACCGTTTTTGCAGCGTTTTTGCAGCGTTTTTGCCGTTTTTTTTTTTTTTTTTTTTAATTTTTTTAAATTTTTTTTTTTAGACTGTAAAAAAACAAAAAAACAAAAAAAAACGCAAAACGCAAATCGCGGCAAAAACGCGCCAAAAACGCTGCTCAAAAACGTGGCAAGCATGAAAAAAAAACCTCCAAAAACGCTCAAAAGCAACATGCATAGGTGTGAATCGAGCCTTATTCTGAGTGGGATCACCCAGACAAACGTTTTTTCCCGCCGAGAAAGTTTTCAACACTTTATCCGATGGAAGAAAAGTTTATTAAAATGTGGGCAATACCGGCCATTGATGCCGCCATTTCCTCCGTAAATAATAGTCTGACTTGTCCTGTAGACAATGCTCAGATGCTCAGGGATCCTGTAGACAAGAAGATGGAATCCCAATTGAAGGATGTTTTCTCCTTGGCAGGTTCAGTGGCTCAACCTGCAGTAGCAGCAATTGGAGTCTGTCAATACTTAAGAGACCATGTTAAGCAGGTTATCAAAGTATTACCTGAACAGCAGGCCCAGGGGTTTGCTAACCTTCCTGCGGCCTTATGTTACGTTGTTGACGCCATCAGAGATTCTATCGTGCAAACCTCTCGTCTTTCTTTGGGGTTGGTGCATATACGTAGAATCCTATGGTTGAAAAATTGGTCAGCCCCCCCTCATTACTCACTTAATAAGTCTCTAATTATGTGAGATCTAACGTTAAAACCACTTGATCTTACCGGATCTAATGAATATCTATTAGCCTGAATGATTTTTGGCCAGAAGATTGCATGTGGGGGGGGGGCTAACCCATCCACATGTACCACCTAATATCTCTATTTTGATGGGGAATATCTCTGAAATGATGTGAGATCTAACGTTAAAACTACTTGATCTTACCGGATCTAACAAATATCTATTAGCCTGAATGATTTTTGGTACATGTGAAAATGCTCATCACCGCCTCCGATATAGACACTAGTATGGATATACGTGCATCGTTACCAAATATCCATAATATCCCTGTAATTATGGATAATCAAACATTAAAATCACTTGATCTTACCGGATCTAATGAATATCAATTAGCCGGGTGATTTTTTGGCCATAAAATTTGATAAGAGGGGGTCAGCCCCCCTCAATCACTTAATAAGTCTCTAATTATGTGAGATCTAATGTCATCCTTACGTACTACCACCTAATATCTCTAACGTTAAAACCACTTGATCTTTCTGGATCTAACGAATATCTATTAGCCTAGATGATTTTTGGCCAGAAAATTTGATAAGGGGGGGCCTGCCCCCCTCATTAATCACTTAATAAGTCTCTAATTATATGAGATCTAATGTTAAAACCACTTGATCTTACCGGATCTAATGAATATCTATTAGCCTTAATGATTTTTGGCCAGAAAATTTGATAAGGGGGGGCCAGCCTGTACATATGTACCACCTAATATCTCTATTTTGATGTGGAATATCTCTGAAATGATGTGTGATCTAACATTAAAAACACTTGATCTTACCGGATCTAACGAATATCTATTAGCCTGAATGATTTTTGGCCAGAAAATTTGATAAGGGGGGGCCAGCCCCCCTCATTAATCACTTAATAAGTCTAATTATGTGAGATCTAACAATAAAACCACTTGATCTTACCGGATCTAACAAATTGCTTCCAAAATAGCTAACTGTTTGGTCAATTTTTTGATAAGGGGGGGCTGATGACGGGTTAGCCCTCCCAGCAAATAACTGTTAATATTGCTTCTTCTGTGTGAGATCTAACGCAAACAACAATTGATCTAACCTGATCTAACAAAGATCTAACAAACTGCATAAGATTTTTTCAACAATTTTGATATGGGGGGGGGGCTAACCCGGCAGAGGTAAATATATCTGATTTGTATTGGAGTGTCATTTAAAGGTGCCTGCAAAAATGTCTGAACCCAGAGTGCCAGGTGGGTTGGAGTGTTCACAGGGTCAGGGCGATGCAGATAAACAGGTCAATCAAAGCAGCCCTCTAGGGGGTTGTGCTACACTATCATGGGGCCTCCATGCACTTGGGGCACCTGGGCAGTGCTCATACATTGAGACAGCCCTGGTTGATGCACAGTAGTTCAGCCTACTAAATGATTTTCACTAATCTACTTTAACCACTTATGGACCGGGCCTATTTTCCAGACTCGGCCTATTTTCCAGACTTTGTGTTTACAAGTTAAAATCATTTTTTTTTTTTCTAGAAAATTACTTAAAACCCCCAAACATTATATATATATATTTTTCTAACATTCTAGAGAATAAAATAGTGGTCGTTGCAATACTTTGTCACACCATATTTGCGCAGCGGGCTTACAAGCGTACTTTATTGGGAATAAATACACTTTTTTGACTTAAAAAATAAGACAGCAGAAAAGTTAGCCCAATTTTTTTTATATTGTGAAAGATAATGTTACAGTGAGTATATTGATACCCAACATGTCACGCTTCAAAATTGTGCCCGCTTGTGGAATGACAACATACTTTTACCCTTAAAAATCTCCATATGCAAAGTTTAAAAATTTCTACAGCTTACATGTTTAGACTTACAGGACATCTAGTGCTAGCATTATTGCACTCACTCTAACGATCGCGGCGATACCTTACATGTGTGGTTTAAACACCGTTTTCATATGCGGGCGTGACTTATGTATGTGTCCGCTTCTGCATGTGAATCTGCCACTGAGACCACTTTTATCTGAAAGCGGACCGCCCGCTGAAGAAGAGGATATCGGAGTTATGGCCGCTATCTTCTGCCATAACAACGGTATTCCTCTTCAAATAGCCGATGTACAACTGCGCCGGGAGGTCCGTAAGTAGTTTATATTTTACAGTATATTCTTCCTTAGGCTTCAGAGACATGTATACTTTTTGCAAAGCTCGCAACTTTTTGATATGGGTACGAGGGACACCTATATTAGCAAAAGTATGTAGGCATAGGACACACCCCCCCGTCACGCCCCCTTAACAATTTGCCGACCAGCCGCCTTCGTTATTCAGGTCGGCTCTCCTGCGCAAATTGCCATAGCTGTATGGCAGCTCGCGCAGGCACAGTTGCATGCGGGCGCAGGTTGGGTGGACTCGATGTCCGTCGGTGGCCCGTGATCGTCTATTACAGAGGCAGAATGGGGATCTGCCTTTATAAACAAGGCAGATCCCCAATCTGACAGGGGACATGTCAGCGATCTACTGTTCCCAGTGATCAGGGACAGGGATCTCTGTCATGTCCCTGGCAGCCCATCCCCCCTACAGTTAGAACACTCTTCCCCAGTCATGTATATGTGTGGCATGCGGGTGTTAAAGCTCACCCTTTTGCTGCTGCACATATGTGTTAGGCATGCAGAAACAGGTTAATGAAGATTTACTTACCAGATCCTCCACTCTATTCTGCTTGATTCCTGCAGCATCTTCTACCCTATGCTCCAACAGTCTAAGGTCCTGACATAATCAAGACCGATGCAGGGTCTATAGCTCTGCATTGGACATAAGGACTGCACTGCCAGATCGTGGGGGAGCGCCATCTGCTGGAGAAGCGGAGGATCGAATAAGTAAAAGTGCTTCTCTCTCCCTTCGAATGAACGAGCAATTAACCCTTGTAGTGCGGGGTGTAGCCTATCTGCAAGGGATCATTTTAACATTTCACAGAGTTGGCCTTTAAAGGAGGCGTGTTCTGACAAAAACACAGGACTGCCATTGCTAACCTCCTCCTCCTGAAAATGCCAGGTGCTTGGCTGTGTCCGGCTTCAATGCTTTCTTAGTCACAGATCTGGAACAAGCATGTAGCTAGTGAAGTCAGAGAAAAGTCAGATCTCCTAATACTCATACTTGTTCCGGGTCAGTGACTCAGAAAGTCCTATAAGCTTTGGGTTTACCATGATAGCCAGGACACTAGTATTTCCAGAAAAAGATCCCAGCAATGGCAGCCTCCATATTTCTCTCTGTACAGTCTTCACTTATTACTGAATACGGATGTCACAGAATCTGTACACATGGCGGTAGTAGATGTGTATGGGGAAGATCATGATAACACAATGAATGTTATGATTACCTTATTACCTACAATACATCTTTATCAGCTGTGCCATTGTAGTGGTGACAGGGTCACTTTAAGAGAATCTATGTATACTCTCATTATACTAGATTTCTGTACCGCCCCACAAAGTATTTGTTCTTAACTTTATTAGTCTACTTACACCGACAGTTTATGTAAATTCTACCTTTTGAAAACAATATTGAACACATCCACACAGATGAAAAAAATGTGCATTTATTTATTTTTGCATTTGAGCCTGAAAAGCATTACAACCACGATCAGTGGATGGCGGGTGCAATGCTCAGGCTCCTGCAGACTATTCCTCCAGCTGCAGGTCTATACAGAGGTATGGACATTCAGTTTCAGGGCTGGAAGAAGTGATCAATGGACTACGGGTGCGTGATGTCCCATACTTGTGTTCAATTCAGTGGAGGCACCAGGATGGGTGGGTGCTATACCACCTTTAAAATGTCTTTAACCACTTCAATACCGGGCACTTATACACCTTCCTGCTCAGACCAATTTACAGCTTTCAGCGCTGTTGCAGTTTGAATGACAATTGCGTGGTCATCCATCACTGTACCCAAACTAAATTTTTATCATTTTGTTCCCACAAATAGAGCTTTTTCTTTAAGTGGTATTTGATCACCTCTGCGGTATTTGCTAAACAAATGAAAAAAGACCGAAAAATTTTGAAAAAAATAAAAGTTTTGCTTTTGTTTCTGTTATAAAATTTTGTAAATAAGTAAGTTTTCTCTATCACTGATGGGCACTGATAAGGCGGCACTGATAAGGCGGCACCAATGAGCGGGCACTGACGAGCACTGACATGCGGCACTGATGGGCACTGGTAGGCGGCACTGATGGGTGGCACTGATATGCAGCACTGATGGGCATTGATAGGCGGCAGTGATGGGCACTCATGGGTGGCACTGATGGGCACTGATAGGCGACACCGATGGGCACTGAAAGGCTGCAAAGATGGGTTCTTATTGGTGGCACTGATAGGCGGCACTGCTGGGCAGCACTGATGGGCATTGATACGTGGCACTGATGGGCACTGATACGCGGCACTGATATAAGGCACTGATAGGCATGCCTGGTGGCACTGGCAGTGGTAGGCATTGTGAGTGGGCACCGATTGGCAGCTGCCTGGGCACAGATTAGTATTTCCTTGGGGGTCTAGGGGGGGCATACCTGGTGGTCCAGTGTGGATGGCCATCCTGGTGGTCCTGGGAGGCATGATGGTGGTCCTGGGCGGGATCCGAGGGGGGGGGCTGTGCTGATAAACAATCAGCATAGACCCCCTTGTCAGGATAGCAGCCGATCGGCTCTCCTCTACTCGCGTGAGGAAAAGCAGATCACCGGCTCTTCCTATTTACATGGTGATCAGTCGTGATTGGACATGGCTGATCACGTGGTAGAGAGTCTCTGTCAGAGACTCTTTACCTAGATCGGAGTTGCGGTGTGTCAGACTGACACACCGCAACAACGAACGCCGCGATGCCCGCCCCCGGGGGCGCGCAGCGGCTTAATATCCTGAGGACATCATATGACGCCCAGTCAGGGTATTGAAACCACTTTGCCGCTGTCATTCTGCTATATGGCAGGCGGCAAGTGGTTAAGCACCCCCATCCATTGGGCATCTGCCTGGGTTTCCAACACCAGTACATTCATAGTGCAGTGCAGGCTATACCTGTGTTCAAGCACAGAGGAGGTGCTACTGCAGCTGCTCCGCCACCTTCCTCCGCCAATAATATGATGTGAGTCACCCTGGAAACGCCCCCTCTTCCCGAACTGTCACATTGGATACAAAGCTAGCCTAGGAGAAAAGCCAGGGGACCCAGTTGTCTGCCACAGCTCCATATCCATATCATGTAGGAGGAGGTGAGCCTGACACCAGCAAAGGAATGCGTCTATGACTAGCGCACAGGGATTTTGTCTTGGACCAGTTGGATGACCAGTTGGATCAGCGTCCCCACCCCAAAAGTCATGGCATTAGAGGTTATGTGTGGGCTCATCTTTCCATTCAGACCCCAGTCATAGTTTGTCTTCTTCCGGGTGCATCCTCCCCCTCCCTCCAATCTCTTCAGTTCTCTCCCCCCTCTGTTTATCACTTTCAACTCTTGTTCCCCCCTCTGCTCTCTTTCCAATGATGGGACTTGTTTTATTCCCAGTGATACCACAGTGGGACTTATCCCACTGACACCAATGATGGCACTCATTTTATTTCAACTGACCCTAATGGTGGGATTTTATTATTTTACCTTTGACATCAATGATGGAGTGTACTTTATCCCACTGACACCAATGATGGAGGGTACTTTATCCCACTGACATCAATAATGGAGTGTACTTTATCCCACTGACATCAATAATGGAGTGTACTTTATCCCACTGACACCAATGATGGAGTGTACTTTATCCCACTGACACCAATGATGGAGTGTACTTTATCCCACTGACACCAATGATGGAGTTTACTTTATCCCACTGACACCAATGATGGAGTGTACTTTATCCCACTGACACCAATGATGGAGTGTACTTTATCCCACTGACACCAATGATGGAGTGTACTTTATCCCACTGACACCAATGATGGAGTGTACTTTATCCCACTGACACCAATGATGGAGTGTACTTTATCCCACTGACACCAATGATGGAGTGTACTTTATCCCACTGACACCAATGATGGAGTGTACTTTATCCCACTGACACCAATGATGGAGTGTACTTTATCCCACTGACACCAATGATGGAGTGTACTTTATCCCACTGACACCAATGATGGAATTTGAATTTGAATATATGTTCAGGTGTTTTTAACTAGCCCTGCAGGAAATGTCATTCTTGTATGTGTGCGCTGTAAAATATTTTGTACTGTTTGTAGGTCTTATAGCAGCACCATCTTGAATTTAAACGCATTGTATGGTGTGCCCCCCAAATATGTTCTTGTATATTGTAATAGGCCCTGACCAGGTCTTTTGGGCTGGAGCACCCCTCCCCTTCCTCATTACCTCTTATTTAGTGGCCACCAGTGTTTAGAATGTATCCCTTTCCGTTCTCCCACATAGAGGAGTTCAGCTCCCATGGTTGAGACAAAGAATCTTCCATTCTATTACTAGTGTAGGACCCACTAATTCGGGGTACTTTGTCGCAGTAAGTGGGCTTAGCACTATATGACCATATAGTGTGACCAAACCCCCGTATTTTTTGAATATGTTCAGGTGTTTTTAACTAGCCCTGCAGGAAATGTCATTCTTGTATGTGTGCGCTGTAAAATATTTTGTACTTTATCCCACTGACACCAATGATGGAGTGTACTTTATCCCGCTGACACCAATGATGGAGTGCACTTTATCCCGCTGACACCAATAATGGAGTGTACTTTATCCCACTGATACCAATGATGGAGTGTACTTTATCCCACTGACACCAATGATGGAGTGTACTTTATCCCACTGACACCAATGATGGAGTGTACTTTATCCCACTGACACCAATGATGGAGTGTACTTTATCCCACTGACACCAATGATGGAGTGTACTTTATCCCACTGACACCAATGATGGAGTGTACTTTATCCCACTGATACCAATTATTGAACTTATTTTAATATCACTGACACCAATAATGGCACTAATTTTTTTCTCTTTGACACCAATGATGGGACGGATTTATTCACTGACACCAATGATGGGCTTTGTTTTGTGCTCATTGTCACCAATGATAGGACTTATTTTCTTCTACTGACACCAGTGATAGGACTTATTATATCCCACTGACACAAATGATGAGATTTAATTTATTCTTACTGACACCAATGATGTACCCCCATGCCCTCTTGACAGCACGCTTCTCACACCTCATTTTTCTTCTCAAACTCTTTGAGGTGTCCCTCTTAATTATTTTCAATTGTTTAAAACTTTACTAAAGGATATATGTTTAATAAGAGCCTCACATTAATTCTGAATAAAATGGCATTGCTCCTAGGAAACAATGTGACCAATATCAACCAAGATCACCTTCTCCCCTCTTCTGCCACAAGCTTGATCCATCTTGTTCCAGAATTTTTCCAAGATCTGCACAACAGAATGTACAGTGCACCACAACAAGCAACTTTGCATTGTGGTGTGTTGTGTTGGGAGAAAATAATCTATAAATCAATGCTCTGCACATTGCTATACACCCTTTCCATTTCAAACAAACTTTGCATAAAAAGAGGGATTTTTGGTTCACATATATCGCAATATATGTTTAAGCTGGCCAACTGCGTCAAAGTAATCCCTCTCTGGCCAGTTTTTTTTTTTTGCTTCCTATACATACAGAGCAAAGCTTAGCGGTTCCAGTATAAAAATGCTGCACCTACAGGGAAGAAATTCTTGGTGGTGTCACTGTGTCTTTTGACACAGGGCACAAAGTCTGACAGTTTCTATCAAAAGGGATTCGCTGTAGGTACAGGACACAAGTTCTTGGTGGTTTCTTCTGTATGTATAGGAATTGATGGTATGTTTTGCAGGTGAATTCCATAACTCCCAGTTGATCCAGAGGAAGGCAAAAAAACTCTTGCACAGCATGGTGTAATTTGTTCCAAGGGGGCAGAAAATTCCTTCCTGACCCCCAAAGGTGATCGAATTATTCTCTGGATCAACCATCTGTGGTGAGCTGTCAGTGGGCACATGGCCTGTGTAGTAGCTTTGAAATCCCCACTCTTCTACTCTCTATGGTTGCAGGATAGATCAGTGGCATTCTGATTGGTCACCGCCAGCACAGAACATTGAGTGTTGCACATAGAAGATGGAGAAGAGCAATAATTTCAAATCCCCAGACCACTACACAGACTCCGTGGGCACTAACAGTTCATCACCCTGGGAGGTAAGTACAGCTGAAGATGTAAAATGTTAGCTCATTTTTCCCACTATTCTCTGTAATACTTCGGTATGTCCTGGATTTGAGCCTTAACAGCTGGTACAGTATGGAACTCACCTGTTGATCCAGAGGAAGGCGAAAAACCCTTATGAAACATAGTATAATTTGCTCCAACAGGGGAAAAATTCCTTTCTGACCCCCGAAGGCAATCATATTACTCCCTGCATCAACCATCTGTGGTGTAAACAATGGTGGTAAAAATTCTGTGTTAAGAAATTGTCAAAAATGTGTAGAATTGTTTTTTCTGAATCTTCGTACGAAGATCTCATTGTCTAACGCAGATTTACATGCGTACCCACATGCTGTTTATGTATGTGAACATGGGTAACTATATCTCCTCTCCTGGATTCTTTGATGGTTTGGGCATTATAGCCGATGGAAAAAGTTGGTCGTCCATTTCCATGTCCATGGGCTGTAAAAAGAAAACATAATGCGTCATATTCAATGTTTATAGATCTCTGGACTTATTGTTTAATAATAACCCGCTCTCCCAATACAAATTAGAGCCAATCTCTTCTTCCTCATTTCCATGTAGTGAGAGAACAGATAGGACATAAATCTAGAAGAAGACTAAGTGCCTATGGTCATCACTTCCACCACATGGTGATAGGTGACATCATATCTCATAGACCTCATAGCGATTGTATCATGTACCATTGTATCATCTCACTTATGTTCTCCTCTCATGGAAAAGGGAACAATTGACTGGTTAGTCTGTAAGGTTTTCCTGCAGGCTGGATTACAATTGTGTTCCCTACATTATCTGTAAGGACACAGCATTGTTCCAATCTGTCAGATATATAGTAATATCATCCCATTAGGATTTGGGTACTAACCATGTCCACTTGGAAAGGGGGCAATGCTTTACCCTCCTCTAGTTCTTCCCAGTCGATGGATTCCATGAAGATGTGGGATCGGATGTCTTCACTGATCCCCAGTCTCTCCTCCGGATATTTGCACAGCAGCTATAAAATAAGGAACAGTTATCTATGAGGACTTGTATACATGAGTAATAAAAGTTACATCACTTGGCTCTGTATAGATTAGGAAAGAACTCTGACTACTGTGCGTCTCCTCCTGGGCGGTCCTTTTCAACCCAATAGAGCATCTTAGTATGTGAAGACACACATATAGACTAGTACAGGTGCTGGATGCAAAAATAAATGAGTTTGAGTTCTGCTTTGATAGAATTAAATGTGCATATCAGTGATTTACCCCATGTGGCATCTTCTGCCCCCTCAGTCCCATAATAAAGTGTTACCATGGTTGTATAACTGAACCTTTACTGGGGGAAAAAGAAGCCAAACTACCCAACAGTCAAGCCAATGACTAGACTTGTCAGCAAACCTACATTAAACCCCTAGAGCATCATCAACAATAGTAGGCCCAGAAGCCTTTCCTGTTGCTATTTAGAGTTAAAAAAAGGTCTTCTCCTACTTACTCCTTTTATGAAGTCCGCCAGGTCCGGGACCATTTCAGGGGGGTAATTGGGATGGCTGAAATTCAGCTGTCTCCTGTATTCATCAAAGGTCATGCTCCCAAATGGCATATGCTTTGTGGCCAAGATGTAGGTAATGACTCCTAGTGAAAACCAGTCAGGTTCAAACTGGTAAAAGTCATTATTGGAAACCTGTCAATCCAAAGAAAAGACATCAATAAGTACATTGGTCAGTACAGAAAACCAGAATACATCAAAGAAACCCACAAAGTTAATTTTTAACCACTTGAGGTCCGGGCCATAGCCGAATGACGGCCACAGCGCGGACCTCAATTTCCGGGAGGCCGTCATGGGACGTCCTCCCCTGTGCATGCGCACCGCGCGCACCCTGCAGGGCGCGCGCTGCGGGCGCTGTGATCACCGAGTCACGGGCACTCGGATGATCACAGATCCGAGTAAGGGGCCGATCCCGGCCCCGTACCATGTGATCAGCTGTCAGCCAATGACAGCTGATCACATGATGTAAACAAAAGCTCGGTAATCGGTTTCGTTTTCTTCTCACGCTGATAGCGTGAGGAGAAAAAAAAGCCAATCACCGGCTTATGTTAAAGGGACATCGGTCCCGAAGAGGAAGGAGGCACATATGCCTCATCTGAGCCTACCAGTGACATCTGTCATTGCCACCTATGAATGCCCACAAGTGCCACCTATCGATGCCCACCAGTGGTGCCAATCAGTGCCACCTAGCAGTGCTGCCATCAGTGTAAGCAATCTGTGCCCATCACTGCCACCCATCAGTGCCCATCACTGCTACCTATCGGTGCCCATCAGTGCCGCCTCATTAGTGTACATCAATGAAGGAGAAAAATTACCTGTTTGCAAAATTTTATAGCAAAATATAAAAAATATATAAATTTTAAAAAAAATTCGTTTTTTTTTAATTTTTTAACAAAAAATAAAAACCGCAGAGGTGATCAAATACCACCAAAAGAAAGTTCTATTTGTGGGGAAGAAATGATAAAAAATTCATTTGTGTACAGTGTTGTATGACCACGCAATTGTCATTCAAATTGCGACAGCGCTAAAAGCTGAAAATTGGTCTGGACAGGAGGGGGGTTTAAGTGCCCAGTAAGCAAGTGGTTAAAGGAGTTGATCGGCTGACCCCATTATCTTATAGGAAGCACAAGCCCACTCCCCCCCAACTTAGTCTTTTATATATAATCCCTTTTATAATGTATATTCATCAAACACATATTCTAAGGGACGTATTTATAAAGATGTGGTGTGTCCTTTAAATGGCCATACTGCTGCTTTACAAAAATAAATCTTTATAAAGCACAGTGGAGTGTGTTACAAAGGTATATGGCACTCCGCTGGCTTCTCAGGACTTCAAACATTATTAAAAGGAATGGGTGTAAAGAAAAATCTGAGTGGTATTTGATAAATTCTGAGATACTGAATAGATAAGTTATGAGTATGGAGAAATATACAAACCTCTGGAGCCATGAATCCTCTGGTTCCAGCCACACCAGTGGTCCTTTTATCGTCCCATAGACCTCCTACTGCCAGTCCATAATCGGCAATGCGGGCATGTCCTTCTTCATCCATTAGGATATTATCAGGCTTGAGGTCCCTGCAAAGAGAAACACTGTAAGTGTGATTTTCTGGTACGGGTCATCTAAAACAGTTTTTGAGGATCACTTTACCACCAACGGATATTTCAATTATAGGTGGTTGCTAGTGACAGAAGTTTTCCATTAGCTTCTTATATCAGTTGGTTGGAAAAGTGGGAAGACAATAGGTACCCATGTATATATGTGCCTCTCCTCAATCTCACCTCTGCACACAGTTTACACAGGTATATGGTCTACAATAGAATAGAATTGGTTACCTGTAGAGAATGCCATTACTGTGAAGGAACTCCAGTCCATATTTCCGCCACAATTAATCTGTAAAAGAGAAAATATTTTTTAGATTGAAACAAAATGGGTTCTGCTTCTAAATTCAGATAGAAGCAGAACCCATGAGCAGAGGGGGGCAGGGGCAGGAAGGGGCTGGTCCAGTGTGATTAACAGTGCCACCTGAACAGGTGCAATTCCTGGTGCAGTTTTTACCAAGATTCCAAAAAAGTCTACTGGGTGATCCCACCTATAGGATCCAATCTGCCCCATTTTAAAGAATAGGCACCTCCAACACTGCCCCTATGCTTGTGTCTCAATGCACATGTACACTGCGACTCATTACTAGGTAACTATGTACTGTCTCCATCTCCTTTCACATGTGCAATCCTTGCCCGCTATGGGCAAAGCTGTGCGTCAGAGCAGTGGTCAGGGCTTTCCAGGGTGCTGCCAGCATGGGGTATTTAAACCATTGCTGCAGCACTAAGCATTTATATATATATATATATATTACTCATAGGTGTGCGCAGCCTATTGTATTAGAGTATGCACCTCAAAGCTCCAACACATATGCCTTTGTGACATATTAACCGGCCTCTTCCCCACTCGTTATCCTAAAACAATGTGGGGGGCAGGTGAGCACACAGGGGGAACTGGGCAGCAGAAAGAAAAGGAACTGGTACCAATCCTCTGTATTTTCCTCCCGTGGTAGCTTAATATCGGAGAGAGGAAGAGGAGGAGAAGCCTACTTTCAGCTGCTGCAGACGGTCCCTTAAGTTAGACTCCAGCCACCTATCCTGTCCAGGTTCTGGGGGTCGGCAAGTAAGGATCGCAGCTTACCTGTCACCTGCCCACAATTGATGGGTTGCCAACTCCAGGATTAGGGTGTGCCCAGGCACACCTGGCACACCCCTTGCGCACGCCTATGATTACTCTATATACAACCTCACTGCATTACAGTAATAAATACAAAGGATTCAATTGGACTTAAATATCTTATAAGGCTTGCTTTCTTTTCTTTTTTAAACTTAGTAATGAAACTTACTTGATGGTGTCACTGTCGACTGGTAAATAGTTCCAGATAAAGTCACTTAAACTCCCTCCGCAGACATATTCCATCACAAAACAGGCGGTGAAGGGGGTTTGGAAGGTGGCATATAGCTGAATTAGAAAGGGACACCCTTTCCGACTTCTCCATGGCGTAGCGTTCTATATCAAGTTCGTAGATATTTCTAGTCTTAATGACTGACTTGATGGCCACCTTCTGCTGGCTCTTTCGGTGGGTAGCCAGAACAACCTGAATGAGAGAGAAGATAACAATTAGTGGGGTCCTCAGTGTTGAAAGGGTGTTTTGTGGGTTGAGCTAGAAATTATCTCATAGTGCAATGTGAAGCTTGACAGAGTTATTCTCATGTCATCGCTTGGTGCGGTGGAGTCATAGCTGGTGGTTTCAGTCTCTCAGTTGATACATCCTGAAGGTCCTGGAAAGACACTCTCCATGCCTGAACTCACAGTGTCATGGGTTCTAGCCTCAACCGAGGCAGGATGGGAAGGGCTGCAAGGTCCTGAAAGGACACACTCTGTGCCCAGGTTGGTGTTGGGGGTTCCATCTTCATCTGGACATGCAGGGCTGCAATGTGCTGAAGGTTGCGAATGGACCTCCATGATGCTGGAGGTGCTGATGGTGGTTCCAACCTTAGCCAAGGTGGGACTGGCAGGGCTATGACATCCTGAGGGTTTTGGAGACTGGCAGTGGTCCTCATCTCCAGACATGGAATTGATGGCTGCATTCACCTCAGCCGAGGTGAAGCAGGAAGGGCTACCAGACCCTGAAACAACAACGATGCTCAGGTTGGTGTCATTGGTTCCAGTCTCAGCTGGATGTGCAGGGCTTAAATGCCCCGAAGGTGTTGAAGACACCTCCATCAGGTTGGAGGTGCTGATAATACTAGTCCCAGCCTTAGCCAAGGTGGGACAGGATGACTGATGGTAAAAGTCATAATCATTATTTTTGTGCTGGCAATGTGTGAAGCAATTTCCCGTTGTGGAAAATTTCAGAAACTCAAGCAAAAAAACAAGGAGCAGAAAAAAACAATGCTTCCTCTGCACCTTTCACAGCTTGAATGAGCTTCACACACTGAGCAGCTCAGCTCTCAGCTATTTATAGCCTCTGAGCTTTCATGTCATAGGGGTTGATTTACTAAAGGCCAATAGACTGTGCACCTTGGAAAGTGCAATTGCATTCTGCAAGTGCAGCTGCTCCAGAGCTTAGTAAATGAGGTAAAGCTTCACTTTGCAAAGAATACCTAATCACATGCAAGGAAAATAAAAAAATAGCATTTTTGATTGGTTGATAAAAGTCAGCTGAGCCTCTGCTCATTTACTAAGCTCTGGAGCAACTTCTCTTGCAGTGTGCAACTGCACTTTCCAAAGTGCACATTCTTTTTGCCTTTAGTAAATCAACCCCATAGTGTCACTGTTCCAATGTCCAATGAGATTTGAGGATTGAAGTCAAGTCACATGACCAAAGTAACAGGGTTTTCTTAAAACTTAAAACCTTATGATTTTGATCCTTGTAACCTTGCAATCACATTACAAAAATGTCAAGTTTTTTTTAGCCCCTCCATGAGATTTTTTTTACATTCAGCACTGTGCTACTTTAAAAAATGTTTGAAGTCACATGACTAAAATAACAGTTTTTTTTTTTTTTTTGTTTTTTTTTAGAGTTGACCTTTTTAATTTGAAAAAAATAAAAACCTTTTGTGATTTGAGCCTTTTAGCATTATGTAACCTTACTGTAATCACTGCACAGGCTGGAAGAGTTGGCTCTGTTGACTTGCACAGAATATTCCTCTTAAGACTGAATATTATTACAGGAGGGGAAAACACAGGAATGGCCAATCAGCAGGCTGGACGTGTGCCCTCCCCTGGCTGTGTCCTGTAACTGCCATGGACATCCGGGAGCTGGTCGTGCCATCTATGGTGGTGTCTGGATCAGAAAACTGTCTGAACTGGATTACCCATCTTTTGGCAGGCAAGGTAGTTCTGACAAATATTTTTATTTCTTTGGAGTTCTGCTTTATATATTTGGTGGGGGGGGGGGGGGGGGGCAGTATGGTGTCTGGGGAGCTGCTTGTCTTGCTGGTTACATGGAATTACTTCAACCTCTTCCCTCAATAAAGCTCTGTTCTGCTCTATAATTAATCTGATGTCAGTTAAATCTCTTCTACTTAATGGGCTTGTCATCTAATTTGTGTCGATGGCACAATTTTGCGTTGCCCATAGCAACCACTGAGCCTCCAGCTATCTATTTAACAGCCAGGATTGAAAAGACATAAGTAGGCTGGTTTCTAGAGTTAACAGGGCTGTTGTATCATTTTCAGACATTTCATATTATTAGACCCTATGTTCCCTTCCAAGTGTAAAGGACAAGTATACAAACATGTCTCCAATAGCAACCAATCAGAAGGTGATTTTACTAATTACAGCGTAAAAAAAATGCTGATGTTTGGAGAGCTTTGAATTATTTGACTTTATAGGCTTGTTACATGAAGCGGGTTATTGGTAAAAAGAAAAAGATTGGTAAAAATTTCCTGTTGCCCATAGTGACCATAGCCCTATATATGAGACATCTGCTAAAAAGGTAAACAACCTGGTTGCCATAGTAACCTGTTTGTTTACCTGTTTACAAACCTGAGCTCAGGTTTGTAAACAAAATGGTTGCAATAGCAACCAGGTTGTTTACCTTTTTAACTGACATGTATAGGGCCCTATGTTCTCTAGAACACCTATACAAACATGTTGCCAATAGCAACCAATCAGAGGTTTGGTTTTTTTTTCACGTGGAGTGTGAAGAAATGACAGTGTTTGTTTGCTATGAGGGTAGTGGGGGCATCTTGTAAAGTCCCCTGGATTGTTTATTATGGGAAACCTGTCCTGGGAGAATACAGAGACTGTGACTACTGACGTCTCCTTCTGAATATACTAGTTGCCTGGCTGTTATCCTGATCCATAGGTTTCTGTTCATTCTGCATCACTGATTGGGATCAAGTAAGAACAAAAGTTCTGAATAAACATGTGGTGATGAGGAAAGCATGGATGCCAGAGCCAGACAGCATTTTCAGAGGACGGTCAGCAATGGACACCTTCATATTTCTTTTAGGATGGGTTCCCTTTTAACCATTTGGGGGAATCCTAGTAGTTCCCTAAAGCATTTATTCCTCGAAAGAGACTCTGCAATTCACATTGAATTGTGTACAGTATATGCTCCTTATCCCCTTATTTATTGCTGTCTGGGTAGCAATGGGAGAGATTCTGCTTACTTCCTGTCCTTCTGACCCCGGAGGAAGTGAGGGGTACATCTCCACAATGGGGACCCAGACAATGATAAAGACTTGTTAGATGGATCTAAACCGCTCTCACTCTACTATTGTGACCAATCAGATTATGGGATTACATGATGGAAACAGAAATGCATTTAATTGTATTTATGATCTATTGCAATTGTATCCTTTTCGATTGAAATCCACTTCCCCAAATGTGTTATATTGATTGAATGGGTTGTCATCTATAGATTGATTTTTTTCTATTAAAGGAGATCAATCAGAAAATAAATTAATCATTTATCAAAGCGTCTATGGCCACCATTAGGGTTTAAAGTGTATTTTGCGTGCGTGGGTGGTTTCTCAAAGTGCATAGGCCGTGTATAAGCAGTGCTGGATTAGAAAAAATCATTGACAATAGTCCTGTTTTAATGCTTCAAATATAGTACAATTTTTTCCAATGCTATTGTGTTCGCAAGAAGATATTTTTTTGATTTTTTTCAATGGTTGTCATACACCATATATTCCACTAGATGGCACCCTTGTATAAATCTTTTTTGTATTCTTGTTGTACAAGTTGGGCTTCATCATCTCCATCCCTGTTCTATTACACATGCTTTTGTGATTTCTCTTCACCATCTCTGCTGTCAGTGGACACAGAGGCTCCCCGGTACGCGGGGGCTCCCTGGTGCTAATTGCATCTTGGGGCATCCCTCTGGGCTCAGTCTTCTCTGCCACGCTATGAGTCGGCGTTTCATGCCGATTCGCGCATGCACAGTATGGTGTTGTCCATCTGACCTAAGACGTACCTAGTGTGTTGGCGGCCTCACGACGTCTGACGTCATCACGCCGTTCTACGCGGTGACACCATACTAGTGCAACACAAGAACTTTAATTTGAAGCTGAACACATGTGATGCTGAAACCTCCATAACTGAAAGAACTAAAATGTAATTACTTAATGGGGCAGGCCAGGGATAGGAAATCTCAGGGAAGAGCTAGAGGATGCTGGATGTCCTCCAACCAGGAAATGAGGCAAGCTCTATCTGACTTGCTGCAGCTTCTAATGCACACACTGAGAAGCTCACAGTATGCAGTGAAATCAGAGTAAGCAATTTTAGGACAGGAGAGGCTCCTGTACAACTGTGAAAGACTTGAAGGGAGGGTTGGAGTTTCACTTTAAAGCAGAGTTCCACCCAAAAATGTAACTTCCGCTGTCCGGATCCCCCCCCCCCCCCCGGTGTCACATTTGGCACCTTTCAGGGGGGAGGGGGAGCAGATACCTATCTAATTCAGGTATTTGCTCCCACTTCTGGCAAAAGATCGCTGCAGTATCCACGGCGATCTACGCCATGTCCAGCCCCTCCTCCGTCCTCCCCCCACTGTCTTCTGGAAGACACACAGGTCTCAGAAGACAGCAGGGACTACTCAGAGCGTGCATTATGACTCGCGCATGCACAGTAGGGAACCAGGCTGTGAAGCAGCAAGGCTTCACTTCCTGATTCCCTTACTTAAAGCGGATTTCCACCCAAAAGTGGAACTTCCGCTCATTTGTCTCCTCTCCCCCTCCGGTGCCACAATTGGCACCTTTCGGGGGGGAGGGGGGACAAGATACCTTTCTTTGACAGGTATCCTGTTCCCACTTCCTGGAGTCCGCACCATGGCCCATGATGTCACCGCGGGCTTCCTCCTTCTCCCTCCTCCCCCTGTTACTGGGCCAGTAGGAGAGAGGAGCGGGGACAGTAAGCCGTAAGGCTACACTGCCGGGTTCCCTTACCCGCAATGGTGGCGGCAGCACCCGACACCTGATGGAAACATCAGCTGCGGTGCCGACATCACTGGACTCCAGGACAGGTAAGTGTCCTATTATTAAAAGTCAGCAGCTGCAGTATGTGTAGCTGCTGGCTTTTAATTTTTGCAGCGGTGGGCGGACCCTTCTCTTTAAGATGCCGGCGCCTCCATCTAGAGCCGAGGGATGGGACCGCTTCAGGTGAGGACATCACGGGCTCCCTGGACAGGTAAGTGTCCTTATTTTAAAAGTCTGCAGCTGCAGCAGTTGCAGGCAAAGGCAACTGAGGATCACATGTCATCAACACACATTTGTCTAGATAAAAAAAATTTAGTTCTAGGTCACAAGCAAAATGTCAATAATTCAGAAAAAATACTAATACCTACAAAAAAAATAAAATTGAGCCTGAGAACAATTATAAAACGTGTTGCCAAGACAATGACTTCACAAAATTCTTTTGAAGACGGAACCAGTAAATATTGGAAGGATGCCATAACATGCTCGGGTAGCTGGAAATTACCCTAGAGCAGTTTTTCTCATCTTGAGTCCTCAGTGGATATTAAGTTTATGCTTTTCAGATCTCTTCACAAAATGTTATATTAAATATTTAAAATCTACTGTATTTTAAACTATTATTAAGTAATCCTTGCTTCTGCTTGTAAGTAGATAACATGTACTATCAGTAGCCATTGGATATTGAGGCTGCTGCAAAAGCGGTTATTAGTATGCAAAAATCTATAGTAGGGCTGCATTCTACAAGCAAACAAACACCCCATCAGTATTGCTCTTGCTACTTAGGTTTAAATCCCACTACCTTTTTTAGTAGGTTAGTTAAATGGCCAGGAATGATCTAGTTAATTTAGCGTGGTTGATGAAAAAACAGTAATAAGGTAAACAAGTTAGGTTGGCATAGATTATCCTGTCCTGAGGATAATACAATAAAGACTTGTTAAGACAGGTAAAAACTAAAGTAAGAAAATTGGTATGAGACAATGTGATTCATAATTTTGGAACTTTACACAAAAAGTGAAACATTACAAAAAAACAAATCCAAACAGGTAGGCTTTTAATTGCAGAAGAGACATACTACATTAAGGCCCCTTCCAGCTCAGCAGGAGATCTCTCCGTTGATCTCCACTGAGACGGCGGATGACAGGTCCATCTCTGCTCATTGAGTGGGGAGGAGCCTGTCAAGCACCATTGATTCCTAGTAGTGGAGAGAAGTTAGGGTTGCCACCTGTCTGACATTCACCCAGACAGCAGTCTGGTTTTTACATCCTCTGCCCGGGTTTCTCACTGCCTGACACCCGGACACCAGTCACCAGGGCACCCCCAAAAACTCTTCCAACACCTCCATAGCAACCCCATAAAAGCTTAATTAGAATCTTGTGAATAGTGCCCATAGTGCAGTTGCTACTACTTTTCTGGTGTTGTACACAATACATACAGTGCATCCATAGTTGCAATTAGACTTCTGGTGGTGTACACTATACCGTGCACCCCTAGTGCAGTTGTATTGGATATTCACCTATCTTCACATATTTGTAATTGTCAGGATGGAAACAGCCCTAATTACAAGGGACTTGTTTCTCTCTGTGGAGGGATACAGAACCTCCTGGCTGCATTTTCCGATGCTTTGCTTCTAGTTGCGGCTACTGGAGCCTGCTCAGGACTGTTCACTCTGACAGACCGATATATTGGAGAGTAGGGATGAGCTTTATGTTTATGTCGAACATGAGTTCGACTCGAACATTGGCTGTTCACCCGTTCGTCGAAAAACTAACATTATGGGGCATTCGTGCCAAATTTGAGCGGCGCGTAACGCCCCATAATGCACTGCGGAGCACAGTGCATCATTTAGATTGAGCAGGCAGGCAGGTTATTCAGTTAGCTGCAGTGTATTTAATATATATATATATATATATATATATATATATATATATATATATATATATATATATATATATATATATATATATATATATATATATATATATATATATATATATATATATATATATATACACACAGACAGTCTTGTGTGTGGGTGTGTGTATGTGTATATATATATATATATATATATATATATATATATGTATATATATACACTACCGTTCAAAAGTTTGGGGTCACCCAAACAATTTTGTGTTTTCCATGAAAAGTCACACTTATTCACCACCATACGTTGTGAAATGAATAGAAAATAGAGTCAAGACATTGACAAGGTTAGAAATAATGATTTGTATTTGAAATAACATTGTTTTTACATCAAACTTTGCTTTCATCAAAGAATCCTCCTTTTGCAGCAATTACAGCATTGCACACCTTTGGCATTCTAGCTGTTAATTTATTGAGGTAAGCTGGAGAAATTGCACCCCACGCTTCTAGAAGCAGCTCCCACAAGTTGGATTGGTTGGATGGGCACTTCTGGCGTACCATACGGTCAAGCTGCTCCCACAACAGCTCAATGGGGTTCAGATCTGGTGACTGTGCTGGCCACTCCATTACCGATAGAATACCAGCTGCCTGCTTCTGCTGTAAATAGTTCTTGCACAATTTGGAGGTGTGTTTAGGGTCATTGTCCTGTTGTAGGATGAAATTGGCTCCAATCAAGCGCTGTCCACTGGGTATGGCATGGCGTTGCAGAATGGAGTGATAGCCTTCCTTATTCAGAATCCCTTTTACCCTGTACAAAGCTCCCACCTTACCAGCACCAAAGCAACCCCAGACCATCACATTACCTCCCCCATGCTTAACAGATGGCGTCAGGCATTCTTCCAGCATCTTTTCATTTGTTCTGCGTCTCACAAACGTTCTTCTTTGTGATCCAAACACCTCAAACTTGGATTCATCCGTCCACAACACTTTTTTCCAGTCTTCCTCTGTCCAATGTCTGTGTTCTTTTGCCCATCTTAATCTTTTTCTTTTATTGGCCAGTCTCAGATATGGCTTTTTCTTTGCCACTCTGCCCTGAAGCCCAAAATCCCGCAGCCGCCTCTTCACTGTAGATGTTGACACTGGTGTTTTGCGGGTACTATTTAATGAAGATGGCAGTTGGGGTCCTGTGAGACGTCTGTTTCTCAAACTAGAGACTCTAATGTGCTTATCTTCTTGCTTAGTTGTGCAACGCGGCCTCCCACTTCTTTTTCTACTCTGGTTAGAGCCTGTTTGTGCTGTCCTCTGAAGGGAGTAGTACACACCGTTGTAGGAAATCTTCAATTTCTTTGCAATTTCTCGCATGGAATAGCCTTCATTTCTAAGAACAAGAATAGACTGTCGAGTTTCAGATGAAAGTTCTCTTTTTCTGGCCATTTTGAGCGTTTAATTGACCCCACAAATGTGATGCTCCAGAAACTCAATCTGCTCACAGGAAGGTCAGTTTTGTAGCTTCTGGAAGGAGCTAGACTGTTTTTAGATGTGTGAACATGATTGCACAAGGGTTTGCTAATCATCAATTAGCCTTCTGAGCCAATGAGCAAACACATTGTACCATTAGAACACTGGAGTGATAGTTGCTGGAAATGGGCCTCTATACACCTATGTAGATATTGCACCAAAAACTAGACATTTGCAGTTAGAATAGTCATTTACCACATTAGCAATGTATAGAGTATATTTGTTTAAAGTTAGGACTAGTTCAAAGTTAGCTTCATTTAAAAGTACAGTGCTTTTCCTTCAAAAATAAGGACATTTCAATGTGACCCCAAACTTTTGAACGGTAGTATATATATATATATATATATATATATATATATATATATATATATATATCCACTGCATCCAGTGTAGCCAAGCCTATATCTGACTGCAGGCCATTCCTGGTGTACTTCTTCTAATATACTTCAGGCGGTGTACACAGTACCGTGCACCCATAGTGCAGTTGCTACTACTTTTCTGCTGGTGTAAACAATACAGTACACCCATAGTTGTTATTAGACTTCTGGTGGTGTACACAATACCGTGCACCCCTAGTGCAGTTGCTACTACTTTTCTGGTGGAGTACACAATACATACAGTGCACCCATAGTTGCTATTAGACTTCTGATGGTGTACACAATACCGTGCACCCCTAGTGCAGTTGCTACTACTTTTCTGGTGGTGTACACAATACATATAGTGCACCCATAGTTGTTATTACACTTCTGTAGGTGTACGCAGTATCGTGCATGCCTAGTGCAGTTGCTACTACTTTTCTGGTGGTGTACACAGTACACAATACATACAATGCACCCATAGTTGCTATTAGACTTCTGGTGGCAAAAAACAGGCTCTGCTCCAAGACCTGATGCTTTTCCTGCCCTCTATCATAAATTTCAGGATCTTCTAGTTCCTCATATGGCCCGGTTTTTTAATGACCTTTGGGAGGGAGCCCCCCTGGATATCTCTTCTCATATGGCATATATTTTTGTTGTGCTGAAGCCTAATAAAGATCCTGGAGAGGTTGGTAGATACTGCCCCATTTCTCTTACTGATAATGATCTTAAGTTGTTTACGAAGGTTCTGGCCAATCGGTTGTCCTCCTTTATCAAATGCTATGTTCATAAGGACCAGATGGGCATCATCTCCAGCTGCCAGGGGCCGAATCAGATCAGGAGAGCGATGGATATCATTTTGCTTTTGCAATCAGGTTGGCCAGGGGGTCTATATACCTACAGAAGGCCTCTAAATTAGTGTTTTGGACTTACATGTTCCAGGTCCTGGAGTCCTGAAGTGTCCGACTGCTTTTCCTCCATATTTTGGGCTACCACTCTGACCCTATTGAAATTGAGCATGGCACTCGAAAGGATTGTCCCCTGTCCCCATTATTTTTCGCCATTGCAATTGAAATAGTTGCTATAGCCATTCGTGATAACCCGAACATTAAGGGGGTTGTTCGAGGACCTCAAACGCATAAGTGTGCATTATTTGTAGATGACATCCTTCTCTTTGTAACTTCTCCCCTTACTTCTCTTCTCAATATCTTTCAGGCATTGCACAATTTTGGCAGGATTTCTGGACTCAGAGTTAATGAAACAAAGTCTTCTGCCTTGAACGTTAATATCCCTGAACCGTTGTGGTTGCGTGTCCGTGACCTTTCCATTTCAATGCCATAATAAAGCTCTCCCATATTTGGGAGTTAATCTTTACCCATCCCATTATATGTAGGGATGAGCCGAACACCCCCGGCACTCGGTTTGCAGCAGAACATGCGAACTGGCAAAAAAAATCGTTCGAACACACGAACACCGTTAAAGTCTATGGGACACGAAAATGAATAATCAAAAGTGCTCATTTTAAAGGTTTATTTGCAAGTTATTTTCATAAAAAGTGTTTGAGAACCTGGGTCCTGCCCCAGGGGACATGTATCAATGCAAAAAAAAACTTTTAAAAATGTCAGTTTTTTTCGGGAGCACTGATTTTAATAATGCTTAAAGTGAAACAATAAAAGTGAAATATTCCTTTAAATTTTGTTCCTGGGGGTGTCTATAGTATGCCTGTAATGTGGCGCATGTTTCCCGTGTTTACCACAGTCCCTCCACAAAATGACATGTCTAAAGGAAAAAAAGTCATTTAAAAATACTCGTGGCTATAATGAATTGTCGGTCCCGGCAATACACATAAAAGTCATTGAAAAAAACATGGGATCCCCCCACAGTCCATTACTGGGCCTTTGGGTCTGGTATGAATATTAAGGGAAACCCTGAACCAAAATTTAAATAAAAAATGGCGTGGGGGTCCCCCCAAAAATCCATACCAGACCCTTATCCGAGCATGCAACCTTGCAGGCCGCAGGAAAAGAGGGGGGGACGAGAGAGCGCCTCCCCTCCTGAATCGTACCAGGCCACATGCCCTCAACATGGGGAGGGTGCTTTGGGGTAGCCCCCAAAGCACCTTGTCCCCATGTCGATGGGGACAAGGGCCTCATCCCCACAACCCTTGCCCGGTGGTTGTGGGGGTCTGGGAGCGGGGGGCTTATCGGAATCTGGAAGCCCCTTTTTAAAGGGGACCCCCAGGTCCCGGCCTCCCCCCTGTGTGAAATGGTAACGGGGTACAAATGTACACCTACCATTTCACACAAAAAGTTTACAAATAACATGACACGACTTGGGGACAAGGCCTTTTAAAAAAAATACAAAAATAAAAATGTCCCACAAAGTCTTTTTCTTCTTCTCTTGCTCCGCCGACGGACCGAAAAAGAAAAAAAACCTGCACGCCGCCACCGATCTGCCTCCATGGGAGGCACCCACCGTAATGAACGTCCCCTCAGGTGACAGTTCTTATATAACTGAGGGCGTGGCCACACTGTGACATCGCCGGGTGATCCCGCCCCCCTCTGACACACGGGGACATCCCTATGTCTTCCCCGTAGCGTCAGAGGGGGTGGGGCCACACAGTGACGTCCCCAGGTTACCCCGCCCCCTCTGATGCAGGGGGCCATCCCTATGGCTTCCCCGTAGCCTCAGAGGGGGGCAGGGTCACCCGGTTACGTCACAGGGTGGCCCCACCCCCTATGACTCTACGGGGAAGCCATAGGGATGTCCCTGTGCGTCAGAGGGGGGTGGGGTCACCTGGTGACATCACCGTGTGGCCCCACCCTCAGTTATAAAAGAACTGTCACCTGAGAGGACGGTCAATACGACGGGTGCCTCCCATGGAGGCGGATTGGTGGCGGCGTGCAGGTTTTTTTTTTTTTTTCTTTTTGGGTCCATTGGCGGAGCAAGAGAAGAAGAAGAGGACTTCGTGGGACATTTTTATTATTTTATTTTTTAATAAAGGACTTGTCCCCCAAACCGTGTCATGTCATTTGTACCAATTTGAAACTTTTTTGTGTGAAATGGTAGGGGTACATTTGCACCCGTTACCATTTCACACAGGGGGGAGGCTGGGATCTGGGGGTCCCCTTGTTAAAGGGGGCTTCCAGATTCCGATAAGCCCCCTGCCCGCAGACCCCCACAACCACCAGGCAAGGGTTGTGGGGATGAGGTCCTTGTCCCCATCAACATGGGGGCTAGGTGCTTTGAGGAGCTACCCCAAAGCATCCTCCCCATGTGGATGGCATGTGGCCTGGTACGGTTCAGGAGGGGGGGGGCACTCTCTTGTCCCCCCTCTTTTCCTGCGGCCGGCCAGGTTGCGTGCTCAGATAAGGGTCTGGAATGAATTTTTGGGGGGACCCCAATGCCATATATTTTTTAAAATTTTGGTGCGGGTTCCCCTTAATATCCATACCAGACCTGAAGGCCCTGGTATGGAATTTGGGGGACCCCACGCAATTTTTAAAAAAAATTTTGGTTTGGGGTTCCCCTTAATATTCATACCAGACCCAAAGGGCCTGGTAATGGACTGTGGGGGAATCCCATGCCGTTTTTTTCAATGACTTTTATGTGTATTGCCGGGACCGACAATTCATTATAGCCGCGAGTACTTTTAAATGACTTTTTTCCTTTAGAAATGTCATTTTGTGGAGGGACTGTTGTAAACACGGGAAACATGCACCACTTTACAGGCATACTATAGACAACCCCCAGGTACGAAATTTAAAGGCATATTTCAATTTTATTGTTTCACTTTTAAGCATTATTAAAATTACTACTCCTGAAAAAACGGCCAATTTAAAAATTTTTTTTTGCATTGATGCATTTCCCCTGGGGCAGGGCCCAGGTCCCTAAACACTTTTTATGACAATACCATGCATATATGCAAAAATTTAATTCACCAAAACCTAGCCCCAAGTGAATTCAAATAGCAGCGCTAAATGAAATCCTACTCAATAAATGAAATGACCAGTGATAAAATTATATAATCAATCAGTGATGAAATTATATAATCACTCCTTCCTAATCCTGTGCATCAAAATAATGTGATCTATATTCACAACTATAGTACGCATACCAATTAAGTGAATATCATAACTGTGCACAAAAAATATATATAAAACGTTGAAAAATATATATATAAACCAGTGTAAAATAAGTCCACAAATGTGTAATACAAAAAGTCCACAAGTATTGATCCGTGACGTGATACAGTGTAGATCTCCACTTTAAACACTCTTCCACCGCACCTCTGTGACTGTGAATCCACTCCCCTTAGGTTAATAAACTCACCAGCTCCTTTCGCCCACACTCTCGTGTTGGGCCACAAAGCTTTATCCCACACAGAAGGGGGAAATAAATGGCCTCCAATAGTTCACCTTTACATATCCAGAGTGTGATGACAAAGAGCTCTCATTCCTGGCAGGAAACTAGTTCGTCCCAATGGCTTGGTGATCAGCAGGTTCTAGACATCAGGTCCCAGATCCTCATGCAGGGCGCAGTCTCTCAGCTCCAATCCTGGAGGCACAGTAATTTTTTGCCTCAAGGCCAGTCTCAGGGACAGCTTGGCAGACTTGGAAGCAGGTTTGTCCGTTTCGAAACACGTTGGCCCCATACACAGATCCTTCCTATCTGTTCTTGATTAATGATTCTGAGTTTTGATGGAGGAGTGTCAGTATGGTATTCAGGCAAGTAGCATTTTCATAAAGGTGAGCTTACCATGCATATAAGCCTTTAAAATTAGCACAACCTGGCAGGTTGGGCACTGTACGATCTTTTGTGGCTTGGTAGAATACATGTGGTCAAGATTACCCTTTTACCTAAACTCCTATACCTCTTTCAGTCGTTGCCAGTACAGATCTTTTACATTTTCAGGCTAAGGTATTGAAATTTATTTGGGGCCCTAAAGGCCATTGATTGGCACATACTACCTTATTTATGCCTAGATTCAAGGGAGGACTTGGTGTCCCTGATTTCTGGGCTTATTATAAGGCGGCTCAATTAATGCAATTGTTGGTAGTCTACTCACGTCACGAGACACCGGGTTGGGTGAAGATGGAGAAACAGGCTATTCCGTCCTTCATGATTGACTTTTTACTATGGGGACCCCATAAAGAATGGCCCTTGATAAAAGTACCTACACTATCTCATTCATTTGCCTTATGGGACCGCTTGCGCTTTAATACCTTGTTGATATCTAAGTTTACTCCTTTAGCTCACATATTTCATAATCCTGACTTCCCTCCAGGTATGGCTATTAGGGCATTTAAATGGTGGACTGACAAAGGCCTGTATCATAATGGGGTACTTTTTTTACCTATCGAGACCCCTTCTCTCTCAAAGTAGCACGAAGTTAGATATGCCCCCATCTGAAATATTTTGTTTTTATCAAAGGATCAAAGGACCCATAGACCTTCAGGGGAACCACCCTCTCTGACAGCTTATAAACAATGGTATACTAAAGATCAGGGCATCAGAGGTGGTATCTCCATGGTGTACGAATCGCTGCTCACTCCTATTCAAAAACAGCTGTATATACTGGCTTGGTAGAGACCGTGACTGTGACATGGAGCCGGTGTCTTGGTATTCCAGACTTCAGGCCTATTACAGGGGCATATTAAATGTGTCTTTGATAGAGGCTAATCTTAAGGTCTTGACTAGATAGTACTTGGTCCCTACTTGCATAGCTAGAATGTACCAGACAGCCTCCGCAGAGTGTTTTAGAGGTTGTACACTACAGGGTACCATGCTCCACTTTTGGTGGGAATGTCCTAAATTTAGGAACGATTGGAACAGGGTGTTTTCCATGCTTCACAAAATAACTGGGTTACCTATTGCACAGCAACCCCACATTGCACTGCTTAATGACCCTCCACCAGGGTTGTCACGCCCGCTAAAGTCATTGATATATTTAATTCTATTGGCAGCTACAATTACTATAGCAGGAGCATGGAAGACACCTCAGTTTCCTTCTGCCGTTTGAAGCACAAGATCTCCAGGATCATGATCCATTAGAAGTTTGCTAGTATTCTTAATGATAAACAAGGCTTGTTTGAACAGAAACAATCCTGCTGCTCCAGGTGAACTGGCAATGATGGTGTCGGAAATCCAGCTATGCATGGGGTGCAAGCCCTGTCATTGCTGCAGAGTACATGTGAAAAAAGAAGATTGGATGGCTGCACACCCATATAATGCAGATAAAAGCTTCTTTATGCAAAAAATCATCAATAAAAACAGGCACAAGGCATATTGGCAGGGGAAAAAAAGGTTGACATGTTTTACACGTTTAGTACGTGCTTTGTGAGGACAAGACACGTACTAAATATGTGAAAACCTTTTTTTCCCCTGCCAATATGCCTTGTGCCTGTTTTTATTGATGATTTTTTGAATAAAAAAGATCTATTTTGTTTTGGAAGTGTGGGATCAATCCCCTAAGAGTTAAATAATGGCAAATAAAAATCATTTGTGAAATGCGGTAAATCAGTTGTGAAAGTTCAATTCACTAAGAATTTAGCATTAAATAAGGACAGTGCTATTCTTTTGATTGTGCTGTATTCTTTTCTCATGCAGTAATTTATCGCAGGTGTTGTGGTTAAGGGTTGTTTAACCACTTGAGCCCCGGACCATTATGCTGCCTAAGGACCAGAGGTCTTTTTCCAATTTGGCACTGCGTCGCTTTAACTGCTAATTGCGCGGTCATGCAATGCTGTACCCAAACGAAATTTGCGTCCTTTTCTTCCCACAAATAGAGCTTTCTTTTGATGGTATTTGATCACCTCTGCGTTTTTTATTTTTTGCGCTATAAATGGAAAAAGACCGAAAATTTTGAAAAAAAATGATATTTTCTACTTTTTGTTATAAAAAAAATCCAATAAACTCAATTTTAGTCATACATTTAGGCAAAAATGTATTCGGCCACATGTTTTTGGTAAAAAAAATGTCAATAAGCGTATATTTATTGGTTTGCACAAAAGTTATAGCGTCTACAAACTAGGGTACATTTTCTGTAATTTACACAGCTTTTAGTTTATGACTGCCTATGTCATTTCTTGAGGTGCTAAAATGGCAGGGCAGTACAAACCCCCCCCAAATGACCCCATTGTGGAAAGTAGACACCCCAAGGAAATTGCTGAGAGGCATGTTGAACCCATTGAATATTTATTTTTTTTGTCCCAAGTGATTGAATAATGACAAAAAAAAAAAAAAATATTTACAAAAAGTTGTCACTAAATGATATATTGCTCACACAGGCCATGGGCCTATGTGGAATTGCACCCCAAAATACATTCTGCTGCTTCTCCTGAATATGGGGATACCACAAGTGTGGGACTTTTTGGGAGCCTAGCCGCGTACGGGGCCCCGAAATCCAATCACCGCCTTCAGGATTTCTAAGGGCGTAAATTTATGATTTCACTCTTTACTGCCTATCACAGTTTCGGAGGCCATGGAATGCCCAGGTGGCACAAAACCCCCCCAAATGACCCCATTTTGGAAAGTAGACACCCCAAGCTATTTCCAGAGAGGCATATTGAGTCCATGGAATATTTTATATTTTGACACAAGTTGCGGGAAAGTGACACATTTTTTTTTTTTTTTTGCACAAAGTTGTCACTAAATGATATATTGCTCACACAGGCCATGGGCATATGTGGAATTGCACCCCAAAATACATTTAGCTACTTCTCCTGAGTACGGGGATACCACATGTGTGGGGCTTTTTGGGAGCCTAGCCGTGTACGGGACCCCGAAAACCAATCACCGCCTTCAGGATTTCTAAGGGTGAAAATTTTTGATTTCACTCTTCACTGCCTATCACAGTTTCGGAGGCCATGGAATGCCCAGGTGGCACAAAACCCCCCCAAATGACCCCATTTTGGAAAGTAGACACCCCAAGCTATTTGCTGAGAGGCATGGTGAGTATTTTGCAGCTCTCATTTGTTTTTGAAAATGAAGAAAGACAAGAAAAAACTTTTTTTTTTTTCTTTTTTCAATTTTCAAAACTTTGTGACAAAAAGTGAGGTCTGCAAAATACTCACTATACCTCTCATCAAATAGCTTGGGGTGTCTACTTTCCAAAATGGGGTCATTTGGGGGGGGTTTGTGCCACCTGGGCATTCCATGGTCTCCGAAACTGTGATAAGCAGTCAAGAGAGAAATCAAAAATTCACGCCCTTAGAAAGCCTGAAGGCGGTGCTTGGTTTTCGGGGTTCCGTACGCGGCTAGGCTCCCAAAAAGTCTCACACATGTGGTATCCCCGTACTCAGGAGAAGCAGCAGAATGTATTTTGGGGTATAATTTCACATATTCCCATAGCATGTTTGAGCAATATATCATTTAGTGACAATTTTGTGCAAAAAAAAAAAAAAAATTGTCTCTTTCCCGCAACTTGTGTCGCAATATAAAATATTCCATGGACTCGACATGCCTCTCAGCAAATAGCTTGGGGTGTCTACTTTCCAAAATGGGGTCATTTGGGGGGGTTTTGAACTGTCCTGGCATTTTATGCACAACATTTAGAAGCTTATGTCACACATCACCCACTCTTCTAACCACTTGAAGACAAAGCCCTTTCTGACACTTATTGTTTACATGAAAAAGTTTTTTTTTTTTGCAAGAAAATTACTTTGAACCCCCAAACATTATATATTTTTTTAAAGCAAATGCCCTACAGATTAAAATGGTGGGTGTTTCATTTTTTTTTTTCACACAGTATTTGCGCAGCGATTTTTCAAACGCATTTTTTGGGGAAAAAACACACTTTTTTAAATTTTAATGCACTAAAACACACTATATTGCCCAAATGTTTGATGAAATAAAAAAGATGATCTTAGGCCGAGTACATGGATACCAAACATGACATGCTTTACAATTGTGCACAAACGTGCAGTGGCAACAAAATAAATACATTTTTAAAAGCCTTTAAAAGCCTTTACAGGTTACCACTTTAGATTTACAGAGGAGGTCTACTGCAAAAATTACTGCCCTCGATCTAACCTTCGCGGTGATACCTCACATGCATGGTGCAATTGCTGTTTACGTTTGACGACAGACCGCCGCTTGCGTTCGCCTTAGTGCGAGAGCAGGGGGCGACAGGGGTGCTTTTTTTTTTTTTTTTTTTTCTTTATTATTTTTTTGCTTTTTTATCTTATTTTTAAACTGTTCCTTTCATTTTTATTTTTTTTTAATCATTTTTATTGTTATCTCGGGGAATGTAAATATCCCCTATGATAGCAATAGGTAGTGACAGGTACTCTTTTTTGAAAAAATTGGGGTCTATTAGACCCTAGATCTCTCCTCTGCCCTCAAAGCATCTGACCACACCAAGATCGGTGTGATAAAATGCTTCCCCAATTTCCCAATGGCGCTATTTACATCCAGCGAAATCGAAGTCATAAAATGCTCGTAGCTTCCGGTTTCTTAGGCCATAGAGATGTTTGGAGCCACTCTGGTCTCTGATCAGCTCTATGGTCAGCTGGCTGAATCACCGGCTGCATTTTCAGGTTCCCTGTTGAAACAGGAGAGCCAGAGAAAAACACGGAAGACGGTGGGGGGGGGGGCATTCCCTCCCACGGCTTGTAAAAGCAGTCTAGAGGCTAATTAGCCGCTAGGATTGCTTTTACATGAAAGCCGACCGCTGGCTGAAAAGAATGATACCAAGATGATACCTAAACCTGCAGGCATCATTCTGGTATAACCACTCAAAGTTGTGAATGGCGTACCTGAAGACAAAAAAATGGTTAACAATAAAGCACAGTAAACGGTAAAGTATAAAAAATTGCATACCTGAAAAGCAAACATGATAAAACATAATAACAATAAAACATTGCAGAATAGAATACAGTAAAAAAGAGCAGAACAATAGAGAGAATAGAGAGAGAGAGAGAACAATAAAACGACAACTATTTTTTTTTATTTTATATATATATATATTTTTTTTTTTTACACTTTTTTTGTAACTAACTTTTATAACTGTAACCGGTTCCAGGTTCGGGTCTCTCAAAATGCGATGGCATCTTGGGAGACCCTGTGAAAGTGCGCCTAGTCTGTGCAATGCTGTACCCTACGCTAATACTCAACTAGTGAATGGTAGCGTTCAAAACATTCACCAATGCAAAGACCAGGATTGTCAGGACAGGAGGGACAATAATAGCGGGTGTCATGCCTATATCCGCGCTAGCTGCAGACACAATATCTTTTTTGGGGGCGTTCGCTGGGTAGGGGTACTCGGGAGGACATAAAGAAAATGCCTCTCATGCAGCCGACTGCATTTGGTAGGGGATGTGAATGGGGGAAGTACGGGCGCTGCAGAAGCGGTGGGTTCCCAATTAGGATTGGCGAATGCAGTAGGAAGGGCACTATGGGCACGACGGGCCTGTGTTTGTCTTTTTGGTGGCAGCGGGACACTACTTGTGCTTGCCACCTCACCAGCTTGAACTGCACTTATGGGACTCGCCACGTCACCAAGTGTTACTGCAGTGCTGGTTTGACTACGACCGGGGTGTACTAGGCCGCTGGCGCTTGCCAGTTCACCAAAACGCTACCAAAAAATCTGTTGGCGATCGCAGGGATCAGGCCTGACTCTGCGAACGCTGCAGTTATGCGTTTTAGTCTTTTGTAAGTGACAGTGATCGATCGATACTGCATTTGGGTGGGCTGGGCTGGGCCGGGCGGAGGGGCAAAACGCAGGTGCTAGCAGGTATCTGGGCTGATCCCACTAACACTGCGTTTGTGAGAACCCTAAACTGCTGGGGATGCTAGTATAGATCTGATCGGATCAGATATTGATCCGTTCAGATACTATACCACTAAGGGTGGTGTACAGTGCGTGCGTGGGTGTTAGCGGTACTGGCGCTAACCTGACGCTGCCTGGGGCTGGTGCTTGCCAGTTCACCAAAATACTACCAAAAAAACTGTTAGCGATCGCAGGGATCAGGCCTGACTCTGCGAACGCTGCAGTTATGCATTTAGTGTTTTGTAAGTGTCAGTGATCGATCGATACTGCACTTGGGTGGGCTGGGCCGGGCGGAGGGGCAAAACGCAGGTGCTAGCAGGTATCTGGGCTGATTCCGCTAACACTGCGTTTTTGGGAACCCTAAACTGCTGGGGACACTAGTATAGATCTGATCGGATCAGATATTGATCCGTTCAGATACTATACCACTAAGGGAGGCGTATGCTGCGTGCGTGGGTGTTAGCGGTACTGGCGCTAACCTGACCCTGCCTGGGGCTGGTGCTTGCCAGTTCACCAAAATACTACCAAAAAAACTGTTAGCGATCGCAGGGATCAGGCCTGACTCTGCGAACGCTGCAGTTATGCGTTTAGTCTTTTGTAAGTGACAGTGATCGATCGATACTGCACTTGGGTGGGCTGGGCTGGGCCGGGCGGAGGGGCAAAACGCAGGTGCTAGCAGGTATCTGGGCTGATCCCGCTAGCACTGCGTTTTTGGGAACCCTAAACTGCTGGGGACGCTAGTATAGATCTGATCGGATCAGATATTGATGCGTTCAGATACTATACCACTAAGGGAGGTGTATGCTGCGTGCGTGGGTGTTAGCGGTACTGGCGCTAATCTGACGCTGCCTGGGGCGACGCATATCACCGCCGGGCGATCAGGGGGCTAAACCTTTATTCGGTAATAAACGGCGGGTGCCCTGACACTATAAAAAATAAACAAACTAACCAGCGTCAACCGTAACGGTTATACGGTGATCAGTGGTGAAAGGGTTAACTAGGGGGCAATCAAGGGGTTAAAACATTTATTCGGTAGTATATGGGGGTCCCTGACGCTATAAAACGCTGACGGCGAACCTAAATATTTATGTCCCTAACTAGCGTCACCAGCGACACTAATACAGCGATCAGAAAAATGATCGCTTAGTGACACTGGTGACAGGGGGTGATCAAGGGGTTAAAACTTTATTAGGGGGGGTTAGGGGGGTACCCTAGACCTAAAGGGGGGTAACAGTATCTGTCCCAACACTGTAACTGTCACAAACTGACACTATGCAGTAATCAGAAAAAAAAAAAAAAAAAAAAACTGCTGGTGTCAGTTTGTGACAGGGGGGGGGGGGGTGATTGGGGGGGGATCGGGGGCGATCGGGGGGGGGGATCGGGGTGTTTTGTGTGCCTGGCATGTTCTACTGTGTGTGTGTGTGTTGGTGCACTCACATTGATGTCTTCTCTCCTCGGGCCGGAACGGAAATTACCGAGCCGAGGAGAGATGACATCATTTCCTTTGCTGCTGTTTAGCATACAGCAGCAAAGGAATGATTCGATTGGCCGGCGGCGATCGCGAGGGGGGGGCCACGAACGGATGGTCTCCCCCTCACCACCCATCGCCGCTGGACAAACAACGACCGCCTCGGGCACCGGGGGGGGGTCCGATCGGACCCCCCACCCGCGGAAGGCAAATCACGTACACTGTACGTGATTTTGCCTGTCCGTGCCACTTTGCCGACGTACATCGGCGTGAGGCGGTCGTCAAGTGGTTAAGGTAATTTCCTGTGGGCGGAGCCGGGCATTGCATAACTTCCGCCACAATGTCGGGTTGAGCGAGAGACACGAGGAAAAGCCAAACATGGTGGATTTGGTGGAGCGCATGGTAAGTAGCTATCTACACCCTCACTGCCTACTCCAGCACCCTCTCTGAATGCAAGCTCTGCATATGTACACCATCATGGCTTACTCCAGCATGCTCTCTGCTTGCAAGCTCTGCATATGTACACCATCATGGCCTACTCCAGCATCTGTATGCTCTGCATGACACATGTATGTGCACCATCATGGCTTACTCCAGCACCTGTCTGCTCTGCATGACACATTTATGCACACCATCATGGCCTACTCCAGCACCTGTCTGCTCCCCCCTCCATCAGTGCAGACATTAAACTTTAGTACATTAAACTTTACAGACCTCAGAACAGCGCAGTTTACAGCGGTGTGTTCCTTGGACTCCCTCCTCCCTCTCACACAGCGGAGCGGACTGAAGCCACCTCCCCCTCCTGTAGATGTAAACAGAGAAGAGAGGGAGGCGGCTCTCTGGGTGAGACAGCCAGCGAGATGCGAGAGATCAGTGTAGGGGATGCGGACCGTGCGGCGTTAGCGCTGCCGCTGCCCACAGGTGTCACCCCTCTGGCCCGCACCCCCGGCCCTCCCTAGCGATGCCACTGGAAACACACAAATGTAACAAGATTAAATATATTTGTAAATACATTGACACAACTGATGTTAGGAAATCAAACTCCCAGCAACAACCCATGCTCGGTCACTGCATACCAATCATATTTTGTTCTCTGTTCACTGTGCTGCATGATCCATACCAGAGAGGAAGAAAAAAAATTAATAATAATGCAAAAGAGTCTCAAACATTTTTTTTAATATTCTTTATTTAACCACTTCAGCCCCGGACCATTATGCTGCCTAAGGACCAGAGGACTTTTTACAATTCGGCACTGCGTCGCTTTAACTGCTAATTGCGCGGTCATGCAATGCTGTACCGAAATGAAATTTGCGTCCTTTTCTTCCCACAAATAGAGCTTTCTTTTGATGGTATTTGATCACCTCTGCCGTTTTTATTTTTTGCGCTAAAAACGGAAAAAGACCGAAAATTTTGAAAAAAAAGGATATTTTCTACTGTTTGTTATAAAAAAAAAATCCAATAAACTCAATTTTAGTCATATATTTAGGCCAAAATGTATTCGGCCACATGTCTTTGGTAAAAAAAAAAAAGTTTAAGCGTATATTTATTGGTTTGCGCAAAAGTTATAGCGTCTACAAACTAGGGTACATTTTCTGGAATTTACACAGCTTTTAGTTTATGACTGCCTATGTCATTTATTGAGGTGCTAAAATGGCAGGGCAGTACAACCCCCCCCCCCCAATGACTCCATTTTGGAAAGTAGACACCCCAAGGAAATTGCTGAGAGGCATGTTGAACCCATTGAATATTTATTTTTTTTGTCCCAAGTGATTGAATAATGACAAAAAAAAAAATATTTACAAAAAGTTGTCACTAAATGATATATTGATCACACAGGCCATGGGCCTATGTGGAATTGCACCCCAAAATACATTCAGCTTCTTCTCCTGAGTACGGGGATACCACATGTGTGGGACTTTTTGGGAGCCTAGCCGCGTACGGGGCCCCGAAAACCAATCACTGCCTTCAGGATTTCTAAGGGCGTAAATTTTTGATTTCACTCCTCACTACCTATCACAGTTTTGAAGGCCATAAAATGCCCAGATAGCACAAAACCCCCCCAAATGACCCCATTTTGGAAAGTAGACACCCCAAGCTATTTGCTGAGAGGCATGTTAAGTCCATGGAATATGTTATATTTTGACACAAGTTGCGGGAAAGTGACAAATTTTTTTTTTTTTTTTTTTTGCACAACGTTGTCACTAAATGATATATTGCTCACACAGGCCATGGGCATATGTGGAATTGCACCCCAAAATACATTTAGCTGCTTCTCCTGAGTATGGGGATACCACATGTGTGGAACTTTTTGGGAGCCTAGCCGCGTACGGGGCCCCGAAAACCAATCACCGCCTTCAGGATTTCTAAGGGCGTAAATTTTTGATTTCACTCCTCACTACCTATCACAGTTTTGAAGGCCATAAAATGCCCAGATGGCACAAACCCCCCCCAAATGACCCCATTTTGGAAAGTAAACACCCCAAGCTATTTGCTGAGAGGCATGTTGAGTCCATGGAATATGTTATATTTTGACACAAGTTGCGGGAAAGTGACAAATTTTTTTTTTTTTGCACAAAGTTGTCACTAAATGATATATTGCTCACACAGGCCATGGGCATATGTGGAATTGCACCCCAAAATACATTTAGCTGCTTCTCCTGAGTATGGGGATACCACATGTGTGGAACTTTTTGGGAGCCTAGCCGCGTACGGGGCCCCGAAAACCAATCACCGCCTTTTAGGATTTCTAAGGGTGTAAATTTTTGATTTAACTCTTCACTGCCTATCACAGTTTCGGAGGCCATGGAATGCCCAGGTTTGTTTTTGAAAATGAAGAAAGACAAGAAAAAACATTTATTTTTTATTTTTTCAATTTTCAAAACTTTGTGACAAAAAGTGAGGTCTGCAAAATACTCACTAAGCAAATAGCTTGGGGTGTCTACTTTCCAAAATGGGGTCATTTGGGGGGGGGGTTGTGCCACCTGGGCATTCCATGGCCTCCGAAACTGTGATAGGCAGTGAAGAGTGAAATCAAAAATTTACGCCCTTAGAAAGCCTGAAGGCGGTGCTTGGTTTTCGGGGTTCCGTACGCGGCTAGGCTCCCAAAAAGTCTCACACATGTGGTATCCCCGTACTCAGGAGAAGCAACAGAATGTATTTTGGGGTGTAATTTCACATATTCCCATGGCATGTGCAAAAAAAAAAAAAAATTGTCTCTTTCCCGCAACTTGTGTCACAATATAAAATATTCCATGGACTCAACATGACTCTCAGCAAATAGCTTGGGGTGTCTACTTTCCAAAATGGGGTCATTTGGGGGGGGTTTGAACTGTCCTGGCATTTTATGCACAACATTTATAAGCTTATGTCACACATCACCCACTCTTCTAACCACTTGAAGACAAAGCCCTTTCTGACACTTCTTGTTTACATGAAAAAATTATTTTTTCTTTCTCGGACATCACGGGACACAGAGCCACAGTAATTACTGATGGGTTATATAGGTATCACTAGGTATTGGACACTGGTCACACCCTAATCAGGAAGTTCAACCCCCTATATAATCCCTCCCCTTCCAGGGATACCTCAGTTTTTACGCCAGTGTCTTAGGTGTTGGACGTGCAAAGATGTCCTATGCTGAAGCTCCAAAGGGAATATCCTAAGATCCTATACTGGGGCAAGCCAGGCGAACCGGATCCATTCAAAATGTCTTTCATGGCTGAATTGGATGGTACCCGGGCCTCGTGTCCGAAGAAACGAGGTTTTACCTGTAACGCTTCTCTTTTTAGAGAGCTGGACATCGCAGATCAGAAAATGGCTTTAAACTTCCTAATTTCTGGCTGGGTGCTTTACATGGCCAGAACTGAAGGATCCCCCTACTCGTAGGGGGCCCCAGTCTCTGACGGTTTTTCACAAACGGAGCCCACCGTGAGAGGTGAAGATTGGGTCTGTGTAAACTGAACCCTGCGGCTGGATAAGGTAAGAGGAGATTGCACAGAATTTTGAATTCTAGTGGCTTTTCTCCTTTAAGGTAAATGCATGCTATGCCTATTGTAACCACCGGGGGCAGCCAAGAGCACTAACCTTCTCATGCTTGATTCTGTCTCAGCGTTCGCTGCACAGGCTCTCCCACTGGCTCCAAGGTAAGATGGTGGGGGGTTTTCTCTGCTGGGATGTTTCCCCCAGGCTAGGAAGAGGCTCAGGTATGCTGTAAGGTGGGTGAGACCGCACTGTCACAGCCGCCGCCGAAGCCGCCATTGCAATGCAGGGCCCATCACTGCCGGCCTCCTCCTTATTCCCCCACCCCCAGCCTTCCTTCAGGCTTGTCAGGAAGGGTCGGCTCGCGCGGGAAGTGCTCGTTTTTCAAAAGACGAGGGGCGGGGGGGGGGGCGGGGCGTCAGCACAGCGTCAGCGTGCTCAGACGCCCACAGTGCCAGAAAGCATGACTATTTAAAGCACACTGTACAGGTGCTCTGAGCCTTAGAGGGAGACAGAGCTGACAGTCGCATGTAAGGTGGGACACAGGCATTCCCCTGGGCTGCATTTACTAAAGAACACCGGACTGGGCATTTGGTAGCAAGGCTTTTAGCCAGACTACATCACTCAGCAGTCAGTGTTCGTTTTTTGATACCTCACACCTTGTTGCTTTGCACTATGGGTAGAAGAGGTTCAAGCACCCCAAGAACCAGAGACACTAGGGGGTCTCGTTCAGGTTCTGAGGACCCCCTGTCTGCTACACCATCCCCTCCTGAGGGACCAGGGGCGGCTGGACAGGGAGAGCCATTGGGGTTAGGGGCTACACCTGCTTCCGGCACTTCAGCCCCTGTGTACATTACACAAAAGGTTTTTTCCTCAACCATTACTGGATTAGAGAAAAGACTAATGGCCGTGATTACATCTTCACTTAGTGGAAGAAAGCGCACTAGGCCTTCCTCTGTTCCCCAAGACCCTCAGACAGAGGAGCTCTGGGATAAAGGAGATGAATCCCTTTCAGAGGATCGGGATGGGACGAATGATTCCTCTTCGGAGGATTCAGGTGGAGAGGGACTCTCTGCGACTTCCCAAGAGGAGAAAGTCTTAGTGCAGATCCTTACTGGATTGGTCCACTCCACATTTAAGTTGCCCCTACCTGAAACTGCTACAGAATCCTCTTCTGCTTTGGGGTCACTGAAACCTTTCCAAGCAGCACATGCTTTTCCTGTTCATAATTTACTTGAAAAGCTGCTTTATTCTGAGTGATTACCCAGATAAGCGATTTCTTCCACCGAAAAAGTTTTCTACACTTTATCCTATGGAAGAAAAATTTATTAAGAGGTGGGGAATACCGGCCATTGATGCGGCCATTTCCTCTGTAAATAGTAGTCTGACTTGTCCTGTAGACAACGCTCAGATGCTCAAAGATCCTGTGGATAAAAAGATGGACTTCTTATTGAAAGATTTTTTTCCTTAGCAGGATCAGTGGCCCAACCTACAGTAGCAGCGATTGGAGTCTGTCAATACTTAAGAGACCATGTTAAGCAGGTCATCAAAGTATTACCTGAACAGCAGGCCCAGGGGTTTGCTAACCTTCCTGCGGCTTTATGTTATGTTGTTGACGCCATCAGAGATTCTATCGTGCAGACCTCTCGCCTCTCGCTTGGGTTGGTACATATACGTAGAATCTTATGGTTGAAGAACTGGTCAGCCGAAGCACCATGTAAGAAGCTCCTGGCTGGGTTTCCCATTCGTGGTGAAAGGTTGTTTGGAGAGGACTTGGATAACTATATCAAGAGGATCTCCTGTGGGAAAAGCACTCTCTTACCTGATAAGAAGAAGAGTAAGCATCCCTCTTTTAAGCGGACTTTTTCCCCAGCGCCAGGGGCATCAGCCTCCAGGCAGTCACGACGGTCTCCTCCGTCTGGGGCAAGAAACAAGAGTCAACCCCAGGGACACAAGAAATCCTGGGGGAAGAAGTCTTCTAGACAAGACACTAAGGCCTCTTCATGAAGGGGCGCCCCGCTCGCTCGAGTGGGGGGAAAGACTGCTGCAGCTCTCAGGGCCCTGGCAGAAGGACTTCCAGGACAGATGGGTAATCTCCACAGTAACCTTAGGTTACAGACTGGAGTTCCAAGAATTTCCCTCTCCTCGTTTCCTCAGATCAGGTGTTCCCAGAGAACCAGAAGAGAAGCAGTCGCTCCTTCTAGCGATAGAGCGACTTTTTTCGCAAGAGGTCATTGTGGGGGTTCCCACAAAGGATCAAGGATTGAGACTCTATTCAAATGTTTTTATGGTCCAAAAACCAAATGGGGACGTCAGACCCATTTTGGATTTAAGAGATCTGAATCGATTCCCAAGGATGCAGTCCTTCCGTTTGGAATCAATTCGGACAGTAGTCTCCATCCTGCAGGGAGGAGAATTTTTGACATCAAGAGGCATCAGAGATGCAGGCCTACCTGTGCCCATTTTTCCTGCTCAACTGAAGTGTCTGCAGACAAGGATCACTGCTCTAAGGGAGCTGATTCTGACAGTCAAGACCAAGAAGGGTCCTGCTGTCCGCCTTTGTATGAGGCTGCTGGGGAAGATGGTGTCTTCATTCGAAGCAGTTCCCTATGCGCAGTTCCAGTCAGGACTGTTGCAACACAGTATTCTGTCGGCCTGGAACAAGAAGGTTCAGGCATTGGACTTTCCCATGTGCCTGTCGCATGCGGTACGTCAGAGCCTCAGTTGGTGGCTCCTATCTGAAAACCTGCAGAAGGGGAAATCCTTCCTACCGGTTGCCTGGGATCCTCTTGCAGGCAGGACGGATGCGTTGGTGATTCCGTGGCATCGGTTCTCACCGATTTAGGCATTCCCTCCTATTCTGCTACTGCCACGGCTCCTTCGCAGGCTCAGGCAAGAAGGGAAGTCGGCACTTCTAGTGGCCCCTGTTTGGCCCAGAAGAACTTGATAGGCAGAAATAGCAAGGATGACGGTGGGTTCCCTGTTACCTCAAGGTCTAGTATTCCAGCCTGCCTTACAAACGCTAGATTTGACGGGTTGGCTATTGAGGCCCACGTTCTGAAAGGTCGTGGGCTTTCAGGTTCTGTCATATCTACCTTGATCAACGCAAGGAAGCCAGCTTCCAGAATGATTTATCATAGAGTCTGGAAAGCTTATGTATCCTGGTGTGAATCCAGGGGTTGGCATCCCAGGAAATATGTCATAGGTAGAATTCTTGATTTTCTACAATTAGGATTAGAGATGAAGCTGGCCTTGAGTACCATCAAGGGCCAGGTCTCGGCCTTATCAGTGTTGTTTCAATGGCCACTTGCTTCGCATTCTCTGGCCTGAAACTTTATGCAGGGGGTGATGCGTCTTAATCCTCCGGTTAAGGCGCCCCTAAACCCCTGGGACTTGAACTTGGTTCTATCGGTGTTACAGAAACAGCCTTTTGAACCAATACGTCAGATTCCTTTGGTCTTGCTGACGAGGAAACTAATTTTTCTGGTAGCTATCTCTTCTGCTAGAAGAGTATCAGAAATAGCAGCTCTTTCCTGTAAAGAGCCTTACGTGATTATACACAAGGATAGAGTGGTACTGCGCCCTCATCCTAGTTTTTTACCGAAGGTGGTTTCAGATTTTCATCTAAACCAAGACATTGTTCTGCCTTCCTTTTTTCCAGATCCCTGTTCTTCGGAAGAAAGGTCACTACATTCTTTGGATGTAGTAAGAGCAGTCAAGACCTATCTGGAGGCAACTGCTCAGATTCGCAAGATGGATGTCTTGTTCGTGCTGCCAGAGGGTCCCAATAGAGGACAGGCAGCGTCAAAAGCGACCATTTTTAAATGGATTCGACAATTGATTATTCAAGCTTACGGTTTGAAATGGAGGGTTCCCCCGTTTCAGATCAAGGCACATTCCACAAGGGCTATTGGTGCTTCTTGGGCAGTGCATCACCAGGCCTCTATGGCTCAGATCTGCAAGGCCGCAACCTGGTCTTCAGTTCATACATTCACCAGATTCTATCAGGTGGATGTGAGAAGGCATGAGGATATCGCCTTTGGGCGTAGTGTGCTGCAGACAGCGGTACAGGGTCCTCAGGTCTGGTAGCACCCTATCGGGTTGTGATTCCCCCCCCTCAGTTGGCATTGCTTTGGGACATCCCATCAGTAATTACTGTGGCTCTGTGTCCCGTGATGTCCGAGAAAGAAAATAGGATTTTTTTATTACAGCTTACCTATAAAATCCTTTTCTTTCGATGGACATCACGGGACACAGAGGTCCCGCCCCTCTTCTAATACACTTATATTGCTTTGCTACAAAACTGAGGTATCCCTGGAAGGGGAGGGATTATATAGGGGGTTGAACTTCCTGATTAGTGTGTGACCAGTGTCCAATACCTAGTGATACCTTTATAACCCATCAGTAATTACTGTGGCTCTGTGTCCCGTGATGTCCATCGAAAGAAAAGGATTTTACAGGTAAGCTGTAATAAAAAATCCTATTTTTTTGCAAGAAAATTACTTTGAACCCCCAAACATTCTATATTTTTTTTTAAAGCAAATGCCCTACAGATTAAAATGGTGGGTGTTTCATTTTTTTTTTTCATACAGTATTTGCGCAGCGATTTTTCAAAGGCATTTTTTAAATTTTAATGCACTAAAACACACTATATTGCCCAAATGTTTGATGAAATAAAAAAGATGATCTTAGGCCGAGTACATGGATACCAAACATGACATGCTTTAAAATTGCGCACAAACGTGCAGTGGCGACAAACTAAATACATTTTTAAAAGCCTTTACAGGTTACCACTTTAGATTTACAGAGGAGGTCTACTGCTAAAATTACTGCCCTCGATCTGACGTTAGCGGTGACACCTCACATGCATGGTGCAATTGCAGTTTACATTTGACGCCAGACCGACGCTTGCGTTTGCCTTTGCGCGAGAGCAGGGGGGGGGCAGGGGTGCTTCTTTTTTTTTTTTCTTTTTTATCTTATTTTTAAACTGTTCCTTTTATTTTTTTTAAATCATTTTTATTGTTATCTCAGGGAATGTAAATATCCCCTATGATAGCAATAGGTAGTGACACTAGACCCTAGATCTCTCCTCTGCCCTCAAAGCATCTGACCACACCAAGATCGGTGTGATAAAATGCTTTCCCAATTTCCCAATGGCGCTGTTTACATCCGGCGAAATCTAAGTCATGAAATGCTCGTAGCTTCCGGTTTCTTAGGCCATAGAGATGTTTGGAGCCACTCTGGTCTCTGATCAGCTCTATTGTCAGCTGGCTGAATCACCAGCTGCATTCTCAGGTTCCCTGTTGAGACAGGAGAGCCAGAGAAAAACACGGAAGATGGTGGGGGGGGGGCATTCCCTCCCACTGCTTGTAAAAGCAGTCTAGAGGCTAATTAGCCGCTAGGATTGCTTTTACATGAAAGCCGACCGCTGGCTGAAAAGAATGATACCAAGATGGTACCTAAACCTGCAGGCATCATTCTGGTATAACCACTCAAAGTCGTGAATGGCGTACCTGAAGACAAAAAAATGGTTAACAATAAAACACAGTAAACGGTAAAGTATAAAAAATTGCAAACATGATAAAACATAATAACGATAAAACATTGCAGAATAGAATACAGTAAAAAAGAGCAGAACAATAGAGAGAGAATAGAGAGAGAGAACAATAAAACGACAACTATTTTTTTTTATTTTATATATTTTTTTATTTTTTATTTTTTTTTACACTTTTTTTTGTAACTAACTTTTATAACTGTAACCGGTTCCAGGTTCGGGTCTCTCAAAATGCGATGGCATCTTGGGAGACCCTGTGAAAGTGCGCCTAGTCTGTGCAATGCTGTACCCTACGCTAATACTCAACTAGTGTATGGTAGCGTTCAAAACATTCACCAATGCAAAGACCAGGATTGTCAGGACAGGAGGGACAATAATAGTGGGTGTCACGCCTATATCCGCGCTTGCTGAAGACATGACATCTTTTTTGGGGGGGTTCACTGGGTAGGGGTACTCGGGACGACATAAAAATGCCTCTCATGCAGCCGACTGCATTTGGTTGGGGATGTGAATGGGGGAAGTACGGGTGCTGCAGAAGTGGTGGGTTCCCAATTAGGATTGGCGAATGCAGCAGGAAGGGCATTATGGGCACGACGGGCCTGTTTGTCTTCTTCTTGGTGGCAGCGGGACGCTACTTGTGCTTGCCACCTCACCAGCTTGAACTGCACTTATGGGACTCGCCATGTCACCAAGTGTTACTGCAGTGCTGGTTTGACTACGACCGGGGTGTACTAGGCCGCTGGTGCTTGCCAGTTCACCAAAACGCTACCAAAAAAACTGTTAGCGATCGCAGGGATCAGGCCTGACTCTGCGAACGCTGCAGTTATGCGTTTAGTGTTTTGTAAGTGACCGTGATCGATCGATACTGCACTTGGGTGGGCTGGGCTGGGCCGGGCGGGGGGGCAAAACGCAGGTGCTAGCAGGTATCTGGGCTAATCCCGCTAACACTGCGTTTTTGGGAACCCTAAACTACTAGGGATGCTAGTATAGATCTGATCGGATCAGATACTATACCACTAAGGGATGTGTATGGTGCGTGCGTGGGTGTTAGCGGTACTGGTGCTAACCTGACGCTGCCTGGGGCTGGTGCTTGCCAGTTCACCAAAACGCTACCAAAAAACTGTTAGCGATCGCAGGGATCAGGCCTGACTCTGCGAACGCTGCAGTTATGTGTTTAGTGTTTTGTAAGTGACAGTGATCGATCGATACTGCACTTGGGTGGGCTGGGCGGAGGGGCAAAACACAGGTGCCAGCAGGTATCTGGGCTGATCCCACTAACGCTGTGTTTTTGGGAACCCTAAACTACTGGGGACGCTAGTATAGATCTGATCAGATATTGATCCGTTCAGATACTATACCACTAACGGAGGCGTATGCTGCGTGCGTGGGTGTTAGCGGTACTGGGGCTAATCTGACGCTGCCTGGGGCAACGCATATCACCGCTGGGCGATCAGGGGGCTAAACCTTTATTCGGTAATAAACGGCGGGTGCCCTGACACTATAAAAAATAAACGAACTAACCAGCGTCACCCGTAACGGTTATACGGTGATCAGTGGTGAAAGGGTTAACTAGGGGCAATCAAGGGGTTAAAACATATATTAGATAGTATATGGGGGTCCCTGTCGCTATAAAACGCTTACGGCGAACCTAAATATTTACCTCCCTAACCAGCGTCACCAGCGGCACTAATACAGCGATCAGAAAAATGATCGCTTAGTGACACTGGCGACAGGGGGTGATCAAGGGGTTAAAACTTTATTAGGGGGGGTTAGGGGGGTACCCTAGACCTAAAGGGGGCTAACAGTAACTGCCCTAACACAGTAACTGTCACAAACTGACACCATGCAGTAATCAAAAAAATAAAAATAAAAAACTGCTTGGTGTCAGTGTGACGGGGGGGGGGGATCGGGGGTGTAAAGTGTGCCTGGCATGTTCTACTGTGTGTGTGTGTGTGTGTGTGTGTGTGTGTGTTGTGCACTCACAGTGAAGTCTTCTCTCCTCGGCGCCGGAACGGAAACTGCCGAGCCTAGGAGAGATGACATCACATCCCCTGCCTGTGTGTAGTACACACAGGCAGGGGACGATTCTCATTGGCTGGGAGCGATCGCGAGGGGGGGCCACGATCGGATGGCCTCCCCCTCATCACTAAACGCTCCCAGACCAAAGGCGACCGCTGCTGGCACCGGGGGGGGGGTCCGCTTGGACCCCCCACCCGCGGGAAGGCAAGGACATATATGTATGTCCTTTTGCCTGCCCGTGCCGCTCTGTGGACGTATATCGTCGTGCGGCGGTCGTCAAGTGGTTAAAGCGACAACAAATAAAAAAGTTACAAACATCTTATAAAAACAAATAATTTCCCTCTGCATCTCTGTACACGTGTGTGTGTGTGTATATATATATATATATATGTGTGTATATATATATATATGCATGCATGTGTATATATGTATATATTATAATATAATATATAACTGGGAGAATAGGAAAATGAACGGTGGAACAATGAGATAAAACCAAGAAAAAAAAAAAAAGAACAAAAAAAGAAAAACAACACCCAACTCATTCATAAAAGTGTGTCAGGTACCACTTAAAGTTAAGACCTCGTAGAATTCTGGTATGGAGATGAAAAATATATTATATTAAATATATTATATATATATTATATTAATATTATTTGCATAATAATCTGAAGCTATTTCCTCCTCTTTTGGCAGTGATAACCTTCTCATTGGCTTGAATACAAATAGCCATGGTATTATCCCCATGGCATTCGTTCAAGTGCTGTGCCACGCTAGTATCATGTTTCTTTACAATATCGTACACTTGGTCACGAAGACGGTTCTGTAACCGTCTTGTGGTTCTCCCTACATACTGTATATTGCATTCGGCACAGGTGATAAGATCAATTACATTCTTGGTGTTTCAGTTAATGGTTTTATATCAAACTCCTTGTGATTGACACTGGACCTAAACTTCTCTCCTTCCATGATTCTGGGACAACAGAGGCAACCTCCTGCACCTCGTGCACAAGCACTGCCCCAAAGACGGGGCACGTTGTGATACCACCTTTCAGTACCTTTTGCATATGTTTCATCACTATAAAGGATAGGAATGTATCGCGCTATCAGTTTTTAAACTTTTGGTAACTCTATACTGTAAGGTGTGCAAAAGACTGGTTTATTTTGTTCATTTTCTTTTTACTTGTATCTGCTAACAACTGGTCCCTGGGTGTAGACCAGAACTGGAGTATCCAGTTCTGAGGTTGAGGATGACAGGAACATGAGCCTAGAGAGAGGGAGGAACACTGGTAGACAAAATGGCATTCATGTTCCCCAAGCCGCAACATATTGCCAAGGCTGACTCATGCCTATTTATTAGACATGTGCATTCGTTTTCGTCCGAATTCCAGGTATTTTCGTTATCGTTTTAACAAACGATAACGAAAGTGCAGAATCCGAAAAACAAAAGATCTGACATAAACAAATGCTTTATTTTAGTTTTCGTTGCTACAACAGTTCGATATAGATAGGAGATTCGACATGATGATGACAATAACAATCTGTGTGCATCAAACCTGTGGTCGCATGTGCCTAACCTTAACTCTATTAGTCCAAGATTATTCTACATAGAGAGAAAAGATTTGACGTAGGGGAGAAAAGATTCGACATAGGGGAGAAAAGATCACCAAACAGGAGGAGCAGTAAAATAGCTAGAACTAAGTACACGTGTACTTTGGCTTATGGTGTCTGTTGAAAGTTCTAAGAAGATTCAACGGAGCAGGTAAACTATATGGCGTCGTACAGTTTAGCTGCTCCGTCGAATCTTCTTTGAACATTCGACAGACACCATAAGCCAGATTCACAACCCAGGCCTTGCTCTCAGCCAATCCAGTTTGCCTACACTAACAAAACCTATTTACACTAGCATACTAGCTAGAGGGATCTACAGAGGCATATTTTAAGTTCAACTTTTAGAGGCAGAATAGAATAACCCTTTTGGATTGCGTTTTTGAGAGGATTTTTTCTGGCAGAAAAAGCTCTAAACGCGCTTAAACGCTTGTACAAAAACGCTCTATATGAGCGTTTTTTTCTGCCAAGGGAACTGGCGTTTTTGTAAGCACATTGTGCATAGTACGCATGATCGTTCCCTGTACTGGACTTATGTAGATACATTTGTGATTTTGAGTCCATAGACTACAATGGAAACAAATCAAACATGCATTGATGTGTGTTTTTTAATGCATTTTGTAGCATGACAGTAAGACACTTCCTTATATCAACATCTACTCTACAGACTGTACATGACAGGCGAGTGAGAAGGCCACAGCTAATCTGGCTGGTGATTGCATGACCTTTTGTCTATGACCCATACGGTAATGTCTACAAACATTGCACCAAGAATGAGAGGACATTACAGGACATTCCAGAACATTGCCCGTGAGTTGTACAAGGATTGGGACAGTATTTAAACCACAAAGAAAACAAAAAGTTTCCTCTGGACATAACTTTAATGCATTTGCTAATGTAGGCTTAATAAAATCAACCAGGTACCTCAGATGGAAGTAATACATGGAAATTATAGAGGTGATGATTTATAAAATACACACATGTGAACACACACATAGAAAACTTATTTAGAGTAACATACACCTTAACTTCTGTCCTCTTCATTTTCATTCAACTTTCATTTGCACCCAATTGATCTGTTCTGCCATTTGAGAGCGAGGGGAGGAAGCATTGTGTAATCTCCAAATCGTGATTTGAAGCTTTCGCAGGGCTAAGGACACTTTCCTCACCCAGCAATTATCATGTGGGAAGAATTGGAGACAGTCAATTGGAAGTACCAGGTGTTGGTCAAAGACAAAATGTATAATTACCTGGTGTCTGAGACTCAAGGGTATCACATCCCTTCAAAGAAATTCAAGAAGTAAGTATAAGGCTCGGTTCACATATGAGTCGCATGCGGCTCACAGCAGGGGTCCGGTGCGTGCTGGTTCAACGTTTCTGGTCTGATTTCAGCCCGAATATTGAGTTGAATTCGGACCTGAAACGGACTAAAAGATGCACAGCGTTTTTCTGCAAAACGCTCTGGACCCGCTGTGGGGTTATGTGAACCGACTCCATAGAGAGCCGGTCAAAATCTCCTGCTATTGCGAATTGGGTGCAGAGATACTGCATCAAATTTGCAATGGTGTGAACCCAGCCTTAAGAAAGGAATGGGATTTTCAAGGTGCTGATACAATTGTTATAAAAATGTCCAAAATTTTATTATAAATATGTGTTTAAAAAAACTATTTTTTATAAAACCATCACATATTCTGTGATGGTTTTTATATATAATTGTTATTTTTAAACATATATTTATATTAAAGTGTTGGATATTTTTATAACAATTGTGTCGGCACCTTTAAAATCCCATTCCTTTCCTTATACTTATTTCTCCAATTACTGGGTGTTGGTATTAGGCCCAGAGTTAGCATGAGGGTAAGTGTACGGCTCAGGTTAAGTATTATTTGTATTGAAGTATTAGTGGTTAAAAGATTAAGTATTAAAATTACACTGTCAGTTGCCTAAAAAAGTACCCTGTAATAAAAGAGTTATTATATTCTCCTATCCAGTGGCCCAGGTCTCCTATCTTTACTTCTTAAGGCTAGGTTCACACAAGTGTAAGGTGACCAGATTTTTAAAATGAAATCCCGGGACATATTTTTTTTATTGGCAAATGGTAAACTATTTTATAAGCCTCAGCAGTGCCAATCAATGCAGCTTTACCAGTGCCCATCTATGCAGCCTCACCAGTGCCCATCTATGCAGCCTCACCAGTGCCCATCTATGCAGCCCGACCAGTGCCCAGCATTGCAGCCTGACCAGTGCCCAGCATTGCAGCCTCACCAGTGCCCAGTAATGCAGCCTGACCAGAGCTCAGCAATGCAGCCTTACCAGCACCCAGTAATGCAGCCTGACCAGTGCCTATCTATACAGCCTGACCAGTGCCCATCAATGCAGCCTGACCAGTGCCCATCAATGCAGCCTGACCAGTGCCCATCAATGCAGCCTGACCAGTGCCCATCAATGCAGCCTGACCAGTGCCCATCAATGCAGCCTGACCAGTGCCCATCAATGCAGCCTGACCAGTGCCCATCAATGCAGCCCGACCAGTGCCCATCATTGCAGCCTAACCAGTGCCCTTCTATGCAGCCCGACCAGTGCCCATCATTGCAGCCCGACCAGTGCCCATCATTGCAGCCTGACCAGTGCCCATCAATGCTACCTCACCAGTTCCCATCTATGCAACCTCACCAGTGCCCATCTACATAGCCTCACCAGTGCCCAGTAATGCAGCCTAACCAGAGTTCAGCAATGCAGCCTCACCAGAGCCCAGTAATGCAGCCTCGCCAGAGCCCAGTAATGCAGCCTCACCAGTGCCCAGCAACGCAGCCTGACCAGTGCCCAGCAATGTAGCCTGACTAATGCCCAACAATGCAGCCTGACCAGTGCCCAGCAATGCAGTCTCACCAGTGCCCAGCAATGCAGTCTCACCAGTGCCCAGCAATGCAGCCTGACCAGTGCCCAGCAATGCAGCCTGACCAGTGCCCAGCAATGCAGCCTGACCAGTGCCCATCAATGCAGCCCGACCAGTGCCCATCATTGCAGCCTGACTAGCACCCATCTATGCAGCCCGACCAGTGCCCATCATTGTAGCCTGACCAGTGCCCATCAATGCAACCTCACCAGTGCCCATCTACATAGCCTCACCAGTGCCCAGTAATGAAGCTTAACCAGAGCTCAGCAATGCAGCCTCACCAGAGCCCAGTAATGCAGCCTGACCAGTGCCCAGCAATGCAGCCCGACCAGTGCCCAGCAATGCAGCCCGACCAATGCCCAACAATGCAGCCCGACCAGTGCCCAGCAATGCAGTCTCACCAGTGCCCAGTAATGCAGCCTGACCAATGCCCAGAAATGCAGCCTGACCAGTGCCCAGCAATGCAGCCCGACCAGTGTCCAGCAATGCAGCCTAACCATTGCATATATATGCAGCCTCACCAGTGCCCAGCAATGCAGCCTGACCTATGCCCAGTAATGCAGCCTGAGCAGTGCCCATCTATGCAGCCCGACCAGTGCCCAGCAATGCAGTCTCACCAGTGCCCAGTAATGCAGCCCAACCAGTGCCCATCTATGCAGCCCAACCAGTGCCCGGAAATGCAGCCTCATCAGTGCCCAGCAATGCAGTCTGACCAGTGCCCATCTATGCAGCCTGACCAGTGCCCATCTATGCAGCCTCTCAAGTGCTCGTCTATGCAGCCTGACAAGTGCTCATCTATGCAGCCTTACCAGTGCCCAGCAATACAGCCTCACCAGTGCCCAGCAATGCAGCCTGACCAGTGCCCAGCAATGCAGCCTGACCAGTGCCCATCAGTGCAGCCTGACCAGTGCCCATCAGTGCAGCCTGACCAGTGCCCATCAGTGCAGCCTGACCAGTGCCCATCAGTGCAGCCTGACCAGTGCCCATCTATGCAGCCTCACCAGTGCCCATCTATGCAGCCTCACAAGTGCCCATCTATGCAGCCTCACAAATGCCCGTCTATACAGCCTGACCATTGCCCATCTATGCAGCCCGACCAGTGCCCAGCAATGCAGCCTCACCAGTGTTCAGTAATGTAGCCCGACCAGTGTTCAGCAATGCAGCCTCACCAGTGTTCAGCAATGCAGCCTCACCAGTGCCCAGTAATGCAGCCTCACCAGTGCCCAGCAGTGCAGCCTTACCAGTGCCCAGCAATGCAGCCTCACCCATGCCCAGCAATGCAGCCTGAGCAGTGCCCATCTATGCAGCCTGACCAGTGCCCAGCAATGCAGCCTCACCAGTGCCCATCTATGCAGCCTGACCAGTGCCCATCTATGCAGCCTCACCAGTGCCCAGTAATGCAGCCTCACCAGTGCCCATCTATGCAGCCCAACCAGTGCTCAGCAATGCAGTCTCACCAGTGCCCAGTAAAGCAGCCTGACCAGTGCTCAGCAATGCAGCCTCACCAGTGCCCAGTAATGCAGCCTCACCAGTGCCCATCATTGCAGCCTGACCAGCACCTATCTAAGCAGCCTGACCAGCACCTATCTATGCAGCCTGACCAGTGCCCAGCAGTGCAGCCTTACCAGTGCCCAGCAATGCAGCCTGACCAGTGCCCATCTATGCAGCCTGACCAGTGCCCATCTGTGCAGCCTGACCAGTGCCCATCTGTGCAGCCTTACCAGTAATGCAGCCTGACCAGTGCCCAGTAATGCAGCCCGACCAGTGCCCAGAAATGCAGCCCGACCAGTGCCCAGCAATGCAGCCCGACCAGTGTCCAGCAATGCAGCCTCACCATTGCATATATATGCAGCCTCACCAGTGCCCAGCAATGCAGCCTGACCTATGCCCAGTAATGCAGCCTGAGTAGTGCCCATCTATGCAGCCCAACCAGTGCCCAGCAATACAGCCTCACCAGTGCCCAGTAATGCAGCCTCACCAGTGCCCAGCAGTGCAGCCTTACCAGTGCCCAGCAATGCAGCCTCACCCATGCCCAGCAATGCAGCCTGAGCAGTGCCCATCTATGCAGCCTGACCAGTGCCCAGCAATGCAGCCTCACCAGTGCCCATCTATGCAGCCTGACCAGTGCCCATCTATGCAGCCTGACCAGTGCCCATCTATGCAGCCTGACCAGTGCCCATCTATGCAGCCTCACCAGTGCCCAGTAAAGCAGCCTGACCAGTGCTCAGCAATGCAGCCTCACCAGTGCCCAGCAATGCAGCCTCACCAGTGCCCATCTATGCAGCCTGACCAGTGCCCATCTATGCAGCCTGACCAGTGCCCATCTATGCAGCCTCACCAGTGCTCAGCAATGCAGTCTCACCAGTGCCCAGTAAAGCAGCCTGACCAGTGCTCAGCAATGCAGCCTCACCAGTGCCCAGTAATGCAGCCTCACCAGTGCCCATCATTGCAGCCTGACCAGCACCTATCTATGCAGCCTGACCAGCACCTATCTATGCAGCCTGACCAGCAACTATCTATGCAGCCCGACCAGTGCCCAGCAGTGCAGACTTACCAGTGCCCAGCAATGCAGCCTGACCAGTGCCCATCTATGCAGCCTGACCAGTGCCCAGTAATGCAGCCTGACCAGTGCCCAGTAATGCAGCCTGACCAGTGCCCAGTAATGCAGCCTGACCAGTGCCCAGAAATGCAGCCCGACCAGTGCCCAGCAATGCAGCCCGACCAGTGTCCAGCAATGCAGCCTCACCATTGCATATATATGCAGCCTCACCAGTGCCCAGCAATGCAGCCTGACCTATGCCCAGTAATGCAGCCTGAGTAGTGCCCATCTATGCAGCCCGACCAGTGCCCAGCAATACAGCCTCACCAGTGCCCAGCAATACAGCCTCACCAGTGCCCAGCAATGCAGCCTGACCAGTGCCCAGCAATGCAGCCTGACCAGTGCCCATCAGTGCAGCCTGACCAGTGCCCATCAGTGCAGCCTGACCAGTGCCCATCAGTGCAGCCTGACCAGTGCCCATCAGTGCAGCCTGACCAGTGCCCATCTATGCAGCCTGACCAGTGCCCATCTATGCAGCCTGACCAGTGCCCATCTATGCAGCCTGACCAGTGCCCATCTATGCAGCCTCACCAGTGCCCATCTATGCAGCCTCACCAGTGCCCATCTATGCAGCCTCACCAGTGCCCATCTATGCAGCCTCACAAATGCCAGTCTATACAGCCTGACCCTTGCCCATCTATGCAGCCCGACCAGTGCCCAGTAATGCAGCCCGACCAGTGTTCAGCAATGCAGCCTCACCAGTGTTCAGCAATGCAGCCTCACCAGTGCCCAGTAATGCAGCCTCACCAGTGCCCAGCAGTGCAGCCTTACCAGTGCCCAGCAATGCAGCCTCACCCATGCCCAGCAATGCAGCCTGTGCAGTGCCCATCTATGCAGCCTGACCAGTGCCCAGCAATGCAGCCTCACCAGTGCCCATCTATGCAGCCTGACCAGTGCCCATCTATGCAGCCTCACCAGTGCCCAGTAATGCAGCCTCACCCATGCCCAGCAATGCAGCCTGTGCAGTGCCCATCTATGCAGCCTGACCAGTGCCCAGCAATGCAGCCTGACCAGTGCCCATCAATGCAGCCCGACCAGTGCCCATCATTGCAGCCTGACTAGCACCCATCTATGCAGCCCGACCAGTGCCCATCATTGTAGCCTGACCAGTGCCCATCAATGCAACCTCACCAGTTCCCATCTATGCAACCTCACCAGTGCCCATCTACATAGCCTCACCAGTGCCCAGTAATGAAGCTTAACCAGAGCTCAGCAATGCAGCCTCACCAGAGCCCAGTAATGCAGCCTGACCAGTGCCCAGCAATGCAGCCCGACCAGTGCCCAGCAATGCAGCCCGACCAATGCCCAACAATGCAGCCTGACCAGTGCCCAGCAATGCAGTCTCACCAGTGCCCAGTAATGCAGCCTGACCAGTGCCCAGAAATGCAGCCTGACCAGTGCCCAGAAATGCAGCCTGACCAGTGCCCAGCAATGCAGCCCGACTAGTGTCCAGCAATGCAGCCTAACCATTGCATATATATGCAGCCTCACCAGTGCCCAGCAATGCAGCCTGACCTATGCCCAGTAATGCAGCCTGAGCAGTGCCCATCTATGCAGCCCGACGAGTGCCCAGTAATGCAGCCCAACCAGTGCCCATCTATGCAGCCCAACCAGTGCCCGGAAATTCAGCCTCATCAGTGCCCAGCAATGCAGTCTGACCAGTGCCCATCTATGCAGCCTGACCAGTGCCCATCTATGCAGCCTCTCAAGTGCTCGTCTATGCAGCCTGACAAGTGCTCATCTATGCAGCCTTACCAGTGCCCAGCAATACAGCCTCACCAGTGCCCAGCAATGCAGTCTGACCAGTGCCCAGCAATGCAGCCTGACCAGTGCCCATCAGTGCAGCCTGACCAGTGCCCATCAGTGCAGCCTGACCAGTGCCCATCAGTGCAGCCTGACCAGTGCCCATCAGTGCAGCCTGACCAGTGCCCATCAGTGCAGCCTGACCAGTGCCCATCAGTGCAGCCTGACCAGTGCCCATCAGTGCAGCCTCACCAGTGCCCATCTATGCAGCCTCACAAGTGCCCATCTATGCAGCCTCACAAATGCCCGTCTATACAGCCTGACCATTGCCCATCTATGCAGCCCGACCAGTGCCCAGCAATGCAGCCTCACCAGTGCCCAGTAATGTAGCCCGACCAGTGTTCAGCAATGCAGCCTCACAAGTGTTCAGCAATGCAGCCTCACCAGTGCCCAGTAATGCAGCCTCACCAGTGCCCAGTAATGCAGCCTCACCAGTGCCCAGCAGTGCAGCCTTACCGGTGCCCAGCAATGCAGCCTCACCCATGCCCAGCAATGCAGCCTGAGCAGTGCCCATCTATGCAGCCTGACCAGTGCCCAGCAATGCAGCCTCACCAGTGCCCATCTATGCAGCCTGACCAGTGCCCATCTATGCAGCCTCACCAGTGCCCAGTAATGCAGCCTCACCAGTGCCCATCTATGCAGCCCAACCAGTGCTCAGCAATGCAGTCTCACCAGTGCCCAGTAAAGCAGCCTGACCAGTGCTCAGCAATGCAGCCTCACCAGTGCCCAGTAATGCAGTCTCACCAGTGCCCATCATTGCAGCCTGACCAGCACCTATCTATGCAGCCTGACCAGCACCTATCTATGCAGCCTGACCAGCACCTATCTATGCAGCCCGACCAGCGCCCAGCAGTGCAGCCTTACCAGTGCCCAGCAATGCAGCCTGACCAGTGCCCATCTATGCAGCCTGACCAGTGCCCATCTATGCAGCCTGACCAGTGCCCAGTAATGCAGCCTGACCAGTGCCCAGTAATGCAGCCTGACCAGTGCCCAGAAATGCAGCCCGACCAGTGCCCAGCAATGCAGCCCGACCAGTGTCCAGCAATGCAACCTCACCATTGCATATATATGCAGCCTCACCAGTGCCCAGCAATGCAGCCTGACCTATGCCCAGTAATGCAGCCTGAGTAGTGCCCATCTATGCAGCCCGACCAGTGCCCAGCAATACAGCCTCACCAGTGCCCAGCAATGCAGCCTGACCAGTGCCCAGCAATGCAGCCTGACCAGTGCCCATCAGTGCAGCCTGACCAGTGCCCATCAGTGCAGCCTGACCAGTGCCCATCAGTGCAGCCTGACCAGTGTCCATCATTGCAGCCTGACCAGTGCCCATCTATGCAGCCTCACCAGTGCCCATCTATGCAGCCTCACCAGTGCCCATCTATGCAGCCTCACCAGTGCCCATCTATGCAGCCTCACCAGTGCCCATCTATGCAGCCTCACAAATGCCCGTCTATACAGCCTGACCATTGCCCATCTATGCAGCCCGACCAGTGCCCAGCAATGCAGCCTCACCAGTGCCCAGTAATGCAGCCCGACCAGTGTTCAGCAATGCAGCCTCACCAGTGTTCAGCAATGCAGCCTCACCAGTGCCCAGTAATGCAGCCTCACCAGTGCCCAGTAATGCAGCCTCACCAGTGCCCAGCAGTGCAGCCTTACCAGTGCCCAGCAATGCAGCCTCACCCATGCCCAGCAATGCAGCCTGTGCAGTGCCCATCTATGCAGCCTGACCAGTGCCCAGCAATGCAGCCTCACCAGTGCCCATCTATGCAGCCTGACCAGTGCCCATCTATGCAGCCTCACCAGTGCCCAGTAATGCAGCCTCACCAGTGCCCATCTATGCAGCCCAACCAGTGCTCAGCAATGCAGCCTCACCAGTGCCCAGTAAAGCAGCCTGACCAGTGCTCAGCAATGCAGCCTCACCAGTGCCCAGTAATGCAGCCTCACCAGTGCCCATCATTGCAGCCTGACCAGCACCTATCTATGCAGCCTGACCAGCACCTATCTATGCAGCTCGACCAGTGCCCAGCAGTGCAGCCTTACCAGTGCCCAGCAATGCAGCCTGACCAGTGCCCATCTATGCAGCCTGAGCAGTGCCCATCTATGCAGCCTGACCAGTGCCCAGTAATGCAGCCTGACCAGTGCCCTATAATGCAGCCTGACCAGTGCCCAGAAATGCAGCCCGACCAGTGCCCAGCAATGCAGCCCGACCAGTGTCCAGCAATGCAGCCTCACCATTGCATATATATGCAGCCTCACCAGTGCCCAGCAATGCAGCCTGACCTATGCCCAGTAATGCAGCCTGAGTAGTGCCCATCTATGCAGCCCGACCAGTGCCCAGCAATGCAGCCTCACCAGTGCCCAGTAATGCAGCCCAACCAGTGCCCAGAAATGCAGTCTCATCAGTGGCCAGCAATGCAGCCTGACCAGTGCCTAGCAATACAGTCCGACCAGTGCCCAGCAATGCAGCCTCACCAGTGCCCAGCAATGCAGCCTCACCAGTGCCCAGTAATGCAGCCTCGCCAGTGCCTATCTATGCAGCCCAACCAGTGCCCAGTAATGCAGTCTCACCAGTGCCCATCATTGCAGCCTGACCAGCACCTATCTATGCAGCCTGACCAGCACCTATCTATGCAGCCTGACCAGCACCTATCTATGCAGCCCGACCAGCGCCCAGCAGTGCAGCCTTACCAGTGCCCAGCAATGCAGCCTGACCAGTGCCCATCTATGCAGCCTGACCAGTGCCCATCTATGCAGCCTGACCAGTGCCCAGTAATGCAGCCTGACCAGTGCCCAGTAATGCAGCCTGACCAGTGCCCAGAAATGCAGCCCGACCAGTGCCCAGCAATGCAGCCCGACCAGTGTCCAGCAATGCAACCTCACCATTGCATATATATGCAGCCTCACCAGTGCCCAGCAATGCAGCCTGACCTATGCCCAGTAATGCAGCCTGAGTAGTGCCCATCTATGCAGCCCGACCAGTGCCCAGCAATACAGCCTCACCAGTGCCCAGCAATGCAGCCTGACCAGTGCCCAGCAATGCAGCCTGACCAGTGCCCATCAGTGCAGCCTGACCAGTGCCCATCAGTGCAGCCTGACCAGTGCCCATCAGTGCAGCCTGACCAGTGTCCATCATTGCAGCCTGACCAGTGCCCATCTATGCAGCCTCACCAGTGCCCATCTATGCAGCCTCACCAGTGCCCATCTATGCAGCCTCACCAGTGCCCATCTATGCAGCCTCACCAGTGCCCATCTATGCAGCCTCACAAATGCCCGTCTATACAGCCTGACCATTGCCCATCTATGCAGCCCGACCAGTGCCCAGCAATGCAGCCTCACCAGTGCCCAGTAATGCAGCCCGACCAGTGTTCAGCAATGCAGCCTCACCAGTGTTCAGCAATGCAGCCTCACCAGTGCCCAGTAATGCAGCCTCACCAGTGCCCAGTAATGCAGCCTCACCAGTGCCCAGCAGTGCAGCCTTACCAGTGCCCAGCAATGCAGCCTCACCCATGCCCAGCAATGCAGCCTGTGCAGTGCCCATCTATGCAGCCTGACCAGTGCCCAGCAATGCAGCCTCACCAGTGCCCATCTATGCAGCCTGACCAGTGCCCATCTATGCAGCCTCACCAGTGCCCAGTAATGCAGCCTCACCAGTGCCCATCTATGCAGCCCAACCAGTGCTCAGCAATGCAGCCTCACCAGTGCCCAGTAAAGCAGCCTGACCAGTGCTCAGCAATGCAGCCTCACCAGTGCCCAGTAATGCAGCCTCACCAGTGCCCATCATTGCAGCCTGACCAGCACCTATCTATGCAGCCTGACCAGCACCTATCTATGCAGCTCGACCAGTGCCCAGCAGTGCAGCCTTACCAGTGCCCAGCAATGCAGCCTGACCAGTGCCCATCTATGCAGCCTGAGCAGTGCCCATCTATGCAGCCTGACCAGTGCCCAGTAATGCAGCCTGACCAGTGCCCTATAATGCAGCCTGACCAGTGCCCAGAAATGCAGCCCGACCAGTGCCCAGCAATGCAGCCCGACCAGTGTCCAGCAATGCAGCCTCACCATTGCATATATATGCAGCCTCACCAGTGCCCAGCAATGCAGCCTGACCTATGCCCAGTAATGCAGCCTGAGTAGTGCCCATCTATGCAGCCCGACCAGTGCCCAGCAATGCAGCCTCACCAGTGCCCAGTAATGCAGCCCAACCAGTGCCCAGAAATGCAGTCTCATCAGTGGCCAGCAATGCAGCCTGACCAGTGCCTAGCAATACAGTCCGACCAGTGCCCAGCAATGCAGCCTCACCAGTGCCCAGCAATGCAGCCTCACCAGTGCCCAGTAATGCAGCCTCGCCAGTGCCTATCTATGCAGCCCAACCAGTGCCCAGAAATGCAGCCTCATCAGTGCCCAACAATGCAGCCTGACAAGTGCCTAGCAATGCAGTCTGACCAGTGCCCAGCAATGCAGCCTGACCAGTGCCCATCTATGTAGTCTCTCAAGTGCTCGTCTTTGCAGCCTGACAAGTGCTCATCTATGCAGCCTGACCAGTGCCCATCAATGCAGCCTGACCAGTGCCCAGCAATACAGCCTCACCAGTGCCCAGCAATACAGCCTCACCAGTGCCCAGCAATACAGCCTCACCAGTGCCCAGCAATGCAGCCTCACCAGTGCCCAGCAATGCACCCTGACCAGTGCCCATCAGTGCAGCCTGACCAGTGCCCATCAGTGCAGCCTCACCAGTGCCCGTCAGTGCAGCCTCACCAGTGCCCATCTATGCAGCCTCACCAGTGCACATCTATTCAGCCTCACCAGTGCACATCTATGTAGCCTCACCAGTGCCCATCTATGCAGCCTCACAAGTGCCCATCTATGCAGCCTCACAAGTGCCCGTCTATACAGCCTGACCATTGCCCATCTATGCAGCCCGACCAGTGCCCAGCGCCCAGCAATGCAGCCTCACCAGTGTTCAGCAATGCAGCCCGACCAGTGTTCAGCAATGCAGCCTCACCAGTGCCCATTAATGCAGCCTCACCATTGCCCAGCAGTGCAGCCTTACCAGTGCCCAGCAATGCAGCCTCACCCATGCCCAGCAATGCAGCCTGAGCAGTGCCCATCTATGCAGCCTGACCAGTGCCCATCTATGCAGCTCGACCAGTGCCCATCTATGCAGCCTGACCAGTGCCCATCTATGCAGCCTGACCAGTGCCCATCTATGCAGCCTGACCGGTACCCAACAGTGCAGCCTGACCAGTGCCCATCTATGCAGCCTCACCAGTGCCCAGTAATGCAGCCTCACCAGTGCCCATCTATGCAGCCCAACCAGTGCTCAGCAATGCAGCCTCACCAGTGCCCAGTAAAGCAGCCTGACCAGTGCTCAGCAATGCAGCCTCACCAGTGCCCAGTAATGCAGCCTCACCAGTGCCCATCATTGCAGCCTGACCAGCACCTATCTATGCAGCCTTACCAGTGCCCAGCAGTGCAGCCTTACCAGTGCCCAGCAATGCAACCTCACCCGTGCCCAGCAATGCAGCCTGACCAGTGCCCATCTATGCAGCCTGACCAGTGCCCAGCAATGCAGCCTGACCAGTGCCCAGTAATGCAGCCTGACCAGTGCCCATCTATGCAGCCTGACCAGTGCCCATCCATGCAGCCTCACCAGTGCCCAGTAATGCAGCCTCACCAGTACCCATCTATGCAGCCCAACCAGCGCTCAGCAATGCAGCCTCACCAGTGCCCAGTAAAGCAGCCTGACCTATGCACATCAATGCAGCCCGACCAGAGCCCAGCAATGCAGCCCAATCAGTGCCCAGCAATGTAGCCTTACCAGTGAAGGAGATCAGAGAGGAGAGCCACCTGGATCATCACAAAGGTCGGCATTGCCCACTGTGACAGCTTTAATTTGCAGCGCCGGGTGCCTGCAGTCACACAAGTCCCGCCTCCTGGATCAGCTCCTACCTATGATAGACATCTATGCAGCCCAACCAGCGCTCAGCAATGCAGCCTCACCAGTGCCCAGTAAAGAAGCCTGACCAGTGCTCAGCAATGCAGCCTCACCAGTGCCCAGTAATGCAGCCTCACCAGTGCCCAGTAATGCAGCCTCACCAGTGCCCAGCAGTGCAGCCTCACCAGTGCCCAGCAGTGCAGCCTCACCAGTGCCCAGCAGTGCAGCCTCACCAGTGGCCAGCAATGCAGCCCGACCAGTGCCCAGCAATGCAGCCCGACCAGTGCCCAGTAATGCAGCCCGACCAGTGCCCAGTAATGCAGCCTGACCAGTGCCCAGTAATGCAGCCTGGCCAGTGATCATCTATGCAGCCTCACCAGTGCCCAGTAATGCAGCCTGACCAGTGCCCATCAATGCAGCCTGACCAGTGCCCAGTACTGCAGCCTCACCAGTGCCCAGTAATGCAGCCTGACCAGTACCCATCAATGCAGCCTCACCAGTGCCCAGCAATGCAGCCCGACCTATGCACATCAATGCAGCCCGACCAGTGCCCAGCAATGCAGCCCAACCAGTGCCCAGCAATGTAGCCTTACCAGTGAAGGAGATCAGAGAGGAGAGCCACCTGGATCATCACAAAGGTCAGCATTGCCCACTGTGACAGCTTTAATTTGCAGCGCCGGGTGCCTGCAGTCACACAAGTCCCGCCTCCTGGATCAGCTCCTACCTATGATAGACAGCACATTGGACAAGTGTGCTGTCTATCAAAGCCAAGGAGCCAAACCAGGAGGCGGGACCTGTGTGACGGTGGGCACCCTGCTATTCGGGGACAAATCCAGGGACAGACTTGCTCCGGGGACAGTGTCCTCAATGTGGGGACTGTCCCTGGAAACCAGGGATGTCTGGTCACCCTACATTAGTGCGAATTGGATGTGGGTTTCTCCGTATCCAATTCACATGACAGGAGAGAACAGGGACGCAACAAGCCCCTACTGCGAGCCGCATCCGTCGGCAGTGTGAACCCAGCCTTAAAGTGATGCAGCCTCTGTTCAAATGTTTTTGCATGTGACACTTTAGGGAGTGTGGATTACTTGTGTCTTCCGTGTTGTAGTATTTTTCTCCGATCCCTACGTTACTACAGAACAGAGCTTTAACATACTGGTTGGAGGGTGAACCACAGCATGTGGCAGAGGACACAGACATGCAACAAGTGTCAACAGAGGCTGCAGCACTTGAACAGAGAGAAGGTAGGGACATCGACAACAAAGGAGTTGAGTATAATACCGCTTCCCATTGCAGGAAAGTTTCAGTTGGATTTTTTAGGTGACTGACAGAGTTGCTTTAATATATAGGTTAACAGTTAAATGTTTTGCAGAAGGTTAAATGTAAAGGACTCACTTTAATGGTTACATTACACGTCAAGGTCAAAGGACAGCTGCACCTTTGAGTTTTTGTCGCCATTTCTAGGTCCAGTATCCAAAAGTTACAGAGAAAGAGGCAGATTTGGTTTGCCTACTAAAGGACTAAAGGATCTTGTGTTAGTAAAAAAAATTAGCCAGTTTGCTGGAAAAGAAAGCCTGGAGCAACAACATGCAATGTTGCATGTAAAGGGCGCACATGACAGTGGTAGCAGTGAAAAGGTTAATAATAATAAGGAGTTATTGTGGAGCCGAGGGGGAGGGAGGATCAAGGGAGGGGCTATTTAAAAGAAGTTCCCGCTCTGGGAGGGGCAACAGAAGATTAGAAAAGTTCAGGTGGAAGCATTATGTCTGAGATGGAGGTTCTGATGGCCCAGTTAAGGGAAGAAGCGGCGGTGCGGGGAGCGGAATGGCTGCAGGAGACCATCGCAGCCGCTCTACAGGGCTCGGCACTACAGGCAAGTGGGGGAGAGAGGAGCGGTACCAGAGCGCGCCGCTCTCGTCCGCCTGAGCGGTTTTCCCCGGACCGCGTGACGTCACAGCGGCACTCGGGAAGTATGTCTGAGAGACTCCCGGGGGGCCCACCAGCAAAGAGATCAGCAGGAAGCGAGCGGGTCGGCGGGCGGGCGGCCCCGGCGGGACGAGTGAGGAGCCAGGCTGGGGAAACGTCCAGAGTGAGGCCTACCCTTAGGAGACATGCGGAGAGCGCGAGCCCCACCCCCAGGATGACGGCAGTGAGCTCCGACGGCGTTGCCACAGTACCGCCTGGAAGGGTCCCTGGGCCTGCTAATTCCTCGGCAGGGGACAGAAGATCTGATGAGCGCAGAGGGACTGGTCGACTACAGGCAAGAGCGGAGGCTGCCAGGACTGCGGTAGCCCACACCGGTCCTGGTAAGGCTGTCCGGAAGTCCACGGGAGGATTCGCTGCGCGGAGGAAAGGAAGGATGGCGAACAGTGCGGCAGCCGGGGTCCACATCCCGGGCGGGCCTCCATCTGATGCAAGCGAGGAGTCGGGCCAGAGCGGGAGAGATGACGAGTCCGGATCGGAGGAGGTTGCGGCCCCCCTGCCCAGGAGGAGGGAGCCAGAAGAGAGAAGACGGTCGGCTGATGGGGCGACACCTATGCAGCCAGATGAGATCACACATGTTCTTGAAAATGCTAGCTTATATAATGCAGCCAGGTGAGATCACACATGTTCTTGAAAATGCTAGCTTATATAACGCAGCGAGTGTAGGGACTAGGGCTGGGGGGTCAGAAAACACCTTGGCAGACACGAGTACAGGGGGCTCCGGGTTTCTCGGAGTTCTTAACAGGGATTAAGGAGCTGGTACAGAGGTTTGAGGCTGCAGAGAGGCCGGTAGAGGGCCCGAGGGCCGCATGGGTACAGCAGACAGGAAAAGGTCTGGAAAGTACAGGGGGGAACCCGGCGCCAGAGGTTTCAGCTGTGGTTGCTTTGGCGACTCAAGGGGCCACGGGGAGCGAAGTTACGCAGGGGAAGGAAAAGGCGGCGCAATCAGAGGAGGCGGCGGCGAGGAAGGACATCATTAGGCTGGCGGACTCAGCTCGCTGCGAAGTGTATGTGTGTTACGAAGGGCCGCTAGGAGCTCACCTAAAACAGGAAGTTCGGGAGAAATTATGGAAGGGTGAGTATGTGGAAATATTTTCGTTGCTGCCTTTGGAAAAGTTCAATCTTGATAGAGTCAAGCCAGACGCTTCCAAAAAAGAAGATGAGGAGAAGCGGAGGTATAGGTTGATACCCAGGACATTTACAAATTGGTTGCAAGCATTTGCAATTATGGCAAGTGTTATAGGGGAGAAGCAACCGGAACACTGTTCGGCGCTTTTCTGCTATCAGGACGCGATAGGGGAAGCGTATAGAGTATATGGAGGCTCAGCATGGTTGCGGTACGACGAACAGTTTAGACAGCGGAGAGCGATTCGCCCGGAGCTACGTTGGGATCATAAAGACATCAGCCTGTGGATGCGTTTGATGACGACAGCGAGGACGTCGAACCAGTTTTTTCAGGGGGGAGCCGGTGGACCGTCGACCCAAGGACATTCGGCTGGAAACAAAAAAGGGGTTTGTTGGCAGTATAACTCGGGGTCCTGTAAGTTCGGAGGAACATGTAAGTATAAGCACGAGTGCTCGGGCTGTGGGGGAACGCATCCATCTTCCAGATGTTTTAAGCAGGGAAAGGGTCGACATGTTGAGGTTGGGAATAAAAGGGAGGACTCCGGTGATAGTGGAAAGGATGCGGCCGTTTCTCAGTAAGTACCCGGACAGGAAAGCGGCATTGCTTTTAGAAGAGGGATTTACGGTGGGTTTTCGAATTCCATGCAATCTATCGGAGATTCCCCCAGTGCCCAAAAATTTAAAGTCAGCCCTGCAGCATCCGGAAGTGGTTTCGGAGGAACTACAGAAGGAAGTGGCACTGGGTAGAATGAGTGGCCCTTTTTCAGTAGCACCAATAACCGATTTGGTGGTGTCCCCATTGGGCGTGGTGCCCAAAAAAGACCCCAACAAATTCAGGCTCATTCACCACTTATCCTTCCCAAAAGGGGGATCAGTGAATGATGCTATAGATCAGGAAGCATGCTCAGTGACTTATACGTCATTTGATGCTGCGGTGAGGTGGGTGCGGCACTATGGGAAAGGGGCCTTGATGGCAAAGGCGGATGTGGAATCTGCTTTTCGACTGCTGCCAGTTCATCCGGATAGTTTCCGGTTGCTCGGGTGCCATTGGAATGGGGGATTTTATGTTGATCAATGCTTACCAATGCGTTGTTCAGTATCGTGTGCGTTATTTGAACAATTCAGTTCCTTCGTGGAATGGGTGGTAAGGGATGTATCCGGGGTGAATTTGATAATTCACTACTTGGATGATTTCTTATGCATAGGTCCGGCCTCTTCTAGAGTCTGTGCGGTATTGCTGGCTTCATTACAGCATATAGCAGGTAGATTTGGCATTCCGTTGGCAGATGAAAAGACGGAGGGACCCTGCGCGGTCATCACGTTTTTAGGCATTGTGCTAGATTCGGAGGCGATGGAATGTAGACTACCTGCGGAAAAATTGGAGGATTTAAAAACAGAAGTATCAGGTCTGATAGGAATGAAAAAGGTACAGTTGCGGAAGTTACAATCGGTGTTGGGCAAGCTGAATTTTGCTTGTCGAATTCTACCGATGGGGAGAGTGTTTAGTCGCCGGCTGGCGGCTAGCACGAGTGGGGTAAAGTCGCCAAAACATTTAGTGCGTTTATTGAAGACGCATAGGGAGGACCTAAGGGTATGGCATACCTTTCTGGAATCCTTTAACGGCAGGGCAATGTGGATGTCGGGACCAGTCAGCAATTTTGACTTAGAACTGTTTACCGATGCCGCAGGATCCACCGGTTTTGGGGCGTTTTTTCAAGGACAATGGAGCGCGGGTCCATGGCCACAATCTTGGGTAAAGGAGGGCTTCACGAAGAACTTGGTTTTGTTGGAACTATTTCCAGTAGTCCTGGCAGTGGAACTATGGGGGGCATCGTTCAGGGATCTGAAGGTGCGTTTTCATGGTGACAATCTGGGGGTGGTGCAAGTGATAAATAGGGTCACGGCGTCATCTCCGCCGGTGATTAGGCTGCTGCAACACTTAGTGTTAAGATGTTTACAACTGAATGTTTTCATTCATGCTGTTCACTTACCGGGGGTGGAAAACGTAATTGCTGATGCGTTGTCTCGCTTCCAGTGGGACAGGTTCTGAGAGTTGGCGCCGGAAGCGGAGCAACAGGGGGTACCTTGTCCAGACTGGCTGTGGGAGATTGCGCTGACGTCGTCGCAGGATGGATTAAGCGGTCGGTGAGTGGGAATACTTGGGCAGCATACACTAAGGTATGGCAGGAGTGGATGTCCTTTGTACAAGTTTTGGGGGAGGAGCCTATTGGGCAAGGAGTACGTTCGTTATTGATGTACTACGTGGCACAAAAATTGGACGGGGGGGTCTCAGTGTCAGGGATAAATGCTCAGTTGGCAGGTTTGGCTTTCCTATTCAAGTTACAAGGGCAGCCCGATGTTACCAAGGATTTTTGGGTGAGACAAGCGGTGAAGGGTTATCGGAGGGCGGTGGTCAAGCGTGATACTAGGAGGCCAGTAACTTTTGAAATATTGAGGGGTATTGTTGATCAACTGGAGTTGGTTTGTTCTTCTGCATACGAAGTTACTTTGTTTAAGGTAGCTTTTGTGTTAGCATTTTTTGGGGCATTCAGGATAGGGGAACTAGTTAGTCCTTCCAAAAAAGTGCAAGGGGGAATTGGCTTGCAGGAGGTACAATTGGAAGAGAAGGGAGTATCGATATTATTGAGGAAGTCTAAGACGGATCAAGGGGGTAGGGGCACGATGGTGCGAGTTTATCCCATTCCTGGTTCCCCACAGTGCCCGGTGGGCGCAGTCAGGGAATTCTTGATGGTTAGGCCAGATTGTCAAGGCCCTTTGCTAGTGGATCAAAATGGGAATATGTTATCGCGTTTTCAGTTTATTGCTGTTTTCAAAAAATGTTTGCAGGGTTTGGGGCTGGATGAGAAGGATTTTTCATCACACTCATTTAGGATAGGAGCAGCGACAGAAGCGGCCAGATTGGGGATGGATGTGGAGGTAATAAAAAGGATAGGGCGGTGGGAATCTAACAGATTCCAATCTTATGTACGGCCGGAACTGGTAATAAAAATGTAAGTTACAAGGTTGTTTTAGTTTGGTGTATGGGGTTTTTTGTAAAACAGGTAACTGTTATGGCCAGGAGTATAGTTTGGCATAGTCAATGTTGAGAATAGTGTTTGTTCTCTTCTAATTTCAGGTGCAGCGCCAAGAATGGTCTGGATTATGGGCCATTCCTATGTATGTTGGGGGGCTTGGAGGGGAGACGCTCGGCCTGAGGGAAGGCAGTTACGTTTTGATAGACGGGAAGTGTATATCAAGTGGTTGGGTATACCAGGGATGTTGTGGGGTAGATTGTTTCAGGAAGTACAGCGGTATGCGAATAGGGAGGGGCCTCCGGACGTCCTGGTGATACATGTTGGCGGGAATGACTTGGGCATTCGCTCGATGATAGACATCACGCGAGACATAAAATTTGACGTTTGGAGATTAATGAAGGAATTTCCGCGGATGATCATCGTCTGGTCAGACATGGTTGCCAGGATGTCTTGGAGAATGGCCAGGTCAGTGGAGGGGGTGAATAGGGCAAGGAGGAAGATCAACAGGGAAGTTAGTAAATTTATGGTCAAGAATGGGGGGTTGGCAATTCGACATAGTGAATTGGAATTTGAGACATGGAGGTATTTAAGACGGGATGGGGCACACCTCAATGAGGTGGGTACAGATTTGTGGGCATTGGGCTTGCAAGATGGCATTCAGCGAGCTATTAGGGTGTGGAGGGGCACCCAAGAGTAAGGTGTTACTATTGGGATGCTGTGGCGGGCGTTGGTCTGGGCAAGGGAAGAAAGATGGCTAAAAAAGTAAGAGTGGTGGGGATCCAACGTTGATTTGGGTCCAGAGGTTTTTTGGTTCCCGGTTAACGGAGGTTAGCCGGGAAGTGATAATGGGGCACTGCGGCCGGGAATGTCTCTGAGCCAGCTTGTCGGCTTGAGGCCTATGGGAGATTTTTTGGATTTGGGCTGCAGTGCTATATTTGTTATGGACATTAAATTGTTTTTGCTAAGCGATTGCTCAGACCAACGCTCTTTTGAATTAACAGGTTGTATAACAGATGTTGTTTGATTATTGTTTTTCTGATGACAGAATATTATAATTTTATAGTAAAATAGATATGTTTAAAATAAAGTAGGCTGCTACGGCCTTTTTTATTACTCCAAGAAAGCTGGTGTGGTCTTAATTATTTGGAGTAGAAGTATAAGGGGTTTTTGAGTTTGGTAATATACATCTGTTATCCAATAGTCATGCATTTGTGCTACATCCATCAGCAGAGTGATCTTCTGTCCAACTGTAGAGTCTTGGCTCCTGCACTGCAGAAGTTCGGTTCAAGTCAAGTAAAGGCTTATTTTAGCAGGCAACAGCTAAATGTTGAGATAAAAAAAGAAATACGTATGTGCCTTTTGTACTTTTAATGCCATGTGCTTGTTGTTTAAAATTCCACAGGGCAGAATGTCATATTATGATTAACCAAGGCTTTTTTTTCTCGGAGAATAGGTGTCGGTACTCTGACCCCCTCCAACAACCCCAAACCTTGCTTCCCCAGGAAGAGAGCAGAAAATGATGGCCACAGCCAGGGGTCTAAGGACTCTTTCACACTGGTGGTAATGCTTACTGTGGTATAGCAGCAGCTGGCAGGCATTCTGGATGCACTTCTGCCACCTCCTAATGCTTGTAATTTTTTTTTTTTAACTTGCCAAATAATTTAACAACACAGGCCCATGCCACATTTAGCCGCTAATAGTTTGACAGGTGATGCCACATATCAAACTCTGCAGCCCGAGTTAAAAATTCTGCGGCCTCTGAGCAAAATATTATTACATTATATGTGTACAGACCCGTCAGGCTGTCATGTTAGAATTCCAGTGGGTGACAGGGGGCACTCAGTCACCTGTTTTTACCATGCCCCCAGCTGCCAGTGTGAAATAGCCCTAACAGACACATACAACACTCAGCACAATTATTTGAAGAAAAAAAATGAAACTCCACTATTACATACATTTTTTAGCCTACCTTAAAGCAAAAACTAACAAAATAGTCAGTGACTACTTAGTAACCAACAACTGTTGAGACAATAAACAGTTTGGTCAAAAGTATGTAGTGTAAAATATAGCATTGACAGAACAGTGGTCAGGAGTATTTCGTATACAGCCCAGGGTATAGTGTGCAGTGGTCAGAAGTATGAAAAGTACAGCAAAGTATTTATAGTGCATGCAAGCAAGTTGAAATAGCCAGATAGGTGCTGTCCCAGCTGGGAGAGTAGGAGTTAATGCCTTTCCAGGTTTTTTGGTCTTTTGTCGAGTTCTTCTCTGGGTTCGGCCCACTAATCTTGTGGGATATAAATATGGGACAGTAATCCAGTCAAAGAGTTCCATCCAGGGGACTGAGAGTTCATGGAGTTCCTCTTGTGGATAGCCCAAGGGACAGAGAAAGATACCTGCGAGGAGCAGGAGGAGGTCATCCATTATAGGGATGTAAAGTAATCTGAACCTGGGGTTCACCCTGAATTCACCAGCACTGGAGCATGCCTCTAAAATACTTACATCTGCATGAGAGTGCCTCTGAAGGACTGTAATTGCTTGGACTTCACATTTGCAGGTATGCTGGGGCAGCACAAGCCTGTAGTTAGGAGTAGGGACGTAGAGAAACCTTGCACTTGTATGTTGGACTTTGGAATGTTAATTTTACACTTTTCCCAAGTAAAATATTGAAACCTTGTCCTTGCCTTGTCTGAACATACTAAAGATGTGTTCCTTCTGCCAGCGGTCTGTCTCCCAGAGCAACAGGAGTGGGATTTGCCAAGCAGAGATTCCCATCCTGTACAAAGGTATGAAAGTTCAAGAGTTAATTTAAGTGCACCTGTGGAGCTCGTGCAAAGTGCACGGTGGGGCCCACTCAACTGCTGCATAGGCGTGCGCACAGGGTGTGCCAGGTGTGCCTGGGCACACCCTAATCACCCAGTGTGGTGCAGATTCCCACCCTTGATATTTTTCCATGCCCCCTAATGGGGCTTATAAAAAAAATTGTAAAAAAAAAAATTGTAAAAAATAATAAAAAATAAAATAATAAAAATAAAAACAACTGACACCGTCCACTGCCCTAATGACCAATCTCTGCCCTACTGACACTGTCTATTGCTCTACTGATGCTGTCAGTATATATATACATGCACACGCATATGTGTCTGATTTTTGGGGTGCACACCATAATGCAATAGGCTGTGCACACCTATGACTACTGGGGCGTAGTAGTAGAAAACGCTGGACAAGTGGATGTGGACAGAGCTCAGCATGTCCTTCGTAAGTGCAGTTTACAGAGAACATGTACATCAGTGGTTCTCAACTCCAGTCCTCAGGACCCACCAACAGGCCAGGTTTGCAAGATAGCTGAAATACATCACAGGTGATATCCCTTGCTGCTAAGTGATTGCAGTATTCTAGTCTGCAACTCCCCAAGGTAATACTTAAAATCTGGCCTGTTGGTGGGTCCCGAGGACTGGAGTTGAGAACCACTGATGTACATTGTCATGGGGAATTGGAAGTTAACTGCAAAACAGTTGCAGTGCAAATGTACATGGTGTATGTTCATCTCTAACAGTAGAGGTCCGTCTTAAGGTTGAGTATTCCCCCACGACAGCCTTATGCCATGGTATCGATGAAGATGACACAAAGAAAAGGTACCCCATGTGTAGTAATGTGACACTGTACAAGGTGCCTAGGATAGCCTAGGAGAACCCACCACAGGGTAGGCCTGTCATATGACCCTCGCTTGGCACCCAAAGAGGAGGGAAACATGGAGGATGTGATGACCAACCACCCACCTACTCTTACATGCAGGGATCAGAAGTGTATAATGCCCAGAATGCAGGGCCCAGGTCTGCATATCTCCCAGAGCGCAGGGCTCAGGAAAATGTAAGAGGCGGGTTGTCACTTGTAAACACAGAAGATGGCAGAGCAAGCGAGTAGTGCAGATAAAAGCCTATCAGCTTTTTGTGTTTAGAAGAGATAAGTCAGTGAGCAAGGGGCCAGACAGTATCAGAGGTAGCGGTATGGAGTATCGCCATGGCCAAAGTTTTAGTTATGTATACAACATATAGTATTAGATCACATTGTTATTGGTGATAAAATAAATCATTTTATTTTCTAAATTACCACAATGCAGGTCAACATTTTTTCTAATGTAGATGTCTCAATATATCATGTGGTTCAATGAAAGCCCTAAATTCATGTTGGAGAAGCTTAAACTAAAAGTAGAAATATACAGTGGGGACGGAAAGTATTCAGACCCCCTTACATTTTTCACTCTTTGTTATATTGCAGCCATTTGCTAAAATCATTTAAGTTCATTTTTTTTTTCCTGATTAATGTACACACAGCACCCCATATTGACAGAAAAACACAGAATTGTTGATATTTTTGCAGATTTATTAAAAAAGAAAAACTGAAATATCACATGGTCCTAAGTATTCAGACCCTTTGCTGTGACACTCATATATTTAACTCAGGTGTTGTCCATTTCTTCTGATCATCCTTGAGATGGTTCTACACCTTCATTTGAGTAAAGCTGTGTTTGATTATACGGATTGGACTTGATTAGGAAAGCCACACACCTGTCTATATAAGACCTTACAGCTCACAGTGCATGTCAGAGCAAATGAGAATCATGAGGTCAAAGGAACTGCCTGAAGAGCTCAGAGACAGAATTGTGGGAAGGCACAGATCTGGCCAAGGTTACAAAAAAATTTCTGCTGCACTTAAGGGTCCTAAGAGCACAGTGGCCTCCCTAATCCTTAAATGCAAGACGTTTGGGATGACCAGAACCCTTCCTAGAGTTGGCCGTCCGGCCTAACTGAACTATCGGGGGAGAAGAGCCTTGGTGAGAGAGGTAAAGAAGAACCCAAAGATCACTGTGGCTGAGCTCCAGAGATTCAGTCAGGAGATGGGAGAAAGTTGTAGAAAGTCAACCATCACTGCAGCCCTCCACCAGTCGGGGCTTTATGGCAGAGTGGCCTGACGGAAGCCTCTCCTCAGCGAAAGACACATGAAAGCCTGCATGGAGTTTGCTAAAAAACACCTGAAGGACTCCTAGATGGTGAGAAATAAGATTCTCTGGTCTGATGAGACCAAGATAGAACTTTTTGGCCTTAATTCTAAGCGGTATGTGTGGAGAAAACCAGGCACTGCTCATCACCTGTCCAATACAGTCCCAACAGTGAAGCATGGTAATGGCAGCATCATGCTGTGGGGGTGTTTTTCAGCTGCAGGGACAGGACAACTGGTTGCAGTCCAGGGAAAGATGAATGTGGCCAAGTACTGGGATATCCTGGATGAAAACCTTCCCCGGAGTGCTCAGGACCTCAGACTGGGCCGAAGGTTTACCTTCCAACAAGACAATGACCCTAAGCACACAGCTAAAATAACGAAGGAGTGGCTTCACAACAACTCCGTGACTGTTCTTGAATGGCCCAGCCAGAGCCCTGACTTAGACCCAATTGAGCATCTCTTGAGAGACCTAAAAATGGCTGTTCACCAACGTTTGCCATCCAACCTGACTGAACTGGAGAGGATCTGCAAGGAGGAATGGCAGAGGATCCCCACATCCAGGTGTGAAAAACTTTTTGCATCTTTCCCAAAAAGACTTATGGCTGTATTAGATCAAAAGGGTGCTTCTACTAAATACCGAAGCAAAGGTTCTGAATACTTAGGACCATGTGATATTACAGTTTTTCTTTTATAATAACACTGCAAAAATGTCAACAATTCTGTGTTTTTCTGTCAATATGGGGTGCTGTGTGTACATTAATGAGGAAAAAAAATGAACTTAAATGATTTTAGCAAATGGCTGCAATATAACAAAGAGTGAAAAATTTAAGGGGGTCTGAATACTTTCCGTCCCCACTGTATATAAACTACAGTTTGACAGTATCCTACTGCAGACTGAACTCAAGATGTAAGTGCTACAAGGGTTTTTGTTTTTTTTTTTCCAATATTTTTATTCTTTTTGCCTCAACCAAGAACACCAGTGTTGGATGCTAATTGATACCATTGATGGAGTCTTTTGTTTTTCCCACTCCAACCAATGATAATGTTTTATTGATGCATCCATTGACAATGCCAGGGTCTTTTTTATTCTAGTAATTTTTATGCCCTCTGACACCAACTATGGGGTTTATTTTTATGCCTACTGACACTGACTGGGTGTATTGTTACTCCTACTTACAGGTTTTATTTTTCCACCTATTGACACCAAAGAGAGCGTTTATTTTGTATTCCCATTGACATCAATGACAGGGTTAAAAGACACCAAAGATAGAACTGATTAGAACTGGCCAGCAAAGTAAGTGACACAGTTCTTCTTTTGACCATTTCAATTCTGATCACTGCACTCTGTATTATGCCGCGTACACATGAGCAGACTTTTCGACCGGACTGGTCCGACGGACTATCCGACGGACTTTCGGCGGACTTCCAACGGACTTTCCCAACGAATGGACTTGCCTACACATGATCACACCAAAGTCCGACAGATTTGTACGTGATGACGTACGACCGGACTAAAATAAGGAAGTTGATAGCCAGTAGCCAATAGCTGCCCTAGCGTCGGTTTTCGTCTGTCGGACTAGCATACACACGAGCGGACTTTTCGATAGGAACTGGGTCCGGCGAACTTCCGACGTAAGGATTTGAAACATGTTCCAAATCTAAAGTCCGTCAGATTTTCGGTCCGTCGGACCAGTCCGGTCGAAAAGTCCGCTCGTGTGTATGCTGCATGAGTCTGGCTATTTTTCTATACATATTTAAAATAAACTGCATCTGTTAAAATTTGCCTATTTAGCCATGTCTTTTCTTAGTTAGCCATGTAGATATTTTACCGCACATGCAGAACACTCCTTTATGGTGGTCCTGCCTTCTCACTTCCTCTGGTGGCCACAGGAGCCCCAGATCTACACTAAAAGGAGGTACCTTACAAAGCAGCTGTATCAATTGCATCTGTATATGGTTACTCTGCTTTCCTCTATGCACACATTTGCTATTTATTCTAACCCCACTATTCCAAATCACCCATTCAAGAAACTAGCACACATTTCCTAGTAAAAACAACACACAATTTAGAGATTGAAAAAAATGCATAAACTATATCAGTTATTTCCCATAGTATACAGTTATTTATAACAATGCTAGTAAACTGACATCAGCTTATGCAGGATGGTTGCCTGGAGTTGATACTCTGCATTACTGATTGGTATACATGTGCAAAAATTATAGCCTTTGCTGTAAAACAGAGGGCAAATGACATAAATACAAATACCTTTTGATATCCCAAATTTAGGGGATTGTAGAAAGCTGATATGAAAACAGATTTTGGTATTTGTGATAATGGTATGTGCAAAATACATGTTATTCTTTTTAATTGCATTAAATGTATTTTTTTTTTCTTGATCCAAAAACAATTTTATTAAGAATAGTCAGAGACTATAGTCAAATATCAGCGACTAGTCAAATATCAACCAAGTGATGCAATGTAATAGTAAGCATCGTATGGTTTACATACTATGGGGATACGTAAGTCAAGTCAGGAGTCCCATAATTACAGGTTGATAACAGGATTATATCAGTATAGTGGTATACGAACAGCAGACATCTGAACGTCAAATATGGGATAACATCCCATTTAACAAAACATATACTTATATAAAACAAACATCAGAAAAGTTTTTTGGGTGGAGGGGGATAAGGTATGAAGGCACGCGGAGATTAGGTTTCTGCACTTTCACTCCTGGAAAGGTGACAACATATAACAGGGGGCAGGGGAGGGCTCCTCTGAATTAAAGAGTATCTGCTATGGCCAATGTGATCCTGTCAGTTAGGAGATATTCAGGAAGTGGATTGAGGCCACGAAACCATAGGCTAAAAAAAAGGGTGGGGGATGAAGCGGCGAGAGGAGGAGGACGGAGAGGGATGAAGGAGAGTGGGGGAGGGGCAAAGTGAAAGCTAGTGAGCGGGAAACTGAAGGACAGGTGAGGGGAGAGTAGGGGAGACTTGGGGGGCATGGATTCACGAGGTGTCTCCAGCACAAATTCCCCCCAGGTCCAAAGCCTCTGCTGCTGAGAGTGTATCTAATTTATTTAATCTGTATATTATTTCTGTCATTTTCAGATTACAGTTCTTCCATTTTCCAATTTTGAGTGGGCATGTGAGCCATTCCAACAGGTAGCGGGTGGGTTGCACCCCAATGCAGTGAGATGCACAACTTGGCCGTGTTGACCATAGCATTTGTGGGGGAGATAAAGGTGTGATTCAGAAGGAATCCACCTGTAAAATTGTCAAGCGTACTTCTGATCAGAAAGGCAGAGTAATGCCCTGTACACACGATCGGACATTGATCGTACATTCCGACAACAAAATCCATGGATTTTTTCAGACGAATGTTGGCTCAAACTTGTTTTGCATACACACGGTCACACAAAGTTGTCGGAAAAGCCGATCGTTCTGAACGTGGTGACATAAAACACGTACGTCGGGACTATAAACGGGGCAGTAGCCAATAGCTTTCGTCTCTTAATTTATTCTGAGCATGCGTGGCACTTTGTGCGTCGAATTTGTGTACACACGATCGGAATTTAACTGATCGGATTTTGTTGTCGGAAAATTTTATAGCCTGCGCTCAAACTTTGTGTGTCAGAAATTCCGATGGAAAAAGTCTGATGGAGCCCACACACGATCGGAATTTCCGACAACACAATCCGATCGCACTTTTTCCGTCGGAAAATCCGACTGTGTATACAGGGCATAAAAGTGTATTTTTAATATCGGCCTGAAGTTCAGCTTCAAAGCTGGTTAAGAAAGTATACAATGGCAGCCACTCATGGCTAGAAAATCTTCTTTTGTTAAATTTGGGGCACACATACTGTATACTAGGAGTCTTCAGCTATCTTGAGCAAGTTGGGCTTTAGGTGTTATACTGTATATCTATATATGTCCAAGGCATGCCTGCTTCCAATGTATTCATTGTTTTTCAGGTTAGAAGAACAGATCATTTATATTTACAAAATTACCCTCGTCCATCATTATGGCTTTATATATACTTTAGAAAAATGTATGTAGCAAAACCTCCCTTATAAAGATAAAACGGTTTAATTTGATGTTTTTGGTCTGTCCGGGCTGTTTTACCTGCCAAAATACTGGTTATTCTGTGCAGCTAATCTAGCTGGCTATCATTTGAAGATTACACACAGGCAACAACAAAGTAGTAAAGTATTATGCACGATAAAACTTTACAACAGAGTATATTGTCTTTAAAGGATGTCAGATTTTACCATATTTGCTTGCCTTTATGGTATGTACGGGCACACAGATACACTGGCAGATCTGTTGGAGACCAGCATGGCACTGGCAATGCTTTACAGGCTCCAAAAAAAAGGCACATTTTTTTACCTGCAAAAAATTTGCATTTATTATTTGTTTTGGAGAAAATTGAGTACTGTCCGTGATACTTTTTTTATTTGCACTAACATACAATTTTTCAGGACAAGCTTTCGGGGTATGTCCCCTTCTTCAAGGTCCAAGCAGTACTGATTCACAAATTTTTAAGTAGAATGTTAAAGAAGAAGAAAAAAAAAGAGAAAACCAAACATCATTGATTTGTATGTGTTTGGTTTTCTCTTTTTTTTTTTCTTCTTCTTCTTTAACATTCTGCCTAAAAATTTGTGAATCAGTACCGCTTGGACCTTGAAGAAGGGGACATACCCCGAAAGCTTGTCCTGAAAAATTGTATGTTAGTGCAAATAAAAAAAGTATCACGGACAGTACTCAATTTTCTCTGTCACAATTGTACTAGTACGGCTACAATCAAATCAAGTATGTTATTTGTTTCTAAAAGGTGAACTTATCCTTTAAATGTATAAAATCACATAAATAGAATAACGGCATTTTTACAAAAGTAATTTTATACATATGCAGTATTACTACAATACTTGTCTTTTTTAACTATACTCTATACACATGTATGTGTATAGCTATGTTTTGCACACTCCACAGAATTTTGGCTTAAGGAACAGGAGTGCTTGGCATTTAGCCATTTCAGAGGGGATCAATGTGGGAGGTTTAATGTGCAACCTTTATAAAAGGACAGCTGTTGCCTAAAGTATATTCCCTTATATTAAAGCAGAGGAAAGAACTTCAAGTAGGATGGCTACTGCTGGAAAGGTAAGTTGGTTGCTAAAGGTTAGCTTGTGTAAAATATTTAAACATTTGTCAAACATATGGTATACATTAGGATACCTAAAGATTATAGTAATATTATTATTATACTATTGCTATACAGGATTTATATAGGGCTAACAGTTTGCTCAGCGCTATACAAGGTGAGGGCAAACAGTACAGTTACAATACAATTCAATACAGGAGAAATCGGAAGGGCCCTGCTCATTAGAGCTTACAATCTAAGAGGGAGGAGTCAGTGATACAAAAGGTAATAACTGTGGGAAATGAGCTAATGGAGAATATAAAAGTACAGTTGTTGGGTGGAGGCAGGATAGACTTTTCTGAAGAGAAAAGTTTTCAGGGATTGGCTAAAAGTGGATAGAGTTGGAGAGAGTTGGACAGGTTGGAGTAGGGGATTCCAGAGGATGGGAGAGGCTCAAGAGCAGTCCTGGAGATGAGCATTGAAGGAGATGACAAGAGAACTAGAGAGCAGGAGGTCTTGGGAGGAACTAAGAGAACGATTATAGTTGGTATAAACCAGGTTAGTGATGTAGTTGGGGGCCGAGTTGTGGATGGCTTTATAAGTTATTGTTAGTATTTTAAATTGAATTCATTGGGGGAGTGGCAGCCAATGGAGAGATTGGCAGAGAGGGGTAGCAGACGCTGAGCGGTTTGTAAGGTGGATGAGTCTGGCAGCAGCATTCATGATGAACTGAAGGGGGGAAAGCCTATTTAAAGGTAAGCCAATCAGGAGGGAGTTGCAGTAGTGGAGGTGAGAGATGACCAGGGAGTGATCTAAGAGCTTTGTGGTGTCATTGGTTAGAAAAGGGGCATATTTTGTAGATGTTGCAGATGTTAGGGCGGCAAGCTTTGGAAAGTGATTGGTATGGGGCCAAAAGGAGAGTTCAGAGTCAAGGATCAAACTTAGCACCCTGGCATACAGGGATGGGTTGATGGTTATGCCTTTGATCTTGACAGAGAAGTCAGGATAATAGCTACGTTTTTATGTTATGATAAATTGCCTTCATAATTGTTGCCTTCTTTTGCTGTCATGCCTTTACTTTTGAGGTTTATGGTCACAAATTTGTATTCTTTTAGTACATGCACTAAACATCAATATTAGGCAGGGTGATAGATTGGGATGTACCTTCTTTGACCATTCTATTCACAGGGCGAAGGACTTAACCTTTAAAAAAATGGCTCCATATGGTTTACACACTTTCTAATCAAGTAGGCAAAGAGAATCTGGCTCTAAATATTATGGATTTCAATGGTTCTGTGCCTTTGTATGTGTGTATTTTGTGGTCATGGTTACGTGTGTTTTTTTTTTTGTGCCATCAGTGAGATTTACCTTTACATCCTGTCCCAGACACACAGCAGTAAGTAAGAGGAGATCACACCAAAGTGAAGGAATACAACTTCTTACAGTAAACATCAGAATAGGTTTCCCAAATGGAAGATTTCACCCCAACTCCTATTCCTGTGACCACTTAAAAATGATAATTTTTTTACAAATTTATGTACTGGAGACAATGATCATAAAGTGGAGGGCCACCCTAAAAAAAAAAATTGCATGAAAAATCCTAAAAAAATTGAAAAAAAAACATTTTTAAAACTTACCTAAACCCTTGTTGCTAGGCAGTCTTCCTAATCTGCCTCTTCCTATTCCGCAGCATGTTCTTTTCCTCGGTGAGCGGCCCCGTTGCCTTCTGGGAACTGTTTGTGTTCCCAAAACACCACGGGGCCATTCACAGAGCGCCGCTCCGCTCACGCGTGCGCAGTAGGAAACTGGCAGTGAAGCCGCAAGGCGAGAGCCAAGGGACGGGGCGGTCGACATCACGGGCACCCAGGACAGGTAAGTACTTATTTAAAGTCAGCAGCTACAGTGTTGGTAGCTGCTGACTTTTACTTTTTCTTTCACGGCCGGAATCCCGCTATAAGGACCAATGTCCCCAGCAAAGATGCACACAGCAATACAAACATGACAGGGGTTCTAACTCTTCACATTTTATCCACAAAAAAATGCTTTAGAGCCCTTTCACACTGGGGCGGTTTGCAGGCGTTATTGCGCTAAAAATACCGCCTGCAAACCGACCCAAAACAGCCGCTGCTGTTTGTTCAGTGTGAAAGCCCGAGGGCTTTCACACTGAAGCGGTGCGCTGACAGGAGAAGAAAAAAACTCCTGCAAGCCGCATCTTTGGAGCTATGAAGGAGCGGTGTATTCACCACTCCTAAACCGCTCCTGCCCATTGAAATCAATGGGGCAGCGCGGCTATACCGCGGCTATAGCCACGCTATACGAGCGGTTTTAACCCTTTTTTGCCCGCCAGCGGGGTTAAAACTGCACCGCTAGCGGCCAAATACCGCAGTAAAGCAGCGCTAAAAATAGCGCTGTTTTTCCGCCGACGCCCCCTACCGCCCCAGTGTGAAAGCAGCCTAAAAGTGGTTATAAAGGAAGAAAGATACTTACCTGCTCTATGCAACGGTATTGCACTGAGTGGCCCCTTACCTCCTCTTCTGGGGTGCACTTCTCCTCTTCCACGAGTGCCCCCATAGCAAGCTGGCTGCTCTGGGGGCACTTAAGCAGGCGCTCTGCTTAGCTCAGTTATATGCGTACATAGACACACACAACATGTCTCGACCCAGCGCCCTCCTCACAGGATTTGATTGACAGCAGCAGGAGCCAATGCCTGCTGCCTGTGTGTCCTGTGAAAAGTGGAAGAGGAGAGAGTGCCGCTGCAGATGGCCAACAGCACTGGATTGAGAAAGGACTCTTTAGAAATATTGCAGGGCTGCCCTGTCCTCTTCCTGCTGATCAACGTCACAGTCTGTGAATGGGAGGGAAAATACTTATTAGTCACAGGTTTCTCTCCCCCATTCCCACGTCATGTAATCAGTGAATGAAGGAGTGGGAAAGGACCATTGGATCATCTTTAGTGCAGCTAAGTAGAAACCTGAAGCTGTTAACCCCCGCAGTGCAGGAAGAGGACAGGGCAGCCCTGCAGTGCAAATTTCTACAGAATCCAGCAGCATGAACATCGTGAGATGTACTTTATTACAAGTAATATAAATAAATCTGTAGAAAAAAATATATTTTTTAACTAAAATTCAGCTTTAAGTAATAATGAAAAGAACTGATTTGAGGAAAACGTATCAATGTAACAGTTGTCATACCTCTTAAATTTCTTCGGTATGGAAATGATTGTGGAGATAGGACTGGGTATAAAGATATAAGTCAATATTTTAAAATTGCATTATTACATATTATTATTCTAAAATATCTTGGTGTCATTATTATTGACCTGAATCAGTAACAAAAGTGTGGAATCCTTGGACTTAATTTTACTATTTTTTTCAACTGCCTTCAAAATTTTGCAACAAGTTTAAAACTTGGCAATGGATATGCTTCACCTTGAGGTCTGTTTTCCATTTCTCGGTCCTTTTACTTTACTGTTTACACAGTGGGTAAAATAAGTATTGAAAACGTCACCATTGTTCTAGGTAAATATACTTCTAAAGGTGCTGTTAACATGAAATTTTCACCACATCTTGGTAACAACCCATGTAATCCATACATACAAATAAACCAAAACAAATACGTTCAGAAATTAAGTTATGTGTAATAAAATGGAATGACACACGGAAAAAGTATGGAACACATAAAGAAAGGGAGGTGCAAAAAGGCATGGAAAGCCAAGATACCAGCTGAAATCTATCAGTAATTAGCAAGCAATCCTGCCCCTTGTCAGTGCAAATTGATATCAGCTGGTTCAGTCTCAACTGATGGCCTATAAAAATGTGTCTTATTACCAAGCTGTCACACAAGAAACATTTCATGATGGGTAAAAGCAAAGAGTTCTCTAAAGCACTTTGCAACCTTATTGTTGCAAAACATACTGATGGCATTGGTTACAGAAGGATTTCTAAACTTCTGAATGTTCCAGTGAGCACTGTTGGGGCCATATTTTGGAAGTGGAAAGAACATTATTTCACCATTAACCGACCACGACCAGGTGCTCCTTGCAAGATTTTACACTCACCACGCAAGACTCCATTGCTGAAGAAAAAGCATGTTAAAACTTGTTTAAAGTTTGCTGCACAATATTTAGACAAGCCTGTGAAATACTGGGAGAATATTTTCTGGTCAGATGAGACCAAAATTGAACTCTTTGGATGCAATAATAAACACCATGTTTGGAGGTCAAATGGCACTGCACATCACCCCAAAAACACAATACCAACAGTGAAGTTTGGAGGTGGGAACATCATGGTGTGGGGCTGTTTTTCAGCATACGGTACTGGCAAACTTCATGTCGTTGAAGGAAGAATGAATGGAAAAATGTATCAAGACATTCTTAATAAAAATTTGGTCATCTACCAGGATTAGAGCAGAAGTAGGGTGCTATTGCCCAATATGATCAGAAGATTGTTTAGAGCTACCTGGGTGCGGAAAGGCAGTCACACAGCTGCAGTAGCAATCATGAGAACTCCTTGCTTACTCTTTAAAATCTTCAAAATGTATTGATTCTCCATAAAAGACACAGACAGCAGATGTAAACCCGTTTCAGCCTTGCGGGCCTTGTTCCCTACAAAACAAGTGAACAAAAGCTGAAATGCGTTTACATCTGCTGTCTGTGACTTTTATGGAGAATCAATAAATTTTGAAGATTTTAACCACTTCAATACAGAGCACTTAAACACCTTCTCGCCCAGACCAATTTTCAGCTTTCAGTACTCTCACAATTACTCTGTCATGCTACACTGTATCCAAACAAAATTTTCATCATTTTTTTCTCACAATTAGAGCTTTCTTTTGGTTGTATTTAATCACCGCTGGGTTTTTTCTTTTTTGCGATATAAGTGAAAAAAGAGCGAAAATCTTGGAAAAAAACCCCACTTTTTTTAGCTTCTATTGTAAAATTTTGCAAATAAGTCATTTTTCTTCATAAATTTGGGCCAAAATTTATACGGCTACATATCTTTGGTAAAAATAACCCAAATTAGTGGATATTATTTAGTCTGTGTGAAAGTTATAGAGTCTACAATTTAGGGTGCAAATCACTGAAAATAGATCACATCTGATCACACCTGATGTACTAAAGGCCTATCTCATTTCTTGAGACACTAACAATCAAGGAAAGTACAAATACCCCCCAAATGACCCCTTTTTGGAAAGTAGACATTCCAAGGTATTTAGTAAGAGGCATGGTGAGTTTTTTGAAGTTGTAATGTTTTCCCACAATTCTTAGGAAAATGAAGACTTTTTTTTTTTTTTTTTACACAAACCTATTGTATTGACAGGTTATTTCTTGAAAACAGCATGCATATACTTGCAACTACACCCAAAAATACATTCTGCTACTCCTCCTGAGTATGGCTATACCACATGTGTGAGACTTTTACACAGCCTGGCCACATACAGAGGCCTGACATCCAAGTAGCACCTCTAGGCATTCTAGGAGCAAAATTACACATATAATTTCATGACGACCTATCTCCCTTTTGAAGGCCCTGGAGCACCAGGACAATGGAAACACCCACGAAATGACCCCATTTTGGAAAGCAAACACCCCAACGTATAATCTATGAGGCATAATGAGTCTTTTGAATGGTTCATTTTTTTCCAGGAGTTTTCGGAAAACGTGGGAAAAAAATAACGCATTTTTTTTTACACAAAGTTGTCCATTTATAGGACATTTCCAACACATATCATGTACATAGCAAAAATGGCACCCCAAAATACATTCTGCTACTCCTCCTGAGTATGGCAATACCACATGTGAGACTTTTACACAGCCTGGCCACATACAGAGGCCTAACATCCAAGTAGCACCTCTAGGCATTCTAGGAGCAAAATTACACATATAATTTCATGACGACCTATCTCCCTTTTGAAGGCCCTGGAGCACCAGGACAATGGAAACGCCCACAAAATGACCCCATTTTGGAAAGCAAACACCCCAACGTATAATCTATGAGGCATAATGAGTCTTTTGAACGGTTCATTTTTTACAACTTTACACAAAGTTGTCGATTTATAAGATATTTTTAACACATAGCATGTACATAGCAAAAATGACACCACAAAATACGTTCTGCTACTCCTCCTGAGTTTAACGATACCACATGTGTGACACTTTTACACAGCCTGGCCACATACAGAGGCCCAACATCCAAATAGCACCTCCAGTCGTTCTAGGAGCATAAATTACACATATAATTTCATGACTACCGATCATATTTTTGAAGGCCCTTCATATTTCTAATACATAACATGTACATACCAAATAACAAGAGATTACCTGTGGTTTTAGTAGTTTAGTGGTCCACAGAGGAGAGCATCGGTCCAGGCAGCAGGCAGGGATGTGGTCAGCGACAGCAAAAGCAATCGTCCAGGCAGCAATACTGTCCATAGTTAGTTCAGGCAGAGATACTGTCAGCACAGCCAAAGCATTGGTCCAGGTAGCAGGCAGAGATGTCCAGGCAAAAATACTGTCTATAGTTAGTAGAGGCAGCAGGCCGAGATATGGTCAACACAGCCAAAGTATTGGTCCAGGCAGCAGAAATAAACAGTCCTGGGTCATTACAGGCAGCGATATGGTCAGCACAGCCAAAGTATTGGTCCAGGCAGCCGGAAGGACCATCAAGCTTAGGGCCAGGGGGACAGGGGTAGAGGCTTCTCCCACCCAAATCTCTTTAAAGCCTCCGGGCAACCAGACCCTGTTCTGGGAACACAGAATACCAAAAACTGATTTTCTCCACTGAGAACACTATTCTGAAGCCCCTCACATATGTGAGACCCCTGTGTACTGAAGTAGAAGGGCAAAAGATCAGTCCAAGTGGCAGGCAAAAACATGGTCGATTTAACAGGCCGAGGTTGGTGCACATGGAAGTCAGAAACGTGGTTAAAACAGCAGGCAAAGACACTGTCGGTAAACAGGCATGGTCAGTTAACATGGAAGGTAGAAACATGGTGGCAGGAAAATGATGCACACAGGTAATTGAAATGGGGAAATGGCAGTCTGTTACTAATAAGGGGAACTAATATCTGATGGATGTGTGATTATTTTTGAAGCAATCCCCGATACACAGGCCAGGTTGGGAGGGACATTGGGGACAATAAAAACTTGTATCTCTTCTAGCTCCTCCACTTGAGCATACACGACATCTCTTTTGGCGTCTTCTTCCGGATTCTGTGGGGGGAATGTTATAGGGAAAATGTTGCTCATGAAGTCGACTTACACTCTCAGAGCGAATGCTTCCTGAGGCGGGTCCTTGCTTGTAAATAAGGGCAGTGACAATGTTTTCAAAGTATTTGAGGTAGGTGATGGGTTGGTTTTTGAGTGATTTTTGATAGCAGACAAATGAATTGAACATGGCCATATGAAACAGATGAAATGCAACTTTTTTATACCAATATTTGGACTTGCGGGTTGACAAATATGGTCGCAGCATCTGATCATTTAAATCCACCCCCCCATATACAGATTGTAGTCATGGACACATTCAGGCTTTACTACGGGGCCACGTCTTCTCTGAACCTCCACCAAGGTGTCATTGTGAATGGTAGTCATCATGTGAACATCCTTCTTGTCCCGCCACTTCATGGCCAACACCTCCTCATTCCTCATGAATGCGGCTTCCCCCTTTTGTAGCCGTTTTGCTAGTAAATTCTGTGGGAAGCCCTTCCTATTTTTTCGGAAGGTACCGCAGGCCAGGGTTTTTTCACAATACAGGTGACGGAAAAGGGGCAAGCTGCTGTAATAATTATCTACATTTACATGGTAACCTTTTTTGAACAGGGGGTATGCAAGGTCCCACACAATTTTACCACTGGTTCCTATGTATGTGGGGCAGGAGCTGGGAGTCTTTTCCCTCATAAATGCGAAATGAGTACACGTAACCAGTGGCTCGGTCACATAATTTGTTCAATTTCACTCCGTACATGGCTCTCTTACTTGGGATATACTGTTTAATATTCAGCCGGCCAGTAAAGTGGATAAGGGATTCGTCCACACAAATATTTTGGTCAGGGATAAAGACTTCAGAAAATCGTTTGGTAAAAGAATTTACTAGGGGGCGAAGCTTATATAATTTGTCGTGGTTAGGATGATCTTGGGGAGGGCACTGCGAATTGTCATTGAAATGTAGGAAACGCATTATCATATCGTACCGTGTCCTGGACATTACAGAAGAATATAGGGGCATGTTGTGGATGGGGTGGGTGGACCAGTTGGCATGCAGTTCGTTTTTCTTTGTAAGCCCCATATTAAAAGTAAGGCCCAAGAACAATTTGAATTTGTCTAGTGTGAGACGTCGCCAATGGAACATACGGGTGTAGGACGAACTGGGGTTGGCAGCAATAAATTGCTCTGCATAGAGATTTGTTTGGTCCACCATGTACTGCAACAAATCTTCTGGGAAAAACAAATGGAAATAGTCCAAATATGAAAAATTCGAAGTGTTCAGCTGCACACCTGGCTGTGCAGTGAAAGGGGGGATTGTAGAGGATCCTGAGTTGGCAGGCAACCATAAGGGGTTTGCCAGGGCATCGGGAAGGTAGGACTGGGCCCGGATTCTTTGGGCTTGATGTGCAATTCCAGTACTTGTACTGGGCTCTTCTTCCTAGGGTCTGGCGCTGCTGGTGGTAGGCAGGTTTTCTGATCTCGGTCCTGATCTCCTTACTCTTTTAGGAGGGGCGGTTTCCTCCGCTGACTCGGACTCCGATCCGCTACCCTTCACTTGCTCGTATTCCGAACCAGAATGGGATAATGAGAGCTCCCCACTGCTCTCATCATCCGACATGGTAAGGATGTTAAATGCCTCCTCAGCTGTGTAAACTCTTTGGGACATGATGGTGGTACTTTTGGCGGTACTTATGGCGGGATTGTGCGACGGTAGTGATGGTGGGCCTGTGTGACAGATGGGCTATGACAGATGGGCTGTCAGATTCAGATGTTACCGATGGCAGTACTAATAGCGGTACCGTTAATGGTACTGATGGCGGCCTGTGTGACAGATGGGCTGTCAGATCCAGATGGTGCCAATGGCGGTGCTGATGGCGGTGGCGGTGCTGATGGCGGTACCGGTGCTGATGGCGGTACCGATGACGGGCTGTGACAGGTTCTGACGGGCTGTGACAGGTTCTGATGGGCTGTGACAGGTTCTGATGGGCTGTGCCAGGTTCTCTTTATTGATGGGGGGGGGGGGTTCGTGTTGTGCAGACAGTAGACAGTAAAAATAGATGTTTTACTCACTGATCAGATCTCTCCTTCTCTCTCCTCACACGATCGGTGTGTGAGGAGAGAGAAGGAGAGATCCCTGGAAACCGCCACAGTGTTTATACTTGTGACCGGGTGTGATTGGACACAGCCGATTACATGGGTAAACAGCCATTTCATTGGCTGTTTACCCTGATCGGAGATGCGCTGTGTCCGAGGGACACTCGCCTTCTCCGATCGGCGCGCGGCGCTCCTACAAGATTTGCAGATGTGTGGAAGCACGGGCCAAAATTACAACTGAGCAATGCATGTGACTAGTTTCTCCATCCAGGAGATATCTTAAATCTGTCATTACCAACAAAGGTTTTGTACAAAGTATTAAATAAATTTCAGTTAGCGTGTTCAATACTTTTTCCGTGTGTCATTCTATTTTATTACACATAACTTAATTTCTGAACGTATTTGTTTTGGTTTCTTTGTATGTATGGATTGCATGGGTTTTAACTGACACATGGTAAAAATTTCATGTCAATAACACCTTTAGAAATATATTTACCTAGAAAAATGGTGACGTGTTCAATACTTATTTTACCCGCTATATATATATATATATATATATATATATATATAAATATATATACACTCAGGTCCATAAATATTGGGACATTGACACAATTCTAATCTTTTTGGCTCTATACACCACCACAATGGATTTGAAATGAAACGAACAAGATGTGCTTTAACTGCAGACTTTCAGCTTTAATTTGAGGGTATTTACATCCAAATCAGGTGAACGATGTAGGAATAACAACAGTTTATATATGTGCCTCCCACTTTTTAACTACTTGAGCCCCGGACCATTATGCTGCCTAAGGACCAGAGGTCTTTTTCCAATTTGGCACTGCGTCGCTTTAACTGCTAATTGCGCGGTCATGCAATGCTGTACCCATACGAAATTTGTGTCCTTTTCTTCCCACAAATAGAGCTTTCTTTTGATGGTATTTGATCACCTCTGCGGTTTTTATTTTTTGCGCTATAAACGGAAAAAGACCGAAAATTTTGAAAAAACATGATATTTTCTACTTTTTGTTATAAAAAAAATCCAATAAACTCAATTTTTGTCATACATTTAGGCCAAAATGTATTCGGCCACATGTCTTTGGTAAAAAAAATGTCAATAAGCGTATATTTATTGGTTTGCGCAAAAGTTATAGCGTCTACAAACTAGGGTACATTTTCTGTAATTTACACATCTTTTAGTTTATGACTGCCTATGTCATTTCTTGAGGTGCTAAAATGGCAGGGCAGTACAAAACCCCCCCAAATGACCCCATTTTGGAAAGTAGACACCCCAAGGAAATTGCTGAGAGGCATGTTGAACCCATTGAATATTTATTTTTTTTGTCCCAAGTGATTGAATAATGACAAAAAAAAAAAAAAAATATTTACAAAAAGTTGTCACTAAATGATATATTGCTCACACAGGCCATGGGCCTATGTGGAATTGCACCCCAAAATACATTATGCTGCTTCTCCTGAGTATGGGGATACCACATGTGTGGGACTTTTTGGGAGCCTAGCCGCGTACGGGGCCCCGAAAACCAATCACCTCCTTCAGGATTTCTAAGGGTGTAAATTTATGATTTCACTCTTCACTGCCTATCACAGTTTCGGAGGCCATGGAATGCCCAGGTGGCACAAAACCCCCCCAAATGACCCCATTTTGGAAAGTAGACACCCCAAGCTATTTGCTGAGAGGCATATTGAGTCCATGGAATATTTTATATTTTGACACAAGTTGCGGGAAAGTGACACATTTTTTTTTCTTTTTTTTTTTTTGCACAAAGTTGTCACTAAATGATATATTGCTCACACAGGCCATGGGCATATGTGGAATTGCACCCCAAAATACATTTAGCTACTTCTCCTGAGTATGGGGATACCACATGTGTGGGACTTTTTGGGAGCCTAGCCGTGCACGGGACCCCGAAAACCAATCACCGCCTTCAGGATTTCTAAGGGTGAAAATTTTTGATTTCACTCTACACTGCCTATCACAGTTTCGGAGGCCATGGAATGCCCAGGTAGCACAAAACCACCCCAAATGACCCCATTTTGGAAAGTAGACACCCCAAGCTATTTGCTGAGAGGCATGGTGAGTATTTTGCAGCTCTCATTTGTTTTTGAAAATGAAGAAAGACAAGAAAAAACTTTTTTTTTTTTCTTTTTTCAATTTTCAAAACTTTGTGACAAAAAGTGAGGTCTGCAAAATACTCACTATACCTCTCAGCAAATAGCTTTGGGTGTCTACTTTCCAAAATGGGGTCATTTGGGGGGGTTTTGTGCCACCTGGGCATTCCATGGCCTCCGAAACTGTGATAGGCAGTCAAGAGAGAAATCAAAAATTCACGCCCTTAGAAAGCCTGAAGGCGGTGCTTGGTTTTCGGGGTTCCGTACGCGGCTAGGCTCCCAAAAAGTCTCACACATGTGGTATCCCCGTACTCAGGAGAAGCAGCAGAATGTATTTTGGGGTGTAATTTCACATATTCCCATGGCATGTTTGAGCAATATATCATTTAGTGACAATTTTGTGCAAAAAAAAAAAAAAATTGTCTCTTTCCTGCAACTTGTGTCGCAATATAAAATATTCCATGGACTCGACATGCCTCTCAGCAAATAGCTTGGGGTGTCTACTTTCCAAAATGGGGTCATTTGGGGGGGGTTTGAACTGTCCTGGCATTTTATGCACAACATTTAGAAGCTTATGTCACACATCACCCACTCTTCTAACCACTTGAAGACAAAGCCCTTTCTGACACTTATTGTTTACATGAAAAAGTTATTTTTTTTTTGCAAGAAAATTACTTTGAACCCCCAAACATTATATATTTTTTTAAAGCAAATGCCCTACAGATTAAAATGGTGGGTGTTTCATTTTTTTTTTTTCACACAGTATTTGCGCAGCGATTTTTCAAACGCATTTTTTGGGGAAAAAACACACTTTTTTAAATTTTAATGCACTAAAACACACCATATTGCCCAAATGTTTGATGAAATAAAAAAGATGATCTTAGGCCGAGTACATGGATACCAAACATGACATGCTTTACAATTGCGCACAAACGTGCAGTGGCAACAAAATAAATACATTTTTAAAAGCCTTTAAAAGCCTTTACAGGTTACCACTTTAGATTTACAGAGAAGGTCTACTGCAAAAATTACTGCCCTCGATCTAACCTTCGCGGTGATACCTCACATGCATGGTGCAATTTTGCTTTTTTATCTTATTTTTAAACTGTTCCTTTCATTTTTTTTTTTTAATCATTTTTATTGTTATCTCAGGGAATGTAAATATCCCCTATCATAGCAATAGGTAGTGGCAGGTACTCTTTTTTGAAAAAATTGGTGTCTATTAGACCCTAGATCTCTCCTCTGCCCTCAAAGCATCTGACCACACCAAGATCGGTGTGATAAAATGCTTCCCCAATTTCCCAATGGCGCTATTTACATCCGGCGAAATCTAAGTCATAAAATGCTCGTAGCTTCCGGTTTCTTAGGCCATAGAGATGTTTGGAGCCACTCTGGTCTCTGATCAGCTCTATGGTCAGCTGGCTGAATCACCGGCTGCATTTTCAGGTTCCCTGTTGAGACAGGAGAGCCAGAGAAAAACACGGAAGACGGTGGGGGGGGGGCATTCCCTCCCACGGCTTGTAAAAGCAATCTAGAGGCTAATTAGCCGCTAGGATTGCTTTTACATGAAAGCCGACCGCTGGCTGAAAAGAATGATACCAAGATGATACCTAAACCTGCAGGCATCATTCTGGTATAACCACTCAAAGTTGTGAATGGCGTACCTGAAGACAAAAAAATGGTTAACAATAAAGCACAGTAAACGGTAAAGTATAAAAAATTGCATACCTGAAAAGCAAACATGATAAAACATAACAACAATAAAACATTGCAGAATAGAATACAGTAAAAAAGAGCAGAACAATAGAGAGAATAGAGAGAGAGAGAACAATAAAACGACAACTATTTTTTTTTATTTTATATATTTTTTTTATTTTTTTTTACACTTTTTTTGTAACTAACTTTTATAACTGTAACCGGTTCCAGGTTCGGGTCTCTCAAAATGCGAACGCATCTTGGGAGATCCTGTGAAAGTGCGCCTAGTCTGTGCAATGCTGTACCCTACGCTAATACTCAACTAGTGCATAGTAGCGTTCAAAACATTCACCAATGCAAAGACCAGGATTGTCAGGACAGGAGGGACAATAATAGCGGGTGTCACGCCTATATCCGCGCTTGTTGCAGACACAACATCTTTTTTGGGGGGGTTCGTTGGGTAGGGGTACTCGGGAGGACATAAAGAAAATGGCTCTCATGCAGCCGACTGCATTTGGTTGGGGATGTGAATGGGGGAAGTACGGGCGCTGCAGAAGCGGTGGGTTCCCAATTAGGATTGGCGAATGCAGCAGGAAGGGCACTATGGGCACGACGGGCCTGTGTTTGTCTTTTTGGTGGCAGCGGGACACTACTTGTGCTTGTCACCTCACCAGCTTGAACTGCACTTATGGGACTCGCCACGTCACCAAGTGTTACTGCAGTGCTGGTTTGACTACGACCGGGGTGTACTAGGCCGCTGGTGCTTGCCAGTTCACCAAAACGCTACAAAAAAAACTGTTAGCGATCGCAGGGATCAGGCCTGACTCTGCGAACGCTGCAGTTATGCGTTTAGTCTTTTGTAAGTGACAGTGATCGATCGATACTGCACTTGGGTGGGCTGGGCTGGGCCGGGCGGAGGGGCAAAACGCAGGTGCTAGCAGGTATCTGGGCTGATTCCGCTAACACTGCGTTTTTGGGAACCCTAAACTGCTGGGGACGCTAGTATAGATCTGATCGGATCAGATATTGATCCGTACAGATACTATACCACTAAGGGAGGCGTATGCTGCGTGCGTGGGTGTTAGTGCTACTGGCGCTAACCTGACGCTGCCTGGGGCTGGTGCTTGCCAGTTCACCAAAATACTACCAAAAAAACTGTTAGCGATCGCAGGGATCAGGCCTGACTCTGCGAACGCTGCAGTTATGCGTTTAGTGTTTTGTAAGTGACAGTGATCGATCGATACTGCACTTGGGTGGGCTGGGCCGGGCGGAGGGGCAAAATGCAGGTGCTAGCAGGTATCTGGGCTGATCCCGCTAACACTGCGTTTTTGGGAACCCTAAACTGCTGGGGACGCTAGTATAGATCTGATCGGATCAGATATTGATGCGTTCAGATACTATACCACTAAGGGAGGTGTATGCTGCGTGCGTGGGTGTTAGCGGTACTGGCGCTAATCTGACGCTGCCTGGGGCGACGCATATCGCCGCCGGGCGATCAGGGGGCTAAACCTTTATTCGGTAATAAACGGCGGGTGCCCTGACACTATAAAAAATAAACGAACTAACCAGTGTCACCCGTAACACTTATACGGTGATCAGTGGTGAAAGGGTTAACTAGGGGGCCATCAAGGGGTTAAAACATTTATTCGGTAGTATATGGGGGTCCCTGTTGCTATAAAACGCTGACGGTGAACCTCAATATTTACCTCCCTAACTAGCGTCACCAGCGACACTAATACAGCGATCAGAAAAATGATCGCTTAGCTACACTGGTGACAGGGGGTGATCAAGGGGTTAAAACTTTATTAGGGGGGTTAGGGGGGTACCCTAGACCTAAAGGGGGGTAATACTCACTGTCCCAACACTGTAACTGTCACAAACTGACACTATGCAGTAATCAGAAAAAAAAAAAAAAAAACCTGCTTGGTGTCAGTTTGTGACGGGGGGGGGGGGGGGTGATCGGGGGGCGATCGGGGGGGGGGGGAGATCGGGGTGTTTTGTGTGCCTGGCATGTTCTACTGTGTGTGTGTAGTGTTGTGCACTCACATACCTGTCTTCTCTCCTCGGGCCGTAACAGAAATCACCGAGCCGAGGAGAGATGACATCATTTCCTTTGCTGCTGTTTAGCATACAGCAGCAAAGGAATGATTCGATTGGCCGGCGGCGATCGCGAGGGGGGGGCCACGAACGGTTGGTCTCCCCCTCACCTCTGATCGCCGCTGGACAAAAGACGACCGCCTCGGGCACCGGGAGGGGGTCCGATCGGACCCCCCACCCGCGGAAGGCAAATCACGTACATGTACGTGATTTTGCCTGTCCGTGCCACCTTGCCGCCGTACATCGGCGTGAGGCGGTCGTCAAGTGGTTAAGGGACCAAAAGTAATGGGACAATTGGCTGCTCAGCTGTTCCATGGCCAGGTGTGTGTTATTCCCTCATTATCCCATTTACAAGGAGCAGATAAAATGTCCAGAGTTCATTTCAAGTGTGCTATTTGCATTTGGAATCTGTTGCTGTCAACTCTCAATATGAGATCCAAAGAGCTGTCACTATCAGTTTCAGTAGGCTAAAAAAACAAAAAACAAGCCCATCAAAGAGATAGCTAAATCATTAGGGGTGGCCAAATCAACTGTTTGGAACATCCTTAAAAAGAAAGAACGCACCGGTGAGCTCAGCAAGACCAAAAGACCCGGAAGACCACGGAAAACAACTGTGGTGGATGACCAAAGAATTCTTTCCCTGCTGAAGAAAACACCCTTCACAACAGTTGGCCAGATCAAGAGCACTCTCCAGGAGGTAGGTGTATGTGTGTCAAAGTTTTAAGGGACCAAAAGTAATGGGGCAGATTAACAATTATCCATCAAACTTTCACTTTTTAATACTTGGTTGCAAATCCTTTGCAGTCAATTACAGCCTAAAGTCTGGAACGCATAGACATCACCAGACGCTGGGTTTCATCCCTGGTGATGCTCTGCCAGGCCTCTACTGCAACTGTCTTCAGTTCCTGCTTGTTCTTGGGGCATTTTCACTTCAGTTTTGTCTTCAGCAAGTGAAATGCATGCTCAATCAGATTCAGGTCAGGTGATTGACTTGGCCATTGCATAACATTCCACTTCTTTCCCTTAAAAAACTCTTTGGTTGCTTTCGCAGTATGCTTCGGGTCATTGTCCATCTGCACTGTGAAGTGCCGTCCAATGAGTTCTGAAGCATTTTGCTTGATATGAGCAAATAATATTGCCTGGAACACTTCAGAATTCATCCTGCTGCTTTTGTCAGCAGTCACATCATCAATAAATACAAGAGAAACAGTTCCATTGGCAGCCATACATGCCCACGCCATGATACTATCACCAGCATGCTTCACTGATGAGGTGGTATGCTTTGGATCATGAGCAGTTCCTTTCCTTCTCCATACTCTTCTCTTCCCATCACTCTGGTACAAGTTGATCTTGGTCTCATCTGTCCATAGGATGTTGTTCCAGAACTGTGAAGGCTTTTTTAGATGTTGTTTGGCAAACTCTAATCTGGCCTTCCTGTTTTTGAGGCTCACCAATGGTTTACATCTTGTGGTCAACCCTCTGTATTCACTCTGGTTAAGTCTTCTCTTGATTGTTGACTTTGACACACATACACCTACCTCCTGGAGAGTGCTCTTGATCTGGCCAACTGTTGTTAAGGGTGTTTTCTTCAGCAGGGAAAGAATTCTTTGGTCATCCACCACAGTTGTTTTCCGTGGTCTTCCGGGTCTTTTGGTGTTGCTGAGCTCACCGGTGCGTTCTTTCTTTTTAAGGATGTTCCAAACAGTTAATTTGGCCACACCTAATGATTTTGCTATCTCTCTGATGGATTTGTTTTGTTTTTTCAGCCTAATGACGGCTTGCTTCACTGATAGTGACAGCTCTTTGGATCTCATATTGAGAGTTGACAGCAACAGATTCCAAATGCAAATAGCACACTTGAAATGAACTCTGGACCTTTTATCTGCTCCTTGTAAATGGGATAATGAGGGAATAACACACACCTGGCCATGGAACAGCTGAGCAGCCAATTGTCCCATTACTTTTGGTCCCTTAAAAAGTGGGAAGCACATATATAAACTGTTGTAATTCCTACATCGTTCACCTGATTTGGATGTAAATACCCTCAAATTAAAGCTGAAAGTCTGCAGTTAAAGCACATCTTGTTTGTTTCATTTCAAATCCATTGTGGTGGTGTATAGAGCCAAAAAGATTAGAATTGTGGTGATGTCCCAATATTTATGGACCTGACTGTATAGATATATGTGTGTGTATATGTGTGTGTGTATATACATATATATATATTCCACTATATGACAACACTTTTCATGGTGCCAAATCTCACATGCTAGATAAATTAACCTTCCTTCTAATCCACTAGGTCTCAATTCATATTACATGGCTAGGCAGAATTACAGCTGTCAGGAAGACTCTACTGCCTCTTTCGGGTTCTCCCTGTTTTAGTTTACATGTACTACCCACGAGCAGCCAGTCCTTCACTATATCTGAGAAGCAACTAAATATAGACTCCCTAAATCTACCTTATTCCAATCTAAATTAAATTGGGATTCATCATTTTCATGAAATACTATCACAATCCACAAATCACACTGACACTAAATATATATATTTTTTCTTACCTAAAGCCTAGTACACATGGGCAGAATGTCGAGTGGCATTGTGTGTACTGAAGCCGGGCTTCTGTCAAAGGGGCATGACCAAAAAGGTCTGCAGATCGGCTCCCGATCAGAGCTCTCAGCCAATGGCTGTAGCAGCAGCGATCACAGCAGGGGAGATTGCTGTACTAACATTGCATTGTTAGTACAGTGGCTCTGACCCGAGTTGTCAGGTTATTTTTCGCTCAGTCTGCTGGGTTGAATAAAAAAAACTAGTAGTGTGTACCAGACTTAAAACACTTACCCTAAGGGCTCGTTTACACCATACGTGCATGAAATGGTGGGAAGTAATGGGAAACCACACAGATTTCACTTGCAAAGACATCAGTTTCACATCAGTTACATCAGTTTTCACACACGTTGGCATCAGTTTTTATGCACGTCAGTTAAGTGCCCTGTTCACACCAATGTTGTTGTCATGTAAGTTTTTTCACATGCAGAAAACTGCATAAACGTTACAGATTCCTGCGCAGAAAAAATATGCACGTTGTGATGTGAACAGGGCACATAGAGAACAATTGTTTTTTTGGTGCCCTTGCAGAACACGTGCAGAAAAACTGACGTCTCTGCACCATGGTGTGAACAAGCCTAATGGCCCATACACACACGATCCGAATATCTACGAAAACTGTCGTCCGAGGAAGAATCATACGATTTTCGGATCGTGTGTACACTACTTTCGAGAGCCGATCACGACAGTTCATCCGATATTATTAGACTGGACATGCACAAAAATTTTCCCCGTACGATACCAGATCGTACGATTTTCGTTTAGTCAGTATAGTTGTCGTCCGAAAATACAATACATTACAACACATGACATCACTTCCGATTTTTTTTTCTGTCGTACGAGAATTTTTAGTGACTTTATTTACCTATTCAATTTCTACTTGCAACTAATAAGCGAAAAAGGTTGTACGATCTGTCGTACCATATTCGGATCGTGTGTACGGGCCATAATACTTCCACTAACTGGCACTTGCACTGCACTAACTGACACTTACATTGACACTAACTGACACTTACACTGGCACTAACTGACAATTACACTGGCACTAGCTGACACACTGACACTAATTGACACTTGCACTGCCACTGACTTAAACCAACTGATATTTACACTGCCACTAACTGACACTAATGCCGCGTACACACGGTCGGATTTTCCGACGGGAAATGTTCGATGTGAGCTTGTTTTCGGAAAGTTTGAGCGTGTGTATGCTCCATCGAACATTTGTCGGAATTTCCACACACAAATGTTTGAAAGCAGGTTCTCAGAAAGTCTGATCGTGTGTACACAAGTCCGTTGCACAAAACTTCAGGCATGCTCTGAATCAAGCAGTAGGAGCCACACTGGCTATTGAACTTCCTTTTTCTCTGCTCGTCATACGTGTTGTACGTCATCGCGTTCTCACGTTCGAAATTTTTGCCCAACGTTTGTGTGACCGTGTGTATGCGAGACAAGTTTGACCCAACATCCTTCGGAAAAAAATCCACGGTTTTGTTGTCGGAAAATCCAATCGTGTGTACGGGACATTACAGTAACTGACTAAATGCCAGTAACAATAACACCTACACTGTCACTAACACAGATACCTACACTCACTAAGCTAGGGCAAGTACTGAATGAGTTCATTTTTTTTGCAGACAGGTTCTCTGTAGTGAGGTGGAAACTCAAGGAAAGTGTGTTGTTTATCCTCTTCACAGAGGAAGAACAATGCAGGGACGGTTACTGATTAAATGATCACTGTAATAGTCCAGTGCATGTGATGGGGGCGCACAATCAAGCGTGCTTCCAGTACAAACACAAGAACGCATATATGCGGCACAGAGGTTTAAAGCTCACCTCCTGGACACTGCATATATGTGTTACTGTGTCGTAAAGGGGTAAACAAAAGCAAAAACGACTAGTAAAACAGTTGAACTTTTCTCCGTAAGAAAAAAATGTCCATCCCTCTAGGATGCTAGAAAGAAACTGAGGCCTGCTAAAGCCTCGTACACACGGTACGATTGTTGGCAGGGGATTGTCTGTTGACAGAATGTTGTCCTAAAATCTTACCGTTAGTACACTCCTTTTGACAATTGTCCAATTTTCTGCAATTTTCGACAGGCTAGTAAATTTTCGGCTGACAATGGCTTTATGTCAGATTTTTGTATGGTCAGTACACAAATCCATCACACAAAAGTCGAAAGTACAAACACGCATGTTCGGAATCAATGCTCACCAAACACGAAATTAGCAGAAGGGGCCCAAAGGGTGGCGCTCAAGAGCTGAAACTCCTCGAAGTACATCACTACGTTCGTGTTTGTGGCATGACAATTGTGTACCGTTAGTATGGTATATGATTTTCCAAGCCTACCCATAGTGTTGGCATTGCATCTAATGAATTCCGCCACTCTGGGCTTTCTAACGCCTCCCTATTTAATCCTCCAGGGGTCTTGGCTCCCTCCCTTAAGGTTTTTAGGGATGTGGTATTGAGAGATTTAGACCAGTTGCCCCTTGAAAAAAATAGAGATATGGCGTCCGGTCTCAACTCCTTGTGTGAAAACAAGGACTTGGTGATTAGACCGGCTGATAAAGGGGGGGGGGGCATTATTATTTTAAATAGAGAGGATTACCTGGCCAAGATGCATAGGATCCTGGATGACCGAGATACTTATACTCCCCTTAGGTCAGATCCTAAGGCTCAGTATAAGAAGGAATTGGAGGTATTGATCCAGAGTGGTTTTGAACAGGACATTTTAAATAATGAGAAACTACATTTAGTACCTAAAGCCCCACGCACTCCGGTGATTTATTATTTACCGAAGATTCACAGACATCCTACCTGCCCCCCGGGACGCCCTATTGTAAGTGGCATTGATTCCATCACATCCCAGGTGGGCAGGTATATAGATTTTTACTTGCAACCATTGGTTGCTAAAATGCCTTCACACATCAAAGACTCACGTCACGTGATTAACCTACTTACTGACTATACCCCTAGCTCAGGGTGGTGGTTAGTAACAGCTGACGTTACATCACTCGCTGACGTAATACCGCACAATTTGGGGCTATTTGCAGTGGAATACTTCTTAAGGCAAGATTCTAAATTATTTGATGAGCAAATTTGTTTTATTATGCAACTGCTCCACTTTGTGGCCACTCGGAATTATTTATGGTTTGGGGGCCAGTTCTATAGGCAGGATAGAGGGGTCGCCATGGGGGCTAAGTTTGGGAGGAGGATGTCATCTATGCCCACCGGAAGCCCCAGATGGTGTTGTGGGCTAGATATATAGATGACATCCTCCTCCTGTGGGATGGGAGCCGAGATGATTTAGACTCCTTTATGAGTGTGTTAAATGCCAATGATCGAGGCATTTTTCTCAACTATGAGGCTAGTCAAACCGAGATCAACTTCTTAGACTTGAAAATTGGGGTTAAGGACGGCCAGTTCACTATGGTTACCTTTTTTAAGAGTACGGACCGTAATTCTTATATACCCACTGATAGCTGCCATCATGAGGCCTGGTTGAGATCGGTGCCAAAAAGTCAACTTATACGTCTGAGGCGTAACTGCTCTGATCACGGAGAGTTTCTACTTCAGGCGAACATTCTGATTAAACACTTTCTTCAGAAGGGCTATCCTGAGGTTTCCCTTAAAAATACTCTTGAAGAAGTATCATTGCTGGATAGGAATGATTTATTGATTCATCTAACCAAGATAGGATACCTTTTATCACTTTTATAACCCCCTATTCTATACAGAACAAAAATGTGGCAAAACTCATGAAGAGACATTGGCATATCCTTACAAAGGATCACATATTGGGTAGTGTCCTTCCAGCTAAACCACAAGTGATTTATAAGGGGGCTCCCTCCCTCAGAGGTAGAGTGGCCCCTAATGTTCTTGACCCTCCCCTAATTAAGAAAGGATTATTTGAGAATCTGACTGGCTTCTATCAATGTAGAAGGTGTAGGGTGTGCTCTCTGGAGAAGGTAGTCAACTGAATGGGTTGTCTACCTTCTCCAATGCCCATGTGGGCTACAGTATGTTGGTAGGACCAAGCACCCCCTGTCAGGTTGAACGAGCATGTGACTAATATTTTGACCGGTTTTCCCAAACATCCAGTCTCTAGGCATTACCTTGAGGTCCATAATCGAAATCCTGCCAAGATGATTTTTTTAGGAATTGATAAGTACACACCCCATTGTAGGGGTGGATCTCTAATACGCAGGATCTCAAGATTAGAGATGGCACGGATATATAAATTAAAATGCTACACCCCTTTTGGGCTTAATGTGGAGGTAGACCTTAATGCTTTTATAGATAATTCATAATTATTTTCTGCTCATTTTGTGTACTTGATGTGAACCCTTTGTGGCTATACCTTTATTAAGTATTTTTTCCTTTATATAGGTCTTCCCCCCCCCCCCCCCCCCCCGCATTACATTAATTTTAATGTATTTTCTGGCCAGCACTGATACCTTTGGATCATTTTGACCAACGCTGGCCACTCTTTGAAGTTTATTGGAGATTGAGGTTATTAATATATTTCTTTTGAATGTCAGTCACTGTGGCATCCACTGGGATTAGCATTTTTTATATATACAATTAGTGTTTGCCTTATTTGTAAATATTATATATATATTTTTATATATATATATATATATATATATATATATAATTTTTATTACATATATATTTGTTTTTTTTTCTGTTTTCTCCTTTTTTCATTAAATGGCGCATTTTGATTAATATCCATCTGTTTACCTCATTATGGTTGCCACACATGGATTGAGATTTCAATCTATGTATATATTTATTTTTATGTTTATTTTTATTTGTCCACTAGATGGCGCAGTGTGACCTATATCCATCTAGTTATCCTTTCTTGGTCGCCATATATAGATTGGGAATCTTTTTGATATATTATTTAATTTAGTCCCATGATAGTATTGCGCCACGTGGGCTCTCATAATTATCTATTTTTATTTTTATGGATATATTTCTATTTTTCTGTTTAGTATATTAGTCCATATATTATGTTCTGAGTACTTTCTATTTCCGATTAGGAGACTTGGTGCTGCCACTCATGTTTCACAACGAGGCGTTGCTATTTATGTCTATTTATAGCGATGAGTCAGTGCGTCGCCTAGACGATGTCTTTCTAAGACGAAACGTACGTCGGATGGTTGACGCGCTGACGTCATCGCTGAGTACCTCGTCCAGAACAGGCTTTTGCAGGCCGGCTGGCTGCTGTGTTTTATCCTTGCATCCTTGCTTTTAATTCCGTTTTTTACGTACGTGTAACCTTTATTCTATTAATATTTATTACCGACTGATTTACACTATGGAAAGCCGTCTTTTCATTTTTTTGGGTCCTCCCTGCTGACTGCCCATTTACCTACCGGACAGAGCCATCCTGTTTTGCCTTTCTCCACATGGTGAGGTCGTACTAGGACGGTTTTACTGACCCAGCACCTTGTTTATTTACAAGCTGATATACAGCTTGCCTTTTGGTAAGCGTGCAATTTGCCTGGTGGTGGATTCTTCTCACGTGTCCTCTAATGAATTGTTAAGCCTTATTGCACCTTTATTGGATATCATTGGGATTTTACATTTGGACTTTATTTCACTGCTGGGACTTTTTATTGTTATATTTCTTCCTTTATAATCACTTAGTCATACTAGAACAGTATCACTTACCGGGCACCTGGTTTATTTACAAACTGATATACAGCTTGCCTTTGGTAAGCGTGCAATTTACATGGTGGTGGATTCTTCACACAGTGTCCTCTGATGAATTGTTAAGCCTTATTGCACCTTTATTGGATATCATTGGGATTTTACATTTGGACTTCATTTCACTGCTGGAGATATTGGAGATTGAGGTTATTAATATATTTCTTTTGAATGTCAGTCACTGTGGCATCCACTGGGATTAGCATTTTTTGTATATACCATTAGTGTTTGCCTTATATGTATATATTTTATATATTTTTTTATATATATAATTTTTATTACATATATATATATTTGTTTTGTTTTTTTCTGTTTTCTCCTTTTTTCATTAAATGGCGCATTTTGATTAATATCCATCTGTTTACCTCATTATGGTTGCCACACATGGATTGAGATTTCAATCTATGTATATATTTATTTTTATGTTTATTTTTATTTGTCCACTAGATGGCGCAGTGTGACCTATATCCATCTAGTTATCCTTTCATGGTCGCTATATATAGATTGCGAATCTTTTTGATATGTTATTTAATTCAGTCCCATGATAGTATTGCTCCACATGGGCTCTCATAATTATCTATTTTTATTTTTATGGATATATTTCTATTTTTCTGTTTCGTATATTAGTCCATATATTATGTTCTGAGTACTGTGTATATGTGCATGTGTCATGTACCTGTGTATATGTACCTGTGTCCTGTGTATGTGTGCATGTGTCATGTGTATATGTACCTGTGTGCATGTGTCTGCGTGCATGTGTCTGTGTGCATCCTACCTGTGTCCTGTGCATCCTCCTTGTGCCGCTCTGCACCGATCAGTGTGCGTCGACCATTCACTGTTCAAAAGCCGTGCCTCCTCCTCGTCCATGATAGGCAGAAAACTCAATTTCCCAGCAGTCAGCGGCCAGCCTATCACAGACATTCTCTCATCCTCATACCACGGACGAGGATGAGAGAATGTCGGTGATAGGCAGTCAGTGTACAGCCTATCACAGACGAGGAGGCGCGGCTTTTGAACACTGAGAGGCTGTCGAGTGCTATGTAGCACACGCTGGCCACCGTCTGCCTGCATGACACGCTGATCATGTAGGCAGAGGGCGGTGACTCGAGTATAAGTCGAGGGGGGCACTTTCAGCCCCAAAAAAGGGGCTGAAAATTTAGACTTTTACTCGAGTATATACGGTATGTGGGTCCTTCAGGGATCTATCTATATATTATTTCACTTGTTTGTAGCGCAGTTCATGTTTATTCATTACTTACCTTATTTGTGCATAGCTCACAATTTTAGAGCTGCAGCTTTTTTCTTGTAATACATGTTTTTGTGTTAGCGCGGTAATCCTTCTCTTTTGATTTATACGTTAGTATGCAAGACAAGATCCTGACACACGCTCTTTTGACAAAAATCAGACACTCGCTTGGCCAACAATCATACCGTGTGTACGAGGCTTTAGAGTGGGCAGGCTTATACCAGGCTGGTCACTGTTTTTTGATTACCAGTGTCCAAATCCTTGTCACTGATAGTACTCACCGAGGCCGAGATGCCGAGAGCGATTTCGCCTTTGCGACTAAGCGCAGTCCGCCCCCTGGAGTTGGGACAGGGAGTGAATGGCACAAAGAGGCACAGGCTCCCCAATGGACCGTAGGTGACTTGCTTGTGGGGTCTTGACAGAGAAGAGCCGCTGTGCAGGTACTGGTAGGCAGGTGCAGCCAGAGACAACAGGCAGAAAGTCCAGAACTGAGCAGAGGATCAAACACCGGGATGGTGCTATGGCACTGCAGGATCTGCAAGGTAATGTGACAAGATAAGGAGAGTCCAGGTACAAGCAGGAGGTCAGGCTAGGAGACAGACAGTCCAGGTAACAGGCCGAGGGTCAAACACAGGAGATAGGTGGGAATCCGATAAACAGGCTGAGGTCAGGTCCAGGAGAGAGGCAAGAGAAGTCCAAAGGCAAATCCGGGTCACAACAGGTAGTCAGGCAGAGATACAGGTTCAGGTAATACAGGGAGCTGAGACAAACCAGCAACTTGTTTGATTCTCTGAGCGCCTTTTATAGGCTGCCCAGGGAATCACGTTGGGTGTGCACCAGTGCGCGAGCGCCGTAACGCCGAGCCGCGAACGCGCATGCGTCAGAACGCCGTTCCGCCGGGAATGCGTGAAAAACGACCTGACTGGAACGACGGCTTCTTCTGACAGTGCCTCTGGACACCCAAGTTTGACATCAGTTCTGGATGCTCTCGGTGAAAAGCCTGGAGAAGCCGTGGAGCATGTAGATTCCTGGCTGGTTCCCAGGAGTTATCCTCAGAAGGATACCCCTTCCATTTGATTAAATACTGCAGCTGTCTGCCATTTTTTCTGCAATTTAGAATTTTTTCTACCTCAAACTCGTCTTCTCCGTCGATTAGAACCGGTGGCGTGGAGGTTTTTCTCTGTCAGAAAAAGGACTGGGAGTAATAGGTTTTAAGAGGGATGCATGGAAGACTGGGTGCACCTTGTACGCATCAGGAAGAACTAATTCAAAAGCGACTGGGTTGATTACCCTTTTTATTTTAAAAGGACCTATAAACTTTGGCCCCAGTTTCCGGGAGGAAATTGGCAGTCTGAGGTGGATAGTTGATAGCCACACTTCTTCGCCTACTTTAAAGGCCGGGTTCTCCTTCCTTCCCCTGTTGTAGTACTTTTGGTAGTCATCCTGAGCTTTTTGCATCGCTGCTTTGATCTTTTGGAAATTTAACTGGATAGAGTTTACTCGGTCCTGCACTGCAGGGACAGATAATTCAGGGATGGAAACTGGAAGAAAGGAAGGGGGAAATCAAAACTTGGACCAGAAAGGTGTCTGGTTGGTAGCGGAATGGATGGAGTTATTATATGCAAATTCCGCATATGGCAGGAGGGAGGACCATTCATCCTGGGAATCGGAACAGAAGCATCGGAGGTATTGTTCTAAGGTTTGATTTGTCCTCTCCGTCTGGCCGTTACTTTGAGGATGATAAGCAGAAGACAAGCAAATTTTTATTTCCAAGGTCTTGCATAATTCCTTCCAAAATTTTGAAGTGAATTGAACCCCTCTGTCAGAGGTGATGCTCACCGGGGTACCATGAAGCCTGATAATTTCTTTAAAAAACATGTTAGCAGTAGCGGAGGCAGAGGGAGTACCCACCATGGGCAGAAAGTGTGCCATTTTTGAGAGTCGATCAATTACGAGAAAGATAGTCGTGAACCCCCCTGATGGAGGCAAATCCACAATAAAGTCCATGGAGATTTCCGCCCATGGGCGTTCAGGGATGGACAAGGGTTTGAGTAGGCCCCACGATTTCGTATTTGAGCCCTTGCTGCGTTGGCACGGGATGCAGGATGAAACATAGTTTTTGCAGTCTTGTCTCCAGCCTGGCCAGCAAAAGGAACGTGAGATCAATTCCATGGTCTTTTGTGACCCAAAATGGCCTGCTAGCTTGTGGTCATGTAAGGACTGTAAGGTTAGGAGCCTAGATTCCAGCGGGACAAAGATTTTTCCATGAGACCAAAATAGATCATTGTGTTTCTCCATAGAAGATAAGTGAGGTTCAGAGCATTGAGCGGATGCGGATTTGATTGCGGACATTAGATCTCCTTGGGTAACCAGGAGGAAATTTTGCGGAGACAAGATGGTGCTTGGCTCTGTTACCTGGGAGGTTTCATGAAACTTCCTTGAAAGTGCGTCCGCTTTTCCGTTCTTTGAACCTGGTCTATAAGAGATGTGAAAGTTAAATTGGGAAAAGAAGAGAGCCCATCGGGCTTGCCTGGGTCTTAGACGTTTAGCAGTTCGCAGGTATTCCAGGTTTTTGTGGTCAGTAAAGATCATGATAGGATTGGACGCCCCTTCAAGCAGATACCTCCACTCCTCTAAGGCAAATTTGATGGCCAGTAACTCCCTATCGCATACATCATAGTTTCTCTCGGGGATGCTTAATTTCCGGGATGCAAAAGCCACGGGATGTAGTAAAGCCTTGAGCCCTTGTCTTTGTGAGAGGATGGCACCAGTAGCGGTCTCTGAGGCATCAACTTCCAGAATAAAGGGCAGGGCTGGATCCGGGTGTCGTAAGACTGGTGCAGATGAGAATAGTGCTTTCAATTTTAAAAATGCTTCCTGAGCCTCCAAGGACCATTGAAAACGATGATGCTGGCGTGTCAGTTGAGTAATGGGAGCCACGATAGCTGAAAACCCTACAATGAATCTTCGGTAAAAGTTGGAGAAACCTAAGAACCATTGTACCCCTTTTCTATCTACAGTAGCTGGCCATTCTTGGATTGCTTTGACCTTCTGGGGGTCCATTGCAGCGCCGTCAATTGAGATTATGAATCCTAAGAATTGCACTGTAGTCTTCTCAAATTCACATTTCTCCGCCTTAAGGTATAATTTGTGTTTTCTGAGAATCGAGAGAACCAGTTTGACATGTACCCGATGGAGTTCCATAGTGGCTGAGAAAATGAGAATGTCGTCAAGGTAGACTACTAGAAAGTTGTCAAGATATTCACGAAAGATATCGTTCACTAGGTGTTGGAACGTGGCCGGAGCATTGCAGAGTCCAAACGGCATTACCAGGTACTCATAGTGTCCAAACCTGGATCTAAAGGCGGTCTTCCATTCAGGCGGTCTTCCATTACCAGGTACTCATAGTGTCCAAACCTGGATCTAAAGGCGGTCTTCCATTTGGGAAAAGAAGAGAGCCCATCGGGCTTGCCTGGGTCTTAGACGTTTAGCAGTTCGCAGGTATTCCAGGTTTTTGTGGTCAGTAAAGATCATGATAGGATTGGACGCCCCTTCAAGCAGATACCTCCACTCCTCTAAGGCAAATTTGATGGCCAGTAACTCCCTATCGCATACATCATAGTTTCTCTCGGGGATGCTTAATTTCCGGGATGCAAAAGCCACGGGATGTAGTAAAGCCTTGAGCCCTTGTCTTTGTGAGAGGATGGCACCAGTAGCGGTCTCTGAGGCATCAACTTCCAGAATAAAGGGCAGGGCTGGATCCGGGTGTCGTAAGACTGGTGCAGATGAGAATAGTGCTTTCAATTTTAAAAATGCTTCCTGAGCCTCCAAGGACCATTGAAAACGATGATGCTGGCGTGTCAGTTGAGTAATGGGAGCCACGATAGCTGAAAACCCTACAATGAATCTTCGGTAAAAGTTGGAGAAACCTAAGAACCATTGTACCCCTTTTCTATCTACAGTAGCTGGCCATTCTTGGATTGCTTTGACCTTCTGGGGGTCCATTGCAGCGCCGTCAATTGAGATTATGAATCCTAAGAATTGCACTGTAGTCTTCTCAAATTCACATTTCTCCGCCTTAAGGTATAATTTGTGTTTTCTGAGAATCGAGAGAACCAGTTTGACATGTACCCGATGGAGTTCCATAGTGGCTGAGAAAATGAGAATGTCGTCAAGGTAGACTACTAGAAAGTTGTCAAGATATTCACGAAAGATATCGTTCACTAGGTGTTGGAACGTGGCCGGAGCATTGCAGAGTCCAAACGGCATTACCAGGTACTCATAGTGTCCAAACCTGGATCTAAAGGCGGTCTTCCATTCAGGCGGTCTTCCATTACCAGGTACTCATAGTGTCCAAACCTGGATCTAAAGGCGGTCTTCCATTTGGGAAAAGAAGAGAGCCCATCGGGCTTGCCTGGGTCTTAGACGTTTAGCAGTTCGCAGGTATTCCAGGTTTTTGTGGTCAGTAAAGATCATGATAGGATTGGACGCCCCTTCAAGCAGATACCTCCACTCCTCTAAGGCAAATTTGATGGCCAGTAACTCCCTATCGCATACATCATAGTTTCTCTCGGGGATGCTTAATTTCCGGGATGCAAAAGCCACGGGATGTAGTAAAGCCTTGAGCCCTTGTCTTTGTGAGAGGATGGCACCAGTAGCGGTCTCTGAGGCATCAACTTCCAGAATAAAGGGCAGGGCTGGATCCGGGTGTCGTAAGACTGGTGCAGATGAGAATAGTGCTTTCAATTTTAAAAATGCTTCCTGAGCCTCCAAGGACCATTGAAAACGATGATGCTGGCGTGTCAGTTGAGTAATGGGAGCCACGATAGCTGAAAACCCTACAATGAATCTTCGGTAAAAGTTGGAGAAACCTAAGAACCATTGTACCCCTTTTCTATCTACAGTAGCTGGCCATTCTTGGATTGCTTTGACCTTCTGGGGGTCCATTGCAGCGCCGTCAATTGAGATTATGAATCCTAAGAATTGCACTGTAGTCTTCTCAAATTCACATTTCTCCGCCTTAAGGTATAATTTGTGTTTTCTGAGAATCGAGAGAACCAGTTTGACATGTACCCGATGGAGTTCCATAGTGGCTGAGAAAATGAGAATGTCGTCAAGGTAGACTACTAGAAAGTTGTCAAGATATTCACGAAAGATATCGTTCACTAGGTGTTGGAACGTGGCCGGAGCATTGCAGAGTCCAAACGGCATTACCAGGTACTCATAGTGTCCAAACCTGGATCTAAAGGCGGTCTTCCATTCATCGCCCGCTCGGATCCGAATGAGATTGTATGCGCCACGCAAGTCTAGTTTGGAAAAGATGCGGGCGGATCTGAAACGTTGGAATAATTCCGGGATGAGAGGAAGCGGGTACCGATTCTTGACGGTAATTTTATTTAATTCCCTGTAATCAATGCAAGGTCGGAGGGATCCATCTTTTTTCTCTACAAAGAAAATACCAGCTCCGGCCGGTGATGAGGAGGAACGAATGAACCCTTTCTCAAGATTTTCATCAATATACGTTTTAAGAGCCTTTAATTCTGTTTCGGACAAAGGAAAAATGCGACCAAAAGGAATTTCAGCGCTCGGCAACAGGTCTATAGGGCAGTCGTAAGGCCGATGCGGTGGTAGACAGTCAGCCTGTTGTTTATCAAATACATCTCTGAATTCCAAGTAGCTTGCGGGTACATGTTGCAGACTATCGGACATGGTTGCAATGGTAGAAACAGAGGCTGGGGCCGGAAGAAGGCAATGTCTGGGATGAGAAAGAGACTTCTTTCTTGTTCCAGTTGATCTGTGGTTTGTGGGCTTGAAGCCATGGGAGTCCCAAGATAATGGGGAACATCGGAGAAGAGAGGATATCAAAGCGCAGGTATTCCTGGTGGCCAGTATCAGTGGTGGTAAGGATGGGTCTGGTTTCCTGCGTGATGGGCCCAGAGCGGGGAAGAGACCCATCGGCTAGGTGGATCCGTAGACTTTGGTTCTTCATGGTCAAAGGAACATGCAAGTTTGCAGCTAATGAGGGGTCCAAAAAACAGCTACATGCTCCGGAGTCAATTATAGCGGGTAGGTGAACCTCCTTTTCTGGAAGCTGTAAGGAGACAAAAAGAGTAACATAAGGGTGAGAAGAACCGGTAACTTGTTGATTAATAGCAGACCGTAGGTAGGACTTACTGGGTCTCACAGGGCAAGAACAGAGGAAATGTCCAGAACCCCCACAATAAAGGCATAGATTGCCCTGGCGCCTACGTAGTCTCTCCTCTGAAGTGAGTGGGGCACGGACTAGACCAAGCTGCATAGGTTCAGTTTCAGGAACGGTAGGAACTGGTGGAGCTGTGTAGGGTGGATGGATAGGAGTCGGTTTAGGCATCATCCAGGTAGGGCGAGGAGTCTGGAAGCGCTCCGTGCGTCGCTCACGCATGTGATGATCCAGTTTAGTGGCAATTTGGATGAGGTCTTCCAAAGAATCAGGGGTCTCAATCCTGGCCAGCTCATCCTTCAATGCTTCAGACAGCCCTTGACGGAACTGGTATTTAAGGGCAGGTTCATTCCAGCCAGTATCAGCTGAACACTTCCGGGACTCTACAATATAGTCCTCTACTGGTCTACGTCCTTGGCTCAGGTTATGCAATAAGGCTTCGGCCGTGGCCGTGCGCTGGGGGTCGTCGTAAAGTTGTGCCATACCTTCGAAGAAGGTATCTACTGAATTCAGTATAGGGTTCCTCTGTTCCATTAGGCTATGAGCCCAAGCTTGCGGTTCATCAGCCAAGAGGGAAATGATGAACCCAACTTTTACCACCTCTGACGAAAAGGTCCTGGGTTGCAGAGCCAAATACAGAGAGCAAGCATTTTTAAAAGCCCTGAACTTCTTACGGGAACCCATGCTGTTTTTTTGTAAAATTTGGCGTGGAGTTCCCCCTAAAGATTCATACCAAACACAGTGCCTGGTATTGCCAGAGATCAATGTCAGATCCCTGTTCATTAAAGTCGTCGGATGCATGTCAGACTTCAAGTCGCAGGGCAAAGTGGTACGACTGTCGTGTCGTACCAGTGTGAACCTGGCCTTAAGCCCCATACACATTATTATATTTTCTGCATATGTTTGTCTTCAGATTTACCAAAGCCATGTAGTGCAAGGGCCTGCCTAATTGCATACAAATTGAACCTCTTAAGGTTTGACCTCATATTATATGGTTATAAATCTGAAGACAAAAATCTGCAGAAAATCTAATAGTGTGTATGGGGCTTAACAGAGTCCTGGATAGCAGAAAATCATAATCAGAACTGCAAATCATTCCAGACTCTATTCAAATGTAAAAAAACAAACAAAAAAAACACAACACTTTTGTCACTAAGCGATCATTTTTCTGATCGCTGTATTAGTGTCGCTGGTGACGCTAGTTAGGGACGTAAATATTTAGGTTCGCCGTCAGCGTTTTATAGCGTCAGGGACCCCCATATACTATCTAATAAATGTTTTAACCCCTTGATTGCCCCCTAGTTAACCCTTTCACCACTGATCACCGTATAACTGTTACGGTTGACGCTGGTTAGTTCGTTCATTTTTTATAGTGTCAGGGCACCCGCCGTTTATTACCGAATAAAGGTTTAGCCCCCTGATCGCCCGGCGGTGATATGCGTCGCCCCAGGCAGCGTCAGATTAGCGCCAGTACCGCTAACACCCACGCACGCAGCATGCGCCTCCCTTAGTGTTATAGTATCTGATCGGATCAATATCTGATCCGATCAGATCTATACTAGCGTCCCCAGCAGTTTAGGGTTCCCAAAAATGCAGTGTTAGCGGGATCAGCCCAGATACCCGCTAGCACCTGCGTTTTGCCCCTCCGCCCAGCCCACCCAAGTGCAGTATCGATCGATCACTGTCACTTACAAAACACTAAACGCATAACTGCAGCGTTCGCAGAGTCAGGCCTGATCCCCGCGATCGCTAACAGTTTTTTTGGTAGCATTTTGGTGAACTGGCAAGCACCAGCCCCAGGCAGCGTCAGGTTAGCGCCAGTAGCGCTAACACCCACGCACGCACCGTACACCTCCCTTAGTGTTCTAGTATCTGATCGGATCAATATCTGATCCGATCAGATCTATACTAGCGTCCCCAGCAGTTTAGGGTTCCCAAAAACGCAGTGTTAGCGGGATCAGCCCAGATACATGCTAGCACCTGCGTTTTGCCCCTCCGCCCGGCCCGGCCCAGCCCACCCAAGTGCAGTATCGATCGATCACTGTCACTTACAAAACACTTAACGCATAACTGCAGCGTTCGCAGAGTCAGGCCTGATCCCTGCGATCGCTAACAGTTTTTTTGGTAGCTTTTTATTGAACTGGCAAGCACCAGCGGCCTAGTACACCCCGGTCGTAGTCAAACCAGCACTGCAGTAACACTTGGTGACGTGGCGAGTCCCATAAGTGCAGTTCAAGCTGGTGAGGTGGCAAGCACAAGTAGTGTCCCGCTGCCACCAAAAAGACAAACAGGCCCGTCGTGCCCATAGTGCCCTTCCTGCTGCATTCGCCAATCCTAATTGGGAACCCACCACTTCTGCAGCGCCCGTACTTCCCCCATTCACATCCCCAACCAAATGCAGTCGGCTGCATGAGAGGCATTTTTATGTCCTCCCGAGTACCCCTACCCAACGAACCCCCCCAAAAAAGATGTTGTGCCTGCAGCAAGCGCGTATATAGGCGTGACACCCGCTATTATTGTCCCTCCTGTCCTGACAATCCTGGTCTTTGCATTGGTGAATGTTTTGAACGCTACCATTCACTAGTTGAGTATTAGCATAGGGTACAGCATTGCACAGACTAGGACACACTTTCACAGGGTCTCCCAAGATGCCATCGCATTTTGAGAGACCCGAACCTGGAACCGGTTACAGTTATAAAAGTTAGTTACAAAAAAAGTGTCAAAAAAAAAAAAATATATATATATATATAAAATAGTTGTCGTTTTATTGTTCTCTCTCTCTCTCTATTCTCCCTCTATTGTTCTGCTCTTTTTTACTGTATTCTATTCTGCAATGTTTTATTGTTATTATGTTTTATCATGTTTGCTTTTCAGGTATGCAATTTTTTATACTTTACCGTTTACTGTGCTTTATTGTTAACCATTTTTTTGTCTTCAGGTACGCCATTCACGACTTTGAGTGGTTATACCACAATGATGCCTGCAGGTTTAGGTATCATCTTGGTATCATTCTTTTCAGCCAGCGGTCGGCTTTCATGTAAAAGCAATCCTAGCGGCTAATTAGCCTCTAGACTGCTTTTACAAGCCGTGGGAGGGAATGCCCCCCCCCCACCGTCTTCCGTGTTTTTCTCTGGCTCTCCTGTCTCAACAGGGAACCTGAGAATGCAGCCGGTGATTCAGCCAGCTGACCATAGAGATGATCAGAGACCAGAGTGGCTCCAAACATCTCTATGGCCTAAGAAACCGGAAGCTAAGAGCATTTTATGACTTAGATTTCGCCGGATGTAAACAGCGCCATTGGGAAATTGGGGAAGCATTTTATCACACCGATCTTGGTGTGGTCAGATGCTTTGAGGGCAGAGGAGAGATCTAGGGTCTAATAGACCCCAATTTTTTCAAAAAAGAGTACCTGTCACTACCTATTGCTATCATAGGGGATATTTACATTCCCCGAGATAACAATAAAAATGATTAAAAAAAAAAATATGAAAGGAACAGTTTAAAAATAAGATAAAAAAAGAAAAAAAGTAATAAAGAAAAAAAAACAAAAAAAAAAAACACCCCTGTCGCCCCCTGCTCTCGCGCTAAGGCGAACGCAAGCGGCGGTCTGTCGTCAAACGTAAACAGCAATTGCACCATGCATGTGAGGTATCACCGCGAAGGTCAGATCGAGGGCAGTAATTTTTGCAGTAGACCTCCTCTGTAAATCTAAAGTGGTAACCTGTAAAGGCTTTTAAAAATGTATTTATTTTGTTGCCACTGCACGTTTGTGCGCAATTTTGAAGTATGTCATGTTTGGTATCCATGTACTCGGCCTAAGATCATCTTTTTTATTTCATCAAACATTTGGGCAATATAGTGTGTTTTAGTGCATTAAAATATAAAAAAGTGTGTTTTTTCCCCAAAAAATGCGTTTGAAAAATCGCTGCGCAAATACTGTGTGAAAAAAAAATGAAACAACCACCATTTTAATCTATAGGGCATTTGCTTTTAAAAAATATATAATGTTTGGGGGTTCAAAGTAAATTTTTTTGCAAAAAAAAATAACTTTTTCATGTAAACAATAAGTGTCAGAAAGGGCTTTGTCTTCAAGTGGTTAGAAGAGTGGGTGATGTGTGACATAAGCTTCTAAATGTTGTGCATAAAATGCTAGGACAGCTCAAAACCCCCCAAATGACCCCATTTTGGAAAGTAGACACCCCAAGCTATTTGCTGAGAGGCATGTCGAGTCCATGGAATATTTTATATTGCGACACAAGTTGCGGGAAAGAGACAATTTTTTTTTTGCACAAAGTCACTAAATGATATATTGCTCAAACATGCCATGGAAATATGTGAAATTACACCCCAAAATACATTCCGCTGCTTCTCCTGAGTACGGGGATACCACATGTGTGAGACTTTTTGGGAGCCTAGCCGCGTACGGGACCCCGAAAACCAAGCACCGCCTTCAGGCTTTCTAAGGGCGTGAATTTTTGATTTCACTCTTCACTGCCTATCACAGTTTCGGAGGCCATGGAATGCCCAGGTGGCACAACCCCCCCCCCCAAAATGACCCCATTTTGGAAAGTAGACACCCAAAGCTATTTGCTGAGAGGTATAGTGAGTATTTTGCAGACCTCACTTTTTGTCACAAAGTTTTGAAAATTGAAAAAAGAAAAAAAAAAAGTTTTTTCTTGTCTTTCTTCATTTTCAAAAACAAATGAGAGCTGCAAAATACTCACCATGCCTCTCAGCAAATAGCTTGGGGTGTCTACTTTCCAAAATGGGGTCATTTGGGGGGGGTTTGTGCCACCTGGGCATTCCATGGCCTCCGAAACTGTGATAGGCAGTGAAGAGTGAAATCAAAAATTTACACCCTTAGAAATCCTGAAGGCGGTGATTGGTTTTCGGGGCCCCGTACGCGGCTAGGCTCCCAAAAAGTCCCACACATGTGGTATCCCCATACTCAGGAGAAGCAGCTAAATGTATTTTGGGGTGCAATTCCACATATGCCCATGGCCTGTGTGAGCAATATATCATTTAGTGACAACTTTATGCAAAAAAAAAAAAAAGTGTCACTTTCCCGCAACTTGTGTCAAAATATAAAATATTCCATGGACTCAATATGCCTCTCAGCAAATAGCTTGGGGTGTCTACTTTCCAAAATGGGGTCATTTTGGGGGGTTTTGTGCCACCTGGGCATTCCATGGCCTCCGAAACTGTGATAGGCAGTGAAGAGTGAAATCAAAAATTTACACTCTTAGAAATCCTGAAGGCGGTGATTGGTTTTCGGGGCCCCGTACGCGGCTAGGCTCCCAAAAAGTCCCACACATGTGGTATCCCCATACTCAGGAGAAGCAGCTGAATGTATTTTGGGGTGCAATTCCACATAGGCCCATGGCCTGTGTGAGCAATATATCATTTAGTGACAACTTTTTGTAAATATTTTTTTTTTTTTTGTCATTATTCAATCACTTGGGACAAAAAAAATGAATATTCAATGGGTTCAACATGCCTCTCAGCAATTTCCTTGGGGTGTCTACTTTCCAAAATGGGGTCATTTGGGGGGGTTTTGTACTGCCCTGCTATTTTAGCACCTCAAGAAATTACATAGGCAGGCATAAACTAAAAGCTGTGTAAATTACAGAAAATGTACCCTAGTTTGTAGACGCTATAACTTTTGCGCAAACCAATAAATATACGCTTATTGACATTTTTTTTACCAAAGACATGTGGCCGAATACATTTTGGCCTAAATGTATGACTAAAATTTAGTTTATTGGATTTTTTTTATAACAAAAAGTAGAAAATATCATTTTTTTTCAAAATTTTTGGCCTTTTTCCGTTTATAGCGCAAAAAATAAAAACCGCAGAGGTGATCAAATACCATCAAAAGAAAGCTCTATTTGTGGGAAGAAAAGGACGCAAATTTCGTTTGGGTACAGCATTGCATGACCGCGCAATTAGCAGTTAAAGCGACGCAGTGCCAAATTGGAAAAAGACCTCTGGTCCTTAGGCAGCATAATGGTCCGGGGCTCAAGTTGTTAAAGTTTCCTCTGGGGTGCCTTGGTAAAATACCTAAAAATTGCCCAAAATAATGTATATTCCAGTTGGAATATATAATTCCAAAATTGGAATACTAGTTAGTACCAGTGTGTAAAGGTGTATGTTTTAGAAGAATAAATCTCCTCTAACGTAGAGTGTCTCATGTGTTGATGTTGCTGCGTTATGTAAAACTATTTGTTTAGTTTTTTACATTTTAGAATAGGGTGCCTCAAAATTGTGCATCATTTCAAAGGGTGCCTTGACTGAAAAACAGTTGAGAAATACTGGCTTAATATATATGTCAATGAACCACAATCTGTACCTAATTTTTTTGCAAAATGAAAGTATTGAAGATTTACTACAACGTACACAAATAAATTGGTATTCTTCAATTTAACAGTCATTAAAAAATTATGGGTCCTTAAGTAATATTAGAACATTGAATTTATCTGAAAGAATAATAAATGTAGTCAATATTTTATTTGACATGTTTTGTACAAAGATAATGTTTTACAAGTTTGACCCAAATACAAATTACCAATGCCTCGGTTAATTCCCTATGCCATTACACAAATCTGTATATTATGAAGAGGCACAGACATGCTTGTATTACTTTTTAACTGCTTCAGATCCGGGCCATTGCCAAATGACGGCAACAGCGCAGATCTAAATTGCCGGGACTACGTCCATTGACGTCGTCCCGTGCACGAGCGGCCTGCGCGCCCCCTGCAGGGCGCGCGCGGCGCGCTCGGTGATCAGCGAGTCTATGAGACTCGCCTGATCACAGATCAGAGTAAGGGGTTGGTCCCAACCCCTTACCACATGATCAGCTGTCAGCCAATGACAGCTGATCATGTGATGTAAACAGAGCCGGTAATCGGCTATTTTTCCTCCTCGCGCTGACAGCGTGAGGAGGAAAAAAAAACCCGATCACCGGCGGCCGTGATCGGGACATCAGTCCCGATCACGGCAATCATCTGTCACAAAGCAATAGGCAGCAGTGCTGCCTACCAGTGCCCACCAGATTAACCCATCAGTGCCCACAGTGCCATCAATCAGCGCCACCCATCAGTGCCCACAGTGCCACCCATCAGTGCCCACAGTGCCATCCATCAGTGCCCACAGTGCCACCAATCAGTGCCACCCATCAGCACCCACATCAGTGCCACCCATCAGCACCCACATCAGTGCAACCTATCAGTGCCCATCAGTGTCACCTACCAGTGCCCATAAATGCCCATCAGTGCCGCCCATCACTGCCCATCAGTGCCACCCATCAGTGCCCCCCATCAGTGCCCCCCATCAGTGCCCCCCATCAGTGCCCCCCCATCAGTGCCCCCCCATCAGTGCCACCTATCTGTGCCACCTATCTGTGCCACCTATCCGTGCCACCTATCCGTGCCGCCCATCCGTGCCGCCCATCCGTGGCCATCAGTGCCGCCTTATCTGTGCCCATCAGTACCGCCTTATCTGTCCCCATCAGTGCCGCCTTAACTGTGCCTATCAGTGCCGCCTTAACTGTGCCTATCAGTGCCGCCTTATCTGTGCCTATCTGTGCCGCCTTATCTGTGCCTATCTGTGACCATCAGTGCAGCCTATCAGTGCCCACCAGTGCCGCCTCATCAGCGCATATCAATGAAGGAGAAAAATTACCTGTTTGCAAAATTTTATAACAAACTATTAAACATGATTTTTTTTTTTTTCAAAATTTTCCATCTTTTTTTGTTTGTTTAGCAAAAAATAAAAACCCCAGCTGTGATTAAATACCACCAAAAGAAAGCTCTATTTGTGGGAAAAAAATGATAAAAATTTCATTTGGGTACCGTGTTGTATGACCGCGCAATTGTCATTCAAAGTGCGACAGCGCTGGAAGCTCAAAATTGGTCTGGGCAGGAGGGGGGTTTAAGTGCCCAGTAAGCAAGTGGTTAAACTGTATATGTTTTACTGCACCTCAGAGTAAAAGTAGGTAGCATTATTATCCCGATCAAAAATATTGTCACATTTTATACATTTACAGGTAATTAAATGCAAGGCTGCCGTGTGCTGGGGACCTAAGCAACCACTCAGCATTGAGGAGATTGAGGTTGCCCCACCAAAACATCATGAAGTTCGCGTCAAGGTTTTGTTTTAAAATGTTAAAAAAATAGGATATGAAAAATATTCATATAAAATATGTAAGATACGGTATATCATATTCAATGATTTATCTGGTGTAAACAATTGGGAAACAAACATACAGTAGGGGGTTCTGGCTTCAGCATCAGAACAAGAGACCTTAAAGCGGCTGTATTGTCCACTTGATCATTTTTACCTACAGGTAAGCCTATAATAAGGCTTACCTGTAGGTAAAATAAATATATCTCCTAAACCTGTACGGTTTAGGAGATATTCACCTTGCATGCAGCCACTGACATCAGCGACGCATGAGCAGTGAAGGTCCAGCAAAGGTCCAGCGTATCGTGCCAGAACTTGCTGGAACAGAGTGACATCATTGACCAGGCAGCCCTGTGGGAGCTTCGTTCTAAGGTAAGTATTTCATAATGAGCTAGTATGTGGTGCATACTAGCTCATTAAGCCTTTGCCTTACATTTTTTTTTTTTTTGGGCATACAACCACTTTAAACCTGAACTCCAGGAATGGAGTCTGTTGCATAGCTACATTGGAGCAATGTAAGTTCTCATATTCTATAACTGTGGGACAGCTGTGGAAGTGGAGAATCACTTTAGTAGCCACCACTACTACATGGATCCCTGCTGTGTTTTTGGTCCTGTGCTGGGCGACTGCCCTGCTGCATAGTAACCACAAAGGGGTCACTTTCGGCACAGGCAGCATCCACAAAATACCTTGCATTTTTCTCAATGAATGCAAATTGTTTTCTGATTAGTGGAGATCATGACTTCACCCCCCTGCCTCTTCGCCTTGTACAATCAGAGAACGTGTTGCATTCATTGACAAAAATGCAAGGAGTTCCATGAATGGCATGTAACTTATTGCTTTAACTTAGAACAAGGTTTCTCAACCAAACAAGGGTTCCTTGAGCAATGAGCATTTTCTGCCTTCCAGACAATTTCCCACTCAGGCTCGAATCACACCTATGCATGTTGCTTTTGAGCGTTTTTGGAGGTTTTTTTTTTCATGCTTGCCACGTTTTTGAGCAGCGTTTTTGCCGCGATTTGCGTTTTGCGTTTTTTTTTTTTTTTTTACAGTTTTTTTTACAGTCTTAAAAAAAAATGTAAAAAAATTATAAAAAAAAACAAAAAAAAACAAAAACGGCAAAAACGCATCAAAAACGCTGCAAAAACGGTGCACTTGCGTTTTTGATGCTTGTCCATTGAATTCTATTACATGCAAAACGCTGCATTTTGCATGAAAAAAAGTCCCTGACCCTTTCCAAAAACGCAGAGATACAAAAAAGCATTGATGTGAACATGTTCCATAGGAACCCATGTTAAAAAATTCCCATGCATTTCTGCAAAATGCAAAATGCATCAAAAAACGCGCTAGTGTGAATCGAGCCTCACACCATTGATTTTTTTTAGCTATCTGCAAGGGGGTAGTTCTTCCCAATGTCCACAACAATAAGGAGCATTTTGGGAGATTTACTAAAACAATATCTGGCACAGCTCTGCATGTAAACCAATCAACTTCCAGGTTTGTCCAAGTTTAATTTAACAAGTTGAAGTTAAAAGCTGATTGGCTACCATGCACAGCTGCACCAGATTCTGGAGAGAGTGCTCTAGTTTTAGTAAATTCCACCCATTGCTCCTATCGACCTATACACTAATGTATCATGAGTTGTAGATATAGTCATTTTTAGCAGGGGTTCCCTGAGACTGTAAAGGTATTTTAAGAGTTCCTCTGTGCTGAAAAGATTGAGAAACGCTGGCTTAGATGAATGTTTTTTTTTTTTGTAAAGTAGTATTCATTCTTTTTGTCAAAACAACAAACCAATAAAAAAATATGCAGGACAAACCTAAGATACTTGTTAATTATTAAATACATACTGAATATTTACAGTAGAACTGTAGGCAAAACTTTTTTTTTCATTTGGATACAGCTTATATCTGTGTCCCATTGGTGAGTTTTACTTTCACTTCCTGTCTCATAGCCAAAACAGGAAGTAAGTAAAAAACTTTGCAAATTAAGGGAATTCCGTAGGGACCCCTAGGTCACCAGAACTAGTGTCCCCATTACAAAATTTCCCCCCTATTTCTTTTCTGGGGAAAACCCAAACTTGGGGTTTTCTTTTACTTTTACTTTCAATGCTAACGGTAAACATGACAAATAGAGAGGGTGAAACTCCCAAACGGGGGCACAGACAGCAAAAAAATCCTAATAGGTGTTCTAATCCATTTCTACTCTGTCCAAAACAAAAAAAGTTTTGCATTTAGTTATACTTTAAGTTGTCATACCTTTTTGAACAAGTTGCATATTTGCATTACTGCATGTGTCAAATCAGTAACACATATTAACCAATTTACCTCTCACAATTGTACACCCCTATGGACCAGAGCAATTTTTACATCTCTGCTATAAACCTGCTTTTTCAGCAATATCATTGGCATTGCTAAGGATGGCAAAGTAATGCATATATTGTTTTTTTAAAGTTGAACTAAACTGTATCTGAGCACCACAAACGGAAAATGCTATTTGATTCTTTTCTGGTATTCAAAGCAAACTCATCCATCCATCCATGTCTCCATGCTTTTTTTGAGAAATCACTTTGAACAACACCCCCCTTAGCATTTCTAGCCACAGCCAGCCTGAGTAAGGACAGAGGATTCATGTAGCATTTTCTTCCTGGAATCCATCTGTCCTTAACTCAGGCATGCAGGCAGGGGGGTGTGCTTAGCTGAGAAAGCCCCTCCTCCCCTCCTTCAGATGAAAGAAAAAAAATGCCCATGAAGACTCCTGGGATGTATGACATAAATGTGGCCTAGGCCAGAAGCAACTGAAGAAATGTAAAAAAACAAAAACAAGTAAGTATAATATACCTTTCTATAAACAGAGATAAAACAAATCCTCCTACATAGATTGTACCTGTTTATCTGCAGTATTCTCTTTCATACAGTTCAAACAATTAGGATTTATAAAACTTGTCTAAGCTTTCAGAAAACAGGGTGGCAGAGAGCCAAAGTAACATTCTGCAGAGCTTAGTGAGGATAGTTCTAAGAGCCAACTAGAGGAAGGGACATGCCTCCCTTCACACAGCACACAGGAACACAGCTGAGGCTATCAATCAAAAGCTGTGTGCTGGAGCTCCTTCCTCTGTCACTTTTTTCTCTTAGTATCAAGAAAACTTGTCAGAAGTGATTTTATTCAGATAGCAGAGGAATGAGGTAGCAGACAGAAATGGCACTTAGTGCTCTTAATTGAGAAAAATGCACACTATATGCGTTGTTCATATTTCATGTCTGAGGTTTACAACTACTTTAGGTCAGCCACTACAAATACTGAAGCTGCTGACTTTTAAAAATCAGTTATTTATCAGTGTCTAAAAACAACAAAGAAAAATTCCCAGCTCACTTACCAGTCAGCCTGCAATAAACCAAATTGAACTGTAACAGTTCACATTAAAACCAGGGGTTTAGTTTGCACACTTTTGCAAATATATGCGTAAGCTGCAGGGCCACTTCATGGCACCATAGTGCATTGCAGTCCTAACTCTATAAAGTTAGAGGACATATACAGTGGGGAGAACAAGTATTTGGTACACTGCCGATTTTGCAGGTTTTTCTACTTACAAAGCATGAAGAGATCTGTAATTTTTATCATAGGTACTCTTCAACTGTGAGAGACGAAATCTAAAATCCAGAAAATCACATTGTATGATTTTTAAATAATTAATTTGCATTTTATTGCATGAAGTATTTGATCACCTACCAACCAGTAATGGCGCGTACACACGACCAGTTTTGCCGTCGGACTAAACTCCGAAGGTTTCTCAGACGGAACACCAACGGAAATTCCATTCAAGCGGTCTTGCCTACACATGGTCAAACTAAAGTCCTACCAAAGTCCGACCGTCCAGAACGCAGTGACGTACAGCACGTACGGCGGGACTAGAAAAAGAACGTTCAAAAGCCAGTAGCCAATAACTTCAGTCTCTTACGTGCTTCAGAGCATGCGTCGTTTTAGGTCCGTCGGAACAGCATACAGATGGATACAGACGAGCGGTTTTCCCGATAGGAATAGGTTCCGGCGGAGTTCTGGCGGAAAGATTCAGAACATGTTCTATTTCTAGGTCCGTCAGAATTTTCAGAAAAAAAAGGCCGATGAGGCCTACACACAAGCGGATTATCCGATGAAACGACTCAGTCCGACTTTTTCTGTCGGACATTCCGCCCATGTGTACGTGGCATAAGAATTCCGGCTCTCACAGACCTGTTATTTTTTCTTTAAGAAGCCCTCCTGTTCTCCACTCATTACCTGTATTAACTGCACCTGTTTGAACTCGTAACCTGTATAAAAGACACCTGTCCACACACTCAATCAAACAGACTCCAACCTCTCCACAATGGCCAAGACCAGAGAGCTGTGTAAGGACATCTGGGATAAAATTGTAGACCTGCACAAGGCTGGGATGGGCTACAGGACAATAGGCAAGCAGCTTGGTGAGAAGGCAACAACTGTTGGCACAATTATTAGAAAATGGAAGAAGTTCAAGATGACAGTCAATCTCCCTCGGTCTGGGGCTCCATGCAAGATTTCACATCGTAGGGCATCAATGATCATGAGGAAGGGAAGGGATCAGCCCAGAATTACACGGCAGGACCTGGTCAACGACCTGAAGAGAGCTGGGATCACAGTCTCAAAGAAAACCATTAGTAACACACTACGCCGTCATGGATTAAAATCCTGCAGCTCACGCAAGGTCCCCCTGCTCAAGCCAGCGCATGTCCAGGCCTGTCTGAAGTTTGCCAATGTCCATCTGGATGATCCAGAGGAGGAATGGGAGAAGGCCATGTGGTCTGATGAGACAAAAATAGAGCTTTTTGGTCTAAATGCTACTCACCGTGTTTGGAGGAAGAAGAAGAGTACAACCCCCAGAACACCATCCCAACCGTGAAGCATGGAGGTGGAAATATCATTCTTTGGGGCTGCTTTTCTGTAAAGGGGACAGGATGACTGCACCGTTCTGAGGGGAGGGTGGATGGGGCCATGTATCACGAGATCTTGGCCATTAAGAGCATTGAAGATGTGTCATGGCTGGGTCTTCCAGCATGACAACGACCTGAAACTAACAGCCAGGGCAACTAAGGAGTGGCTCCATAAGAAGCATCTCAAGGTCCTAGAGTGGCCTAGCCAGTCTCCAGACCTGAACCCAATATAAAATCTTTGGAGCTGAAAGTCCGTATTGCCTAGTGACAGCCCCGAAACCTGAAGGATCTGGAGAAGGTCTGTATGGAGGAGTGGGCCAAAATCCCTGCTGCACTGTGTGCAAACCTGGTCAAGAACTATAGGAAACGTATGATCTCTGTAATTGCAAACAAAGGTTTCTGTACCAAATATTAAGTTCTGCTTTTCTGATATATCAAATACTTATGTCATGCAATAAAATGCAAATTAATATAATGTGATTTTCTGCATTTTTGTTTTAGATTCTTTCTCTCACAGTTGAAGAGTACCTATTATAAAAATTACAGACCTCTACATGCCTTTGTAAGTAGGAAAACCTGCAAAATTGGCAGTGTATCAAATACTTGTTCTCGCCACTGTATGACAATGGATAGATTGTGTGCAGACTAAACCCCTGGTTTTAATGTGAACTGTAATGCCGCGTACACACGGTCGGACTTCCTTATTTTAGTCCGGTGTACGGCATCACGTAAGAATTCGACGGACTTTTGTGTGATCGTGTGTAGGCAAGTCTGTTCGTTAGAAAGTCCGCCGCAAGTCCGTCGAAAGTCCGCCAAAAGTCCGTCGAAAGTCTGTCGGACAGGCTGTCGGACTTTTGTAGCTGAAAAGTCCGACCGTGTGTACGCGGCATTAGACAGGACAATTCTGTTTGCTGCAGGATGGCTAGTAAGTGAGCTGGAAATTTTTCTTTGTTATTTTTTGACATGCATCGCCCTTCCATCACCTGCCATCAATCGATCTATTATTATATATGTGCTTCAACTTTGGAGACTTTAAAGAGCTAGGACTGCAGTACTCTAGGGTTCTGTGAAGTAGCCCTGCAGCTTACCCATATATTTGTAAATGTGTGCAAACGAAACCCCTGATTTTAACACGAACCGTTAGACAGGAAAATCCAGTTTGCTGCAGGCTGGCCGGTAAGTGAGCTGGGAGTTCTTCTTTATTGTTTTTTGACATGTGTCACCCTTCCATGTGCTCCTTGCTGCAAAGGCCAGTTATAGGTGAGGGGTGGTTGCCATTTGTTTGCTCTTGGATATGGGAGTTGGCTGTGACTTCCTGGGGAAACACAGCTGGCTCCCTGCTGTGCATGCACAAGATCATACGACAATGTAGGAATGGTCCTTTCGCCTCCTGGGACGTACAGTAGGCAGTGAGGACTAGGTGTCCCCTGCTATAGGTTACAAGCAGCCATCTTGGTGAGGACAGCAATCCTACTGGATACAGAAATCCTGTGAAATATGGACAGCCATCTTAACTGAGGATTTTCATATAATAGCGGAATGCTGCATCATTCAGTGTGCACACAGTGTGGGAGTAGAATAGGGACAGAGCCTCCGTTAGTTAGGGAGAGATTAGAAATAGCATTGGCATGCAGTGGAGGCGGTGGTATTTTTTTTGGGGGGGTGACAAACAGTGCACAGCCAGCAACCCCCCCCCCCCCCAGTCGGGTCACCTGCACCCCCCCGGTCAGTCACCCGGCCGCAACACTTACCCCGGGATTCCCTCTGGCTGTCCGGCTTCCCCTGCGTCTCCTTTCCTCGCGTCTCCTCTCTCCTGCTCCCTGATTGGCTGGGAGAAGATTTAGTGTGACACTAGCGAATATTCATTCGCTAGTGTCACACAACTGGGTGGACTCGGAGCGCAGTGCTTGTGCCCGGAGCCCACCCTTTTTAGAAGCCTATTAGAGCCTCTGGCTCTAGTCACGTGCTTAAAAGAAAACACCCCCCTATTGGAATCTATGCATCCATCGCCCTGCATGTAGGTTAGGAGCTGGACGCATGGATGGGGGGGCAGCCCCTATGAACGGGTCGCCAGTGTTAGCGAGAGGTACCTGTCGAGAAGGGAATGAAGGCCCCTTGAAACGCCTTTAGGGAAAGGGAGCCTTAACTGCTGGAAGCATGGCATCACTGTGGGTGTGAACCTAAAAGGAAAGTTAAGTAGCTCCCTTAGGATTGGCTACAAGACCTGAGGTGACTGGGTGGAGCCTGAATTCTAGGAAAAGGCTATGCTGAGGCACATCCAACTGCTCTGAGGAGATTCAACTGTCACAAGAGTTGTTAGGTGAGTATCTCTCCTCTGTTCCCAGGCCACTCACTACACAAATCTCACAGGTGCTCTGATCCACCATAATGACTGAACCCTAGTCCCTGCAGGGTCCCAAGTACTTCAGTCAGACATTGGATTAGTACTGGAGCCTCTGGCAATGAATTTGCTGGCTCCACTTCTACAATCCCCACTCTACCCTTAGCTCTACAGGATCGTTTACATGGCCCTGACCTCTACTGGCGCTGATGGCACTGGCTCCTCTCCTACTTTCACCACTCATCCCCATTCTGCCCTCAGCTCTACAGGATCATTTACATGGCCCTGACCTTTCCTATAATTCATGGACCCCTGTTGCTACCCACACCAGAGTGTGTCTCTCAGCCATCACATCCCCTGAAAACTGCTGCTCTGACCAGAAGGCGTCTCTCCTCTACACCCAGTGTCCTTCCCCTATGCTCATTCCTGCATGGGATGGGGCCCTTCACCACAGCTACTGGCGTTGATGGTGCTGGCTCCTCTCCTACTTTCACCACTCACTCCTCTGCCCACAACCTATGAAGACGTTTAATACAGCATCTGCCTCTATTAATGGACACCACTTTCCCCATCCTAGTATTCCCAGAGCACTGCCATCACATGTGAATGGCCCTCAGAGCTTGGACACTTGCAGCATCTCACTCCCTGCATTCTGTCAGAGAGACTGAGTTCCCTGTGCTCTACAGGGCAGGAACTGATGTATCCTGTCAGCTCTCAACCCCCCCAGCATATCACTCGGCTCCTCTCACTGCATGTGTGAGAGATCAGGTTTCCATACTGCAGGAGGCACCTATTAACTCTTTGCATCCCTGCCTCAGCCTGCATGCCAGCCAGCTCTCCTCTTCAGTGACGTGATTTCAGTATTACAGCCTCCCCAAGTGACATGCCTCAGATTCTCTGACAGGACTTCTGTGTCACTTGAGGCAGGAGGCTCCTTCTTATTAACCCTGCATGTCCTGGCACAACCTCTGGCACACAGGGTCAACTCCTGGACTCCAGACTCTCCTTCCAGCTCTTTCTGCAAGCAATCATCAGTCCTCCTACTCCACCTCCATTGGGTAAGTATAATTATGGGGATGGCCTGAGATAAGCCAAGTGTAGCTGTTTTAGGGCCACTGATGTATTCGTGCAGCAGTCCAATCGAATCTAATGTTTACTTTATTGGCTGTTAAGCCAGCTGTGGCTCCCACCCCACCCCCAGGGTCTGGCAGAATTAGTCCCTTCCCTATTCAGTTCTGTGGTTCTCAGTTGGGAGGTCTACAAAATATATGGAGGGCTGTGCTGTTGAATTTTGATACCCGGTTTTGCCTAAAAATGGCTGCCTGGAAATAACTAAGTTTTGACTGCCGAAATGTTAGTCTATGGTATGTGTATTTTGACCTGCGTTCGTAGCTGCAAACTTTATTTAATCTATTGCTGACTTTTATTCTGCATATGGTTATTATTACTCATGTACCAGCACAGGCCAACTTCTTTTCAGGTACATGCACAGATTGTCAGTGGTATACAAATAGGCAACTGCCAACTGTTTAATGAGAGCGAAAGTGTGCGCACGACTTTTCCTTGGCAGTGGTGCTCACCCAGCAGTTGACTTTCTGAATAGGGAATACACCACCTATCAAACCAAGTTCCAAGTTCAACCCTCCTAAGACGAAGGATGCCAGTGAAAGTCTCAAGGATGTTGCACTGGCTAGACCAGTACCCTCTCAGTAGGGAGACTTGGATCTTACAGTCGGGATTTAATCAGGGTTTTGGATCCCTTTCATCCATCCCTAACGCTCTTTCGGGTTCCCTCTCTTGGTGTGGTAACCAAAAAAAAATGTGTGTGTATGTGTGTGTGTGTGTGTATATATACTTTTACAACACTCTCTTTCCCTGCAGGCTTGTCAGTTATGGTGGTATTGATCAGGAGAATTCCTGGGACCAATACTCCACTTTTGATACAGCACTTTCTTTGCTGAGTTCTCTGGTGCTTCTACCCTTCTGGTGAAGGCTGACATCGAATCTGCCTTTCGTTTCCTACCTGTACACTGCGACTGTTCCATCCCAACAACATGGAAGGTCCTGCCCATCTTCTGTCTTTTTGGGCATTGAGATTGACATTGTGGGGATGGTCTTCCGACTGGTTAGCTTCTTTCCTTGGTTAAATTCCCAAGGGACTCTAGGAAGCTATGGCTGTAGCAGCTTCAACCTTTTTGGACCATCTTGTTTTCACATTCCACATACTTCTGATGGGCAGTGCCTTCTGTGGGCGTCTATGAAATGTATATCAGATACATGTCATTACGTACCAATTATCAGCTCCTATGCGTGATGAATTGGAAGCGCAGTTGTCCTTCTTGCACTCCTCTAATGGTCCTTCTTTGATGAATGGAGGACTTGTCAAACACACAGCTGGAGTTTTTTCACAGGTCTGCATTCAGCTCCTGTAGCTTTGGCATTTTATTCCAGGATGACTGGTCTGCTGAACCTTGGCTGACCTCATTGGCCCAACTATTTGTTGTGTAACATTATGCTGTTAGAGCCCTTACCTAATATGGTCAAGTGGTTAACTGCCTCTCTGCACGCTCTCCCCCTTTGTTCTCCCTGTTATGTTTTTTCTGGTGCTTGAATGTCTTCAGTTGACTGTGTGGTTTCAGATGTAGCTAATTGCTGTGGGTCTTCCTTGTCCTTCCTTTTTTGTGTAGTCTTGTTCCTGACTCCTGTTGCCTCTCCCCCCCCCCCCCACCCCGTGCCTCCCCTCCCAGAACTCCCAGGTAACCTGTCGGCAACTTTCGGACAAATGGGTGTGTGACGGAGGGCCCGTGGAATCCAGAATCCCTTGGAAAGTATGGGATGCCCTTGTTTCAGCTCCCTATACACCTCTTATGTCTAAGTCACGCTGTGCTATCCTGGCACAGGGTGAGTTAAAAAATATATCTTGGACTACTTAAAATTGGACAGTGATATTTGTCACAATATCTCCCAGGATGTATGTAGAGACTATTCTTGGTTTGTTTGATTCTGAACTCAACATGTTAATTGAGAGAGCTGATCACATTGTCCTCTGTACAATGTAGGAGACGGGCCGACTCCTAGTGGAGTTCCTGCTATTGTGAGAAAATGTCCTGTGGTTGTACTTATGATAATGTATAATGTACTGTGTGAAGCTCGGTGACAACAAGTCTGACCTGTAGTAAAATCCTGATGGGCACAGAGTCACATCGGCTGCTTAAAGGGATTAGTTAACTAGCTCATGTTAATTTGTTACAGGTGTATTATTAGAGTAATATGAGCAGGAGGGGGAACCTCCTCTTCTACTGTATAAAAAGACTTGTATTCTGGTTCTAATAAATGAGTCCATGTTAGCAGCTAAGCAAGTCTTGTCTTGTTTTGTGCTTGGGAGCGGTTGGAATATCTGATATCTGTATCCAGACTGGGAGGAAGTGGTATACTGACGGAAGCACTCAAGCAGAGTGTGGGACGTTCCGTGACAGGGTGCCTTCACCTGTCGATGATATCTCCCTTTACCCCTCGGGGTCGGGCACCTGGATCTTTTGTCCTACCTCCTCTACCTGCAAGATATAGTTGTGGTTGGTTCAACAGTGGGTAACGCTCCCTCTGCTGTATTGTTTGGTTCAGACTATTCAGCTGGGAGGACATCTCCAAAGTTTTCTTATTCAGAGGATTTTGAAGGAATATGGTTGGAAACATCTGACTTGTTTCCCTTCTCTCGGCACCTGTTTTCTGTGCACAACTTAACCGACATCCTCTCCATTTTGCCCTCTGTCTGTTTTTGCATTTAGGGCTCACTTGTTTCAAGTTGCCTTCTCTTGGGCATTCTTTAGCACCTTTACGGTTAGTGAACTTACTGCCGAGGACAAACGCCTAGTTTATGGTAACTCAGAGTATGTGCTGATCACGGAATTCTTTGTTTTTATCTCTTGCTTATTCTTCCAACCTCAACGAATTAGAATTTTTTCGGGTCTTGTGCCTTTTCCTTTTCCCAGCTGGTCTTGCCCCCTCATAACTTTTCACACATACTGTTTTTCCATTGGCGCAGCCATTGCTTCCAAAGGGATGGGTTTTTTCGGATAACAGAGATTGCTTTTAGGTAAATGGGAATCATTAGAATTTTTGCTATATGTTCGTCCTCACCTTTTGTTCTGATTTCATGTCTCTCCCCAGAATTACTTTGGATCATTGTTGATTCCTTAATTTATCGGGCCTCTTGCCATGCCGAATTTTGATACTATGGGAAGAATTTTTCTTTGCAGTTAGCAGAATTGGTTGTCGCAGTTTTCGTGGCCTACACTGGCTGCTGGTATTACCTGAGACAATTTGTTTTAGGCCCCTTCATTCATATCATTCATGTATGGGGTAACAATGTAGTGCATTATCGGCCTGTAGATTCAACCTCCTCTTTTAGGCATGGTATTGCTCCGTATTGTACCAGTTTTACCTATCTATTGTTTGGTCCAACATTGTTCCCCTTTTCTGGTTTCGGCCCGTCACATACTTTGTTCTTGTCTCTAGTTCTTGCTTGGAGCTGTTTCGTCCTAGGCAAGGTGAATGCCTAGGTTTTTACAATTGTCCACAGGATTGGTGGCATTGTTGTCTGCCGCTGGGGTCTTGAGGGAGATAATAGTATTTATTAAGACCTGATGGGATTCATTTAAATCATTGGCCTAAATATGTTCACATCGGTCTACAATTTGCTGGCTGCAGTGGGGCGCTCGTCAGTGTACCATTGACTTGCGTGTGGCAGTTTTGACCCTGGCAGCAATTGATGTTGCTTTATGAGCTATGCCCTCAAGTTAAATTCTGGGGTCAGTCTAATGCCTGTCTGGCACTCATGTTAAGGACAGGCCTCTTAGACTATGTGAGTTTATATTTATGGGTGCTCATGGTATACTGTGACTGGCATTGTTTGGTACATTTGGAAAGTTGTACTTTTGAAAAGTTCAATAAAGCTCTGGCCTTGCCCTATTTCCAACTTAATCAGCTTCTGTGTCTTTTTGGGGGGACAAGGTATTGGTTTATTAGTTGGTCATAAATGAGCCTATGCTTCTCAGCAGTCATGAAGGCCCCTTGAACCGCCTTTAGGGAAAGGGAGCCTTGACTGCTAGAAGCATGGCATCACTGTGGGTGTGAACCTAAAAGGGAAGTTAAGTAGCTCCCTTAGGATTGGCTACAAGACCTGAGGTGACTGGATGGAGCCTGAACTCTAGGAAAAGGCTATGCTGAGGCACATCCAACTGCTCTGAGGAGATTCAGCTGTCACAAGAGTTGCCCACCCTCCCGCCCGTTGTGATGTTTTGTCACAGCTTTATTGGCTGTTTTGACCTTGCCAGCAATTGATGTTGCTTTATTGGCTATGCCCTCAAGTTAAATTCTGGGGTCAGTCTAATGTCTGTCTGGCACTGATGGTAAGGGCAGGCCTCTTAGACTATGTGAGTTTATATTTATGGGTGCTCATGGTATACTGTGACTGCCATTGTTTGGTGCATATGGAAAGTTGTACTTTTGAAAAGTTCAATAAAGTTGTGGCCTTGCCCTATTTCCAACTTAATCAGCTTCTGTGTCTTTTTTTGTTGGGGGGGGGGGGGGGGGGGGGCGCAAGTTATTGGTTTATTAGTTAGTCATAAATGAGCCTATGCTTCTCAGCAATCAAGAGCAGGTGTTCCCTTTCAGGGTGTCTCTGTCAGCTTCCTGGAACAGTCTTCTATTGACAGCCAGATATCTGCAAGGACATTTGGAGATCTTAGTATGACCAAGCTATATCATAGCCTCCCTGCAAGAGAAGTTCTCCTTTGGCCTGTTATATTACTATTGGAAAGTGCTTTGTGGATAAACAGTGCCCTCTACTGCCTGAAGAAGTGTATGACCTATAACATATGTGTTGTCATTGCTGTAAATTGCTTATTTTCTGTGAACAGTCAACTTGAACAATATCAAGGAAGTTTAAGCATCCAGTTTTGGGCAGTACCCAGGTGGGAACAGGGAGGAGTGCACTCTTATGAGGGCTGCCAGAGTTATATGCCTGGTATTAGGTGCAATCTCCATAATGAGCGTCACTTCTCCGAACAGACATTAGTTTAACTCTTAGATTCCGTGGCACAGAACTTCTCCTTTATACACTGTACTCTGTGGATAACAGTTCCTCATTATGCTTCTCTCCCTCTGGGCAGCATTTCTGAGCTGGTGCAATGTGATGTACATCGGATTCCACCAGCCCAGTTCCTGTCACCTCATCACAATGACACTGACACATGTTTAACTCTTTACTCCACTTATGATTAAACTTGTATCCCAGATAGCTCAATACCGCTCTCTTTCTGGGCTTTAGTACTTCAAGGCCTCCACTCCATCTTCTGTGACCTCCAGGTTGGGTTCCTAGGTTGCCCCGTACCACAAATCGGACCCAGATTGGGGGCACCGATTTCTAGGGACATAGACACTAGTATGGTTGCCATTAGATAAGGCCTTCTCTGGTCAGCTTGATCATACATTAAGACACTGGCACTGAATCTTCTTCTCATATTGTCTTGTCACCTCGTGTGACCAAATGTGTGATACACCTTACATGCACCCCTTTATGTATGTCCTCAAGCAAAATTTAGACCAGGCAGAATTAGGTTATACAATAAGTTATCTTTAATGTAAGTTGATCAAGTATAATGGCATATCATAATTTGTATATTTGGGTACACTCATTAGGCCCCACTTACACGTAGGACGTGCCCCAGAAAGCTGCAGGCAAGGGAGCGTGCCTAAGCACACATCTTTCCCGTCTAGTAGAGAATTGAGGAAGTGGGATAGGATACCTGTCACAAAAGGGTACTCGCTAATGCAAAATGAATAAATAAAAAGTGTTAGGGGCAGAGGTCAGGAGGAGTGATAGCGGCACTTTCATTTTAGTGAAGGTCCACTTTAAGTTTGGTGGGTTTTGGTATTGCAGATAAAAAGCTACAGCAATAGAAGGGAAAAAAGAAAAACAACCCTGATCTGAGATGCTAGCATAGTCAAAATATTTTCTCTTTTCCGTTCCGTTGGATATTTTGTCATGTTAGAAATGTTATAATTTTAGTATTTTTTTGCAGATTGTGGCCACTGGGATATGCCGCTCAGATGATCGAGTATTAAGTGGTGCCGCGAGTGTCATGAAATTTCCAGTGATATTAGGCCATGAAGCTGCAGGGGTTGTGGAAAGTGTGGGAGAAGGAGTGACTAAATTCAAACCAGGTACATTGTGTATAATTGTTAGTACTGGCTCTGTATTAAAGCTACATTGTTAATTCAAAAAAAGCTTGGCTAAAGCCACCAAACCAATTTAAAGTGGCACTAAACTCTGAAGAAGGTAGATGATATTATTATCTATAAGGGAGGAATCAAAAGGTGGAAGAGACAATTTATTAAGATGTAAGGAAAGGTGAAAGAACTTACAATCTATTGATGTCTAAGAGAGGATAAAAGAGTAAAAGAAAGGGATACAGAAGGTGGAAGTGCTTGCGGTCTTTAAGGGTATATGGGAGGAGTACAGAAGCTGGAAGAGCTTACAGTCTATTAGGGTATAAGAAAGTAAGACAGAAGGTAGACAACACTACAATTTATTAGGGTATAAGAGAATACAGAAAGTTAAAATCTTACATTTTATTAGGGCATAAGCAAAGGATACAGAAGGTGGAAGCTTTTGCAATCTTTTCAAGTATCAGGAAGCACACAGAAAATAGAAGAGTCTATAATCAGAGTGCTTCAGGCATGTGGTGAAAGAGGCCATTTTCTGTTAACCTGCCTAGGGCCTTTCTTTTATTACGTAACCGCATGCCGACCAGCCGCCGCAGTTGTACTGCGGCAACATGGCTCGGCTGCACAAATCAACGTCATGTTACATCGGTAACATAGATGGCCACTAGGGGACGCGTGCACGCGCCCCCCGCTCGCCCACGGAGCCGATGCGAGTGCTCGGCGGTCGCGATCACCGCCGGGCTCCCGCGATCGTTTGGGGCACACCGAGGACCAGGATCTGTGTGTGTAAACACAGTTTCTGGTTCTCTGAGGGGAGAACAGACAGATCGTCTGTTCATACAGAGTATGAACAGATGATCTATCATCTCCCCTGCACAGTTCCATCCCCCCTTCAGTTAGAACACGTACTAGGACACACTTGACCCCTTCACTCCCCCCTAGTGGTTAACCCCTTTATTGCCAGTGACATTTTTACAGTAATCAATGCAATTTTATAGCATTGATCTCTGTAAAAATGCCAATGGTTCCAAAAATGTGTCAAAATTGTCCGACGTGTCCGCCATAATGTCGCAGTTCCGATAAAAATCACAGATCGCCGCCATTACTAGTAAAAAAAAAAAAATAATAATACAAAAGCCATGAAACTAACCCCTATTTTGTAGACTCTATAACTTTTGCGTAAACTAATCAGTATACACTTATTGCAATTTTTTTACCAAAAATATGTAGAAGAATACATATCGTCCTAAACTGAGGAAAAAAAATGTTTTTTTATATATTGGGGGGGGGGGGGGGGGGGATATTTATTATAGCAAAAAGTAAAAAATATTTAGTTTTCTTCAAAATTGTCTCTGTTTCTTTTTGTTTATAGCGCAAAAAATAAAAACCGCAGAGGCGATCAAATACCACCAAAAGAAAGCTCTATTTGTGGAAAAAAAAGGGTGTCAATTTTGTTTGGGTGCAATGTTGCACGACCGCACAATTGTCAGTTAAAGCAACGCAGTGCCGAATCGCAAAAAGTGCTCTGGTCAGAAAGGGGGTAAAATCTTCCGGGGCTGAATCGGTTAATCTGCCTCTAATGTACAGTGTGCATTCTTTGGAGAGAACAATCTACAAAAGCATGTTTGAAATAAGCAGTGAACAATTGAAAAATATGCATTGGGAAAGTGACAATGAAATTAAAAACTTCCAAATGCATAGTATGCCCCCAAGTCAAAGTAAATTTATCTATGCGTTTTAAGTGATCATACTCTTTCATTTTTTCATTTATGTGAGAAAGCACGACTTTGAATAATGGTTTTTAATTCCCACAGGAGATAAAGTCATCCCGCTCTTTGTGCCACAGCGTGGAGAATGCAGAAGTTGTAAAAATCCAGAGAGTAATCTGTGCTACAAAAATGAGTAAGTAAATAATTAAATGGTCAGAGGGTATAGCAATTTATATAAGCTAGCCCAACACCATACGAATCCAAAAAATAGAAAAATAATCTTTTTTGTGGCAAAATGGCCATCACAGGAGAGATTTTTTTTTATATATGGAGGTTATTTATAATGAGCCAGAAAGCTGTGTACAATACTTTTTGGTGAACCTTTGAAATGTTACAGCTTATTTTTGTTTGTCGTAATAGCATGTTTTACCATTTTGTTTACCTTTCTTTAGTTCGCCATTTTGCTAACCATTTTCCAAAATTTTGCCATATTTTATTGACACATGCCACGTTTATACTAAGCTAGTTATGGGCTATAAAAGAACAGATGTTTTCATGGTTAGAAAAGATTTGTTCCATTTGGCAAGTTTTACCCCTACCTTTACCAAATATCCATAACCTTGGTAAGAAATTCATAAGTTTCGGCACTTCAGTATGAGACTGAGTTTCTATAGATAAGAATCCATAATGAGCCACATTAACTACATACAAAGAAGTGGGAGTGGGAGGGGACTCCATGTGGTAAATTTTAGATATTTTTTTGCAATGGTTCATATTTACCTGAGAAGAAAAAATGAATTTTTTAAATATGTATTTATGAGTAAAATAAAGAAAATTGTCAAAACACTATACACACCCCTTACATGGAAGTCTTTTATTTCCTAAACAGCATTGGCAAATATAATGGCGTGTTGTTGGATAAAACCAGCAGATTTACCTGCAAGGGAAAATCCATTCACAACTTTATCAGCACCAGCACATTCACTGAATACACTGTGCTGGATGAAATAGCTGTTGCTAAGATTCATGAGGATGCGCCACTGGAAAAAGTCTGCTTGATTGGCTGTGGGTTCTCAACTGGATATGGCTCTGCTTTGAACACTGGTAAAGTAAGTACAAAACCTTACTGCTAGTCAGATAGTCAAAAGATTCTTTGCTGCATAATGATTCCACAAAATGTTTTCAGGGTCTGACTTTTAAGGTTACTTGCACACTTGGCATTTAGCCCGTGTGCATCCAATCCCGGCATTTTAGTGTGCCCAGGAGGCAAAGGTGCAGCGTCCACTGGGCTCTAAATGTACCACTCAGTACAGCGTGCAGCCCCCTGCAGCTGCAGTGTATGTAAGCCTGCCATAGACTTTGACAAGCTGCAGGCTGTGGGGCTAGAGCATTTGGAGGCACAGGGTTATTAGGGATTAGGAAGTAAGACTTCAGCTGGGCTTTAACCCTTTCATGACTAAGCCTATTTTTGAAATTTGGTGTTTACAAGTTAAAATCCGTATATTTTGCTAGAAAATTACTTAGAGTTCCCAAACATTGTATATATTTTTTTAGCAGAGAATCTAGAGAATAAAATGGCGATTGTTGCAATATTTTTTATCACACGGTATTTGTGCAGCGGTGTTTTAAACGCAAATATTTGGAAAAGGGACACTTTCATGAATTTTTAAAAATCCAAACAGTAAAGTTACCCCAATTTTTTTGTATAATGTGAAAGATGATGTTACGCCGAGTAAATAGATACCAAACATGTCACCCTTTATAATTGCACGCACTCGTGGAAAGGCGACAAACTACGGTACCTATGAATTTCCATAGGTGACGCTTTAAAAATGTTTTACGGTTACCAGGTTTGAGTTACAGAGGAGGTCTAGGGCTAGAATTACATCACATGTGTGATTTGAACACCGTTTACATATGCGGGCGCAACTTTCGTATGCGTTTTCTTCGCTGCGCGAGCTCGCGGGGACAGGGGCACTTTAAAAAAAATTTTTTTTTTTATTTATTTTATTTATATTTTTACTTTATAAATTGTGTTTAAAAATTTTTTTTTTTTTTTTTACTTTTATTGCTGTCACAAGGAATGTAAACATCCCTTGTGACAGTAATAGGTGGTGGCAGGTACTCTTTATGGAGGGATCGGGGGTCTAAAAGATCCCCCATCCCTCCTTTACACTTCAAAGTATTCAGATCGCCGAAAACGGCGATTCTGAATACTGTGTACTTTTTTAAATTCGGCGCCATTGGCAGCCGAGTAAACGGGAAGTGACGTCATGACGTTGCTTCCGCGTTTACAACGAGAAGGCTGGAACGAAGCCGCTCACAGCTTCGTTCCAGCCCGCCCCCAGCCGCCGAAGGTACACAATCAGACACCGGGCCTCCCGATCGCACGGGAGGCCCGGTAACAGTGGCGGGAGGCGGCGGGAGGGGGTGGATGTCCCCTCCCGCTCCTCCGGTATAACAACCGAGCGGCTTTTAGCCGCATCGGTTGTTATACACGGGTAGCCGATCACCCGCTGTAAACAATGGTACCGGGATGATGCCTGCAGCTGCGGGCATCATCCCGGTATAACCCCGGAAAGCCGAGTACGCATATCTGCGTACGGTCGGCGGGAAGGGGTTAAATTCAGTAAGTACTACTGCTTTGTCATGTTTTTGGGGTTATGTTCGATATGTGCAAAGAGAGATCATACAGAAACTTAAAAGTATAACATTTATTAAAGGTAATGACAGATACAGGTAAAGATAAAGAAAATATAACAAGAATACTTAACTAAAGATGCTGATTCCGCCACGGGTCTCTCCACTTATAATTGGCATGGTGTATAGGTGACCACAGACTCATGCATAATTGCAAGCTCTGAAGACGAGACTAATTTATTCCAGTTTTTGCTGTGGTATTTAGACTTGTGTATAAGGAATAGACCACCCCCAAGCCAACTCCCTTTGCAAAATGACCCCTCAAGGACTTGGTCAGTTAACAATAACATTTCTTTGATATAAGGTAAAGCCATGCCATGTCCTTATATGGCCTCCTAACCAAGATTTGGAGGCTTATAATGCATTAGTGAGCCACTTTATTAATAAGGAAATATGCATTATGCAATTTGCCTACCACTCCACCCCCTGGCGCACAAATATCATACAGTAATGCCTCCAACTGTACATGAAGGCAACATATCAGCATTGGACGGAAAGCACCTGATAATTGTAAACAAAAATAATTAATGTATTCTCCCACCCTCCAGTTTACCTTAAATGTAAAATGTGGGATCTAAAATGTAGATACCTATTTTCCCTGTCTGATTTACCTACTCAAAGTCTCATTTGGCTATGTTAGGGCTGAAAAATATAAAAATATCCAAAGTTCAAATAATAAAAATAAAAAAAAACTATATGTTGGACTAACAGAAGAACATCAAACTTTCCTTTCCAAGAGTTTAAAGGTATAGAAGCTTGTCAAATTTCTCCATATCTGGTGATGGACAGCAGAGTCTTAGACATCCGGTTATCAAATGTTATCAGTTGCAGCACAGTGATTGCAATGCTGTAGAACTGAAAGAACTGTAGTCCATATCATCCTCCAGACTATTGCAGCTCACAAGTCATAGACGTGCAGATACATAACCACCATGGTAGATGGAACTTTACAGACAGTTCAGGCACTTGACCATCAGAGCAGATAAAACAGTTCAGGTACTCAACCATTAGAACAGATAGAACAATTCAGGTACTTAACCATGATAGTGGATGGAATAGTTCAGGTAATTGACCAACAGAGCAGGTGGAACTTGTACCAACAGTTCAGCTGCTGATCAGTGGCAAAGTCTTTAAAAAATGGTTGCTGCTGTCAAATTGGTTTATCTCATTTCTCCAATATGCTTGTGGTTGACATCAAGGCAGGTGTGTTACTAAGACTGTCAGTCAAACATTCCATTAACTAACAATAATTCCCATATATCCCATCATAGATTTCTGAACAGTTAAATCCACAATCCCTAGTGACCCGGCCTAACACTAAAAGGAAAAACTCAGCTTTTTCATTTAGGGTGAAATATTGGTACAGGAACACCCACTACTCTGTATCGAAACTAAACTGTGTTCAACTATAGGCCCAACTTCAAACTACTTAAAGTGTTACTAAACCCACAACAGTAAAATCTGTCTGTATATGCAGCATTGCATGCTTGTTATACTCACTGTGGAACTTAAGTGGTTAATCCTCTGCATTGTGTAAAAAGGCTGTTTTATCCTGTATGCATAGATCCTTCCCTTCTTGCATTGTCTATCCTGGGAAGGCCAGCTAACACACAGGCAGTAGGCAACCTGCACATGCTCAGTTGTGTCTTTTATGCTGGAGAGAACATTTATTGGTTCTCAGAGTTAGCCAGGTCACATGATATTGGCAAACACATGTGGGCATGTATACAGGCTGCAGTGGAAATCTCCTCCTACCTGAACTCTCAGCACTGGAGAAACTGTGCAGTTGATTACTGACCGTGGTATAAAGATCAGCCAAAAAGGTTTATAGTGGCAATATTTTAATGTAAAAAGAGGATTTATAAGCTGTGGGCACTGGGGGGGGGGTGAACTATTTTCATATTACTGGGTTTAGTTTCACTTTAATGTGTGCTTCCTTTGTGTATTCGGGTCTCCTCCCACACTCTAAAGACACTCTGACAGGATAACTGGCTCTTGTCTACATTACAGTATGTGCGTACATATTACCCATACATATATGTCACCATACTCTACATGCCAGTCCAACACCCAAGCAATCGTGGAGCATTGAGGAAAACCAAACCTGGGAACCTATCTCATTTCATAATTATTTACCAGGAAGATTTGAAGAAAACCTCAACCAAGTGTATCAAACGTGGTGGCCAAAAGGATCGCTGAGTGTTGGATATAACAGTGTATATATCAACATTTACAGCACCTTATTTCAAAGGACATGCTTTAACATTTGCAACCATTGCAGTAATCATGATTATCTTTGATTGAAACCAACAATTATGAGTGCACATAAAATTACCTTTTCTATATCGAATGATATGATTGTCTTGAATTCAAACTGTCATTCATGTAGAAAAATGTACTTCAAAGCAGATACCAGTTGTATGTAAAACCCAAGTTTAAACCTTTAAACTAGTGTAACCTTTTCTCTTCCTATACTGTGCACATCCTGTGGATTCTGTTTTTTCAAAATATTTGTGCACTCCAGCAGTGGTTCTGCCTTACAGTTCCACTACAATTATTATGGCAGAATATACCAAAGTATATGATACCATAATCAAATCTCAATACACACACACACAGGAGGGGACAGTATAGAAAGATATACAGCCACATTTTTAGTGTAAATGTTTTGGTAGTCTTACACCTTCTGAAGTATTAGAAAAAGTAAAACATCCCAGATGTAATACAATATTACTGTTGATCAAACACTAGTATTTTTCTCTATTGTTTCAGATTCAACTTAATCAGAGAAAAAAATTTGAATAACCATCACGCAGCATCAAAATTATTAGCTGCTCTGTTTACAATCAGTTCTAATCAAAACTGTCATTACATTCACATAAACAAACAAAATGTCAACAATTAAGACAATACAAGTTGTCAATCGATGCTGTAATCTTTGTCTTTAGTTCTTGGAGTTCTTGGCCTCCCTAACCAAGTTTTGGAGGCTTAAAATGCATTAGTGAGCCACTTTATTAATAAGGAAATATGTAATATGCAATTTCCCCATCAACTACCTAGGAGTAAACACTAAAAACTGTTACTGTTTTTCTTTCTCTTGTCCAGAATTTTCTCCTCTTATGTCCCATACACAAGGTCGGATTTTCCGACGGAAAATGTGTGATAGGACCTTGTTCTCGGAAATTCCGACTGTGTGTAGGCTCCATCACACATTTTCCATCGGATTTTCCGACACACAAAGTTTGAGAGCAGGATATAAAATTTTCCGACAACAAAATCCGTTGTCAGAAATTCTGATCGTGTGTACACAAATCCGACGGACAAAGTGCCACGCATGCTCAGAATAAATAAAGAGATGAAAGCTATTGGCCACTGCCCCGTTTATAGTCCCGACGTACGTGTTTTACGTCACCGCGTTCAGAACGATCGGATTTTCCAACAACTTTGTGTGACCGTGTGTATGCAAGGCAAGTTTGAGCCAACATCCGTTGGAAAAAATCCTAGGATTTTGTTGTCGGAATGTCCTAACAAAGTCCGACCGTGTGTACGGGACATTAGTCTTGTCTAGGTCAACTTTTCTTTGCTATAGAGGCCTTGACATCTAGAGTTGAGGCATAAGACTCACCCACATGCAGGACTAGGCACTGTCCTTTTATTGGCTGACTGTGCCTTTATAATGAGAAAGGTACACTCAATGGACAGGAGGCCAGCAGCTGGGTGGAGCTTATGCTTTAAGTTAAAGTAGAACTAAATGTACCTCTTCTCCACTGGTCCGAGCCTCTTGCAGGCACAGGAATTTTCTCCCCAGTCTGCTGCCATTTCGATTGGCTGGATGACTCCAGGAGTCATTCATCCAGGCACACAGGGGCCCATGCCAGTGATGTAAGGTGAGCTGCACATGCGCTGTCCTAGCAGTCATGTGATCAGAAACCTGCCCCATATGCTCCCAATTGCAAATACAAGCATTGTAGAGACATTTTTTCTTAAAGCAGAAATGTATATAGAAAGTGGGACTTTAAAAGGTACACCCAATATATGGAAAAACACTATCAATTAAAAAATTATACCAATATTTATTAAGACAATTTTACAAAAAGGAGCAATAAAATGTGAAAAGTTTTACATTCATAGTCAAAGGTAAACATCCTCAACATAATATTGACAAATGAAGGGAAAGAACTGTAATCACAAAAATTCTAATCATAACCACGTCCACAACTTTCAACATGTTTCGCCAGGAAGGCTTCATCAGGAAAATGGACGAGGATTTTTGACTAAGAACAACCTTGGATGTATAGAAGAGAAACAAAAAATAAGAGTAAATAATTGTAAAGAAATAACACATGAAACATTTGTATTTATACAACTTGATAGCTCTTTAGCTTGTATAACCATGACTCAACCAAAACCCCCCCCACATTAAACACCAACCCCTCCCGACCCTACCCCAAGCTTTACACCCACCCCCTCCATGATCCCCAGTCCGACGCAACCTCCACCGCTACGTCAACTCCATACCTCTAAAGAGAGTTCCAGGGAAGACGCAGGACCCGGGGCGTCAAATAGGAGGAGAGGAGGGGAAACCCTCAGAGTCCACTCCCCCCTGTAGTCCAGAAAAATGCCAGATCAGCCGTTGGGAGGGATGTGTGTTGGTATGAACAAAGACCATCCAAGACAGGAGAGATGATCACAGTATCTGTAACATATATCATAGATAATAAGAACACACATGTTGCGGATGAAGGGGGGTAAAAGTCCACAGCAATATCTAGTTAGTGGACCGTACTCACCAACATCCCGTGAAATAAAAGAATATCTATATTGGGAGCTCATGCTGACTGGTGGCACAATACCAAATAAGAGGATGCATCTATGCGAGAATCAAAAGAGGGGACACAGCTACTTCATGGTTTCTGAAATGATATATATATATATATATATATATATATATATATATATATATATATATATATATATATATATATATATATATATATATATATATCATGTGCCTGCATCAGAATCTTGAAATCAGAAACGTGACTTTCTCAAGGCTCACGTGTCAGTGATGTAACGCGTGGGAGGAGCTTAGGACACAGTCTGCTGAATTCATTGTATCAAGCAGCAGCAGCAGCTTGCGCAGCAAGCCTTGTCCTTACAAGCCAGCTGAGATCTGCCTATCTGCTTATCTGCATGCCTAAAACAAGTCAGACACACGTGAGTGTATCACTGCGCTGTTTTGGCTGTGAACTTTTATTGTAACAATATTGCGCAATGTTTTCTCTCTTTGTTTATTTTACATAAAACCACTTGATACTGAGAAAATTACCATTCATTGTGGCTGTGGAAGAAATCGCTCAGAGGGTGAACAAATAATTACTGCAGGAATCCAGATACCCCAGATTACTGAGGATTGAACTGTCGCCTGCTACTTATCCTATCTCATGAATTTAACCATCTATATTTAATCAGATTCTATTGGCACTATTTATCTATTTATACTCATCAATTGTATACATATTGCACCTTTATAAGCATATCAATTATTTATTTTTATTACGGAGGATTCAACACTTATCACAGGGAATATATCTAATTTATTTATTTATTGGCACTAATTTGCATTGATTACCATTTGCAAACGCATTTTTAGTATATTTATACACAATTGTTGCTTAGTTTTACTTTGGAGATATCGCACCACTTCCAGTGGATTTGTATAACTGGAGGAACACAGTTTTTAAATATTTGCGATTTTTTTCATATATTTGCGATTTTATTTATATATGCGATTTTTTTAGCGATTTGGTAGTAATTTTTTTCACATTGGTTTTTTAGCACAAAAAATTCTTTTCTCACATTGATTGAACTTTATTTATTTATTGGCACTAATTTGGATTGATTACCATTTGCAAACGCATTTGTAGTATATCTATACACAATTGTTGCTTAGTTTATTTTGGAGATATCGCACCACTTCCAGTGGATTTGTATTACTGGAGGAACACAGTTTTTAAATATTTGCGAATTTTTCATATATTTGCGATTTTATATATATATGCGATTCTTTAGCGATTTGGTAGCAATTTTTTTCACATTGGTTTTTTAGCACAAAAATTATTTTCTTACATTGATTGAACTTTGTATCAGAGCGCATCAATCTATGTTATATGTTTTAATTTTTAGGGGATTCTGACCACTATATAATTGATAGCAGCTTGATATCATTGTCAATCTAACAATTTTTATTTAATTAATTGCACGTGCATTCACATACATTTGATTTACACTTATTTGATTGTATATGTCACACTAGAACATTATTGCGCTTGGTATTTTTGTTTATTTACTTTAAAATGCAGCGCATGGCATCACGCCGCACCGGCGTCAAGCGGACGCAAAAGGGAGGTCCAAGGTCCATGGACTGATTACCCGGAACCTGATACAAGAACCCGGAAGTAAAAAATGCTTCCGGTTGCCAGAAACAAAACTGTAACTCACATTGGAGACAGTGCTGAACCAAGGAGGTGGAAAAGCTTGGGCAGATGGTATATAGTGGCTAATGATCACGATTAACCCGGGATGCCATGGATTAAAATGGAAGCCTCAAGGCGGGCGGGCGTGGGCCGGGGTGGCACCCCCCCAGAGAAAAACAAGGGGATGTAGACCCACACTAGTCCACACCCTTGGGCGTCCATACGGGAACCAAAAATCACTGGACTTGGGGAGGTAAAAATGAGGGAACAAAAAAGCCCGGGGAAGGGAAAAAAAAAAAAAGGGGGGAGAAAAAGAAACACAAGGTTTAGATGTGGTCATGATTATACATCACAATATTTAGTTTACAACAATGCACCCATAATTTGTATTTACATATAGAGGATTATATAAATACACACACCATCATAGCTAGCTCAGTGTGTATTGCTTTCCCTATTCCGAAACAATATTTTAGATAGCAAAAGGCAACCCTGGGCTAGACAACCCACAGGGAATTAGTCGTGATATGGCATACGTCCAACAATCCCATAATGTTCCAAGGTGATGAGTGATTCCGAAACGGGGGGGATAGATGGTAAAGGTAGATAAAGCAACCCCATGATCAGTATACCCAGGAATGTAGCCACATTCAAAAAAGCAAGCCCCTGGTCGATATAGCCACATTTTTCTTAAAGCGTAACTCCACTTTTGTTGAGAAAAAAAACATTCCTCTCTGGGTGGATCTATGTACATTGCAAAGATTATAACAAACTTTGTTGCAGATTCCTACCTTTTGTTATTCTGAAGAAATCCATGTGTGTTTGTCTGTGCCTCTGTTCTGAGTGAGTGTAATGGGAGTGGTTTCATAATTATTTGTCAGGTGTGGAGCTACAGGGCACTAATGAGGAAATCTGCTGGGCCTGCATCCCTTTAGACATGCTCCTATTGAAAGTATTACTCAAAAAATGACATTTTTGTTGCAAGGGATGCCTGAAATCTGATTTGTATCCTAAACAGACTTCTGGGGAACTGGTGAGCCAATCACACAAGCAGGAAGTTATGTTTTGGGGAAGTGGTCAGTACACATTCTGTGTACAGAACAACTCCAGGTAGCCATATTGCAATGTATTCTCAGAAAATTACATTGACTGTAGATTGAAAAGGAAAGGTCATTTTTAAAAACATTCAATCACAATATGATTAGTGTCACAATTATATGTGCTATATTATTTTTTCTTTATTTGCTTTTTTTCCCCATGAAAGTGGAGTTACCCCATTTTTCTTCTAATAATTTTCTTCTAATCTTTCTATTGCACCAGAATTTGGGTAGCCTTCCAGCCTTTTAATGTAAACAAACATCAGTAGTTTCTAAGCTGTTAGAAACTGTCTGAAACCCAACTTTAGAGTCTATGTTGTGAACTCTGAGGATCTTTAGAGAGTTCAGGGTGGCTTGTTTTAAAGCTCTTTTGCTGGTCACTAGGAATATGTAAAAAAAGAATGCTTCAAAATTGGACACAGGTGCACTTTAAGCTGTCCCACTTGACCAAAAGCCAGCCTGTAAAATACAAAGATGTAAACCTAATTTTTTGACGGCCCATGCCTTACTGCCACATATCAGATCTTTGGAAGTTGTATGTATCCAACACTTCTGGATGTGTAGGGAGTACTTGGTGTGGGAGGAGGTATTTGACATACCTTGAAGTGTTGGATACCTCTAGTGGCTGGAGTTTTGCAACTAAGCAGAGATTTAAGAAACAAGCTACTAAAAAGGCAAGGACACATCTGATTCTTTTACAAGGTTAATTTAGATTAAATAGAACAGTCTAATGACAAGGTAGCTTTATGTTCAGTTTAGACAATATAGAGAAATGGGGTGGCAGAGATTAAGCTATGGCCCTTAATCTCATTATTTTCATTATTCATCAACAATGAAAGATTAATGAATATGAACATATCTGAAAAGTTTAGCAGAGTTTTTGAGGGTAAGCTAGAGAGGTTATTCTTTATGGTATTAGGGTATTAACTAGGTGGTAAGTGAATGGTCTGTGGAATGAATTGTGTGCTTTCAAGTTTCGTTTCTATCTTTGGAGAAAGGTACCCGCAACACCAGGGCCATAGATGTGGCCCTTTGAAGTACAATGTCTGTGGCTGCCTGGCCATCTTTCTTTGGTAAAAACAAATGTATTTTAAACAGGCCAATGATCTCTATGCAAACTCTGTCTCCTAACTGTTACTGAAAATTATGGGGTGAAGTGCTCAGGAAGAAAAAAAAAAGTATCCCTGAAATTTTCCAGGTCATTTGCAAAAATGTCTGTACGCCCATGTGTGCCTCCATTGCTCCACAATAAATTTGCAATGCTTTGTGTTTTATAGGTTAAGCCTGGCTCCACGTGTGCTGTGTTTGGTTTAGGAGGTGTTGGGCTCTCTGTGATTATTGGATGCAAGATTGCTGGCGCCTCCAGGATAATTGGAGTAGATTTAAATAGTGATAAATTTACAAAAGCCAAGGAGTGTGGAGCCACTGAATGCATCAATCCAAAGGACTACAATATTCCTATCCATGAGGACTTGGCAAAGATGACTGATGATGGTGTGGATTATGCATTTGAGGTCATTGGAAACACTTCAGTAATGGTTAGTGACAAAAATCAAATGAGTAGTAAAATGATTGCTGTAAGTTAAATTGTCAATTCCTATTATTACATGCATACACTATTAAAGACTTGCTGTTGAAGAGATATAGACACATATAGAGAAAAAACACGGCGGCACCTTTAAATTTAAAGAGATTATAAAGAAAACATTTTTATTTAAAAAAAATAACAAACATGTCATACTTACCTGCTCTGTGCAATGATTTTTCACAGAGCAGCCCCGATCCTCCTTTTCTCCTGCCAGCGCTCTGGGCCCTGCCGCCTTCTAGAGTGCCCCCATAGCAAACCACTTGCTGTGGACACTCAGGCCCGCCTCTCTGGCTGTGATTGACAGCAGTGGGAGCCATTGGCTTCTGCTGCTGTATGCCAGCCCGTCAGGAAGGAGAGACCCAGGAGAGCCTCAAGTCTCGTGCACATCGCTGGATTGAATTTGGGCTTAGCTAAATATTGGGGGGGGGGGGGGGCTGAGGGGGAAGCTGCACACTGAAGATTTTTTTTTATCTTCAGCCTTTAGAACCACTTTAAATTAGTGCTCAGCAAACTTACTTGTATAAAAAATTTGTGGATTTTGGTAGTTTGCAGCCCACCTTTCTCACTCTCTGGCCCACCAAAATTTAGACAGTAGGTCATCTGTGCTAGGTACCTGATATGTAAAAATAAACTATTTAAATTAAGCAAGTTCCATTTTGACCTTGCCTGGCCTGATTTATCAAAATATGAGGTGGAGGACAACAAAAAGATTAAAAAGAGCCTTGTAAAAAAAAAAAAAAAAGAACAAATATAAGTGAGCTACCCACTATGACTGACAAGACAAGTTCAAAAACTGCCATCATTGTGTGTTTTGAAGGCTCTTTCTAATGCCGCGTACACACGGTCGGACTTTCTATCCTACTTGGTCCGGCACACTTTCTGACGGACTTTGTCCGCCAGGTGCGCCGGACTTTAAAACGGACGGACTTGCCCACACACGACCGGACTTTGCGGCGGGCCAAGTCCGCCCGTCTTTCCAACGGACTTTCGCCGGAGTTACGGCGGACTTTCAGAATGAATGGACTTGCCCACACACGGACAAGTCCGTTCATTTTGAACGTGACTCAGGTGCGACGGGACTAGAAAAGGATGTCAATCTTGCCGCTTTTATCGGCGAGATTGACACCTTGCGAGCCCCGTCGCGGGGCATACCAGGCCCTTAGGTCTGGTATGGATTATAAGGGGAACCCCCCTACGCCGAAAAAACTGCGTGGTGTCCCCCCTAAAATCCATACCAGACCCCGATCCGAGCATGCAGCCTGGCCGGTCAGGAAAGGGGGTGGGGACGAGCGAGCGCCCCCCCCCCTGAACCGTACCAGGCCACATGCCCTCAACATGGGGGTGGGTGCTTTGGGGGAGGGGGGCGCCCTGCGGGGCCCCCCCACCCCGAAGCACCTTGTCCCCATGTTGATGAGGACAAGGGCCTCTTCCCGACAACCCTGGTCGTTGGTTGTCGGGGTCTGCGGGCGGGGGGCTTATCGGAATCCGGGAGCCCCCTATACTAAGAGGACCCCCAGATCCCGGCCCCCCCACCCTATGTGAATGAATATGGGGTACCCCTACCCATTCACCCAGGGAAAAAGTGTAAATAGTAAAACACTACACAGGTTTTTAAAATATTTTATTAAACAGCTCCGGGGGGGGGGATATTCCTCCGGCTTCGGGGGTCTTCGTCCGGCTTCGGGGGTCCCTCCGGTTCATCTTCTCCCGGCGTCCGGTTGGTTCTTCTCCGCTCTCTTCTCCCGGTGTTCCAGTTCTTCGGCCGGCTCCTCCACTGTCTTCAGGTAGCTCTCTTGCCAGCGGAGGTCTGGACTTCTGGGCTTCTTGTCTTCTGTGCTTCTTGTCTTGTCTTCTCTTCTCTTCTCCAGATGTTGACACGACGCTCTCTCCGGCTGGACTGCTCTCTGAGGGCTGCGTTGTGACTTATATAGGCGGAGACCCCGCCCCCTTTTGATGTCACAGTCCCTGGGCATGCTGGGACTGTGACGTTTTAGGGGGTGTGGTCAACATCACCCAGTGACCACACCCACTAAAAGCCCTCAGAGAGCAGTCCAGCCGGAGAGAGCGTCGTGTCAACATCTGGAGAAGACAAGACAAGACAAGAAGCACAGAAGACAAGAAGCCCAGAAGTCCGGACCTCCGCTGGCAAGAGAGCTACCTGAAGACAGTGGAGGAGCCGGCCGAAGAACTGGAACACCGGGAGAAGAGAGCGGAGAAGAACCAACCGGACGCCGGGAGAAGATGAACTGGAGGGACGCCCGAAGCCGCAAGAAGACCCCCGAAGCCGGAGGAATATCCCCCCCCGGAGCTGTTTATTAAAATATTTTAAAAACCTGTGTAGTGTTTTATTATTTACACTTTTTCCCTGGGTGAATGGGTAGGGGTACCATGTACCCCATACTCATTCACATAGGGTGGGGGGGCCGGATTCCGATAAGCCCCCCACCCGCAGACCCCGACAACCAACGGCCAGGGTTGTCGGGAAGAGGCCCTTGTCCTCATCAACATGGGGACAAGGTGCTTTGGCGCAGGGCGCCCCCCTCCCCCAAAGCACCCACCCCCATGTTGAGGGCATGCGGCCTGGTACGGTTCAGGAGGGGGGGGGGCTCGCTCGTCCCCACCCCCTTTCCTGACCGGCCAGGCTGCGTGCTATTATCAGGGTCTGGTATGGATTTTAGGGGGGACCCCACGCCGTTTTTTCGGCGTAGGGGGGTTCCCCTTATAATCCATACCAGACCTAAGGGCCTGGTATGCCCCGCGCTCGCCGCAATAGGAAATTTTGTTTTTCCTATTGCAGCGAACGCGAAATGCAATAACCTGCCCTCGCATCGTATCTGGTCCGTTGGACCAGCATACATACGAGCGGGCTTTCCGTCGGACCAGCACACAGACGAGCGGACTTTCCGCCCGAAACTGAGTCCAAATGAAAGATTAACTGCGGCTCCCGCGCGCGTGCGCAGAAGTGAAGTAATAGCGGCTCCGGCCAATTACAGTGCCAGAGCCCGCGATACCCGGAAACTCTGGGAGCGATGCCGCCGGCCGCACCACTGTACGGAGACCACTGCATAGGCTTCAATCTAAGGTGAGCCTTTCATATTGAGCTAGTATGCTATGCATACTAGCTCATTATGCCTTTGTCTTGCAGGGTTTTTTTATGTTTTGTTTTAGTGGAATGGGTTTACAACCACTTTTACTGTCCAGTGAGGTGCAAAAATGCTATCAGGCTTTTTCAGAAGAGAGGAATACATACCAATTTGCCTGAGCATCATGGTTGAATTGTCAAGAGAGTTATAGACCAACTATGGCCAAAAGCTCTCCTATATACATCAATAAAAACTTTGAAGACCAACTCTAGGATAAATGTAATCTCTCTACCACTTCTCCCTCCCATCCCCCCACTGATGACTGGGTTAAAAAAAAAAAAAAAACAATATCCCTGTTTAGTTTTCCCAGTCCCCACATGTGAAAGCGGTATCAGTGAGCATCTTGGATGGAGGGGATCAGGTGAGAGAATAACTTGTGGGTGGGGCTTAATGCACCCAATTGGGGACTCACTCGTAATGCTTGCTAATGCTTTTACTCACAGGCAGAGGCCGCTGTCACCTGAAATCATCAGTGGCACTCCGAATTAGAAGCAAGCATATTTTACTTGTACAGTCAACCCTTTGTGTATGTGTCACTTCTTATTTGTGCACACCTCACGTTGGATGCTCTGTAACTTTTCCCAGTGAATGCAGCACTTTTGGGTGGTTGCCGCAGAGCCTGTAGTGAAATAAAGGGATTGTATCGCTCCAGGCAAATCATAAGGTCTATTGATACATTAAAATATATGCCTGACCCTCAAGGTGCTGCCTATCTAGTTAATATGTCAAAAAAGGTGAAACAATACTCACATATGGGGATTGGATACCCTCAAAAACGTTAGAGTAAAAAAGACAAAATGAAAAAAGTGGGAGAAGGAGAGGATGGGAGCTCGCAGTATAGAGACTGAATGACAAAAAATATTTATTGGTGTCAAAATAAGAAATAAGAATTTATTTTTGACACCAATAAATCTTTTTTGCTAATCATGTTTGTATGGTGAGTGAAGTTCCATAGATATGTGCTACGAATTTATTTTTGACACCAAACAATCTTTTTTGCTAATCATGTTTGTATGGTGAGTGAAGTTCCATAGATATGTGCTACCACAGGGTTAGTTGAGCTATCACAGGTTTTTATTTCTAGTTTGTCATTCAAATCATAAGGTCTCCACTACTTTAAAGCAAGCCAGGTGCCAGCTTGGTCCAGAGCCAAAAGATGCAGAATGATGAAGAAAAGGGTGACGGCACTTCCAGCATAAAATAATTATTTTATTAAAATGCCATTAAAAACGAGGACATGATATGACATGCAGCCAGCTCAAAAAGTTCAGCAAACGCATTGGACACACCTGTGCTTAGTCATTGCTAAGCAGAGCCTATACCCACTCCACCAGGACAGGCTGACATGTCACCTCACCCCCAGTGACATCATAAGACTTCTCCTTTCCTCTCTCTTCTATGACACCTCTGGCTAGATACAAGGGAGACCCTGTGCTTTGATATCGGTCCCTGTCTGTGTGGGATAAGCTTGCAAACCCCCTCTCTACCAGTGCCCTCTATCACCCATGCCATGTCAACAAGACTCCTGCTAGCTGGCAGCTTCAGCACCTGACATTACCCTGGTTGATCTTGAAGGCAACAATAACATAGCCTCCTCTCCTTTCACTGCGGGTTAGACCCTTGTAATGTGTCCATACTGACTTCTCTTCACCCCCACTTCTAAGTCTTGTGCTTTGATACGCCATACATGCACACTTTTAGTGAATTCAGACCAGGCAGATTGACTTAACAAAAGTTCTTTTACTGAAGTATTTAAATTTAACAGATGAACAGTACTCAACAACATCTTCCATACACATTCCTGTACATTCTCGGTGCCCTTTAACTACTTCCCGCAAACCGCCATCATTGTACATCGGTACTTTGACGTGGAATACCGAGGTTATGGCAGCAGTTAGCTAACTTTACTGTTGTATTATTTTTTATATCAAAAAAGTGTATTTTTTCCAAAAAAAATTGCACTTGTAAGACCGCTGCGCAAATACGGTGTGACATAAAATATTGCAACGACCGCCATTTTATTCTCTGGGGTGTTTGAAAAAATATATATAATGTTTGGGGGTTCTAAGTAAGACCTTTTACCTACTGTACTATAGATAGGGTTTCCCTTTTTATATGCTTTGTCCAGCAGATGGGGGTGCTTCTCAGAAAAGGAAAGCCTGACTAGCAGAGTTAACCCTTACCTACCCGGCACTTCTGCTGGGCAGCATCAACTAAATAATGCAACTAATACAGCAGAAAATAGTACTCAAAGAAATAATTTACACAGGCAGCACAGTAATACTTTATTAAGCATCTGTTTACAAATGGACTTCACAAGGATGGCAAAACTTCCATCACATGGAAGGATTGGTTAGAGGGGGTGGGATGTGGAGCAATGGTAAATACAACAGAAGACATTCTAAACTTTCCTTACTATTCTAAAATAAATTGTGGTTTTTTTTTAAAGTTTTTTTTTATTGCTGCCAGTGTTCCCATTGGTGGGGATATTTCATCTCAAATAGAAATTCTGATAGAGGTTGTAATCCTTAAAATAATTGTAAAGCTTTTTTTTTTTTTTAAACAACAAACATGTCATACTTACCTGCTCTGTACAATGGTTTTGCACAGAGCAGCCTGATCCTCCTCCTCTTCTCAGGTGCTCCTGGCTCCTCCCCCCCACCATGGGAGCACTCGTGCGTGCTTGATCATGAGCTGGCCTGTTTACGTCTTTTCAGACACACAGCCCAGCTCAGCTCTGCCCCCTGCTCTCTTCTGACAGGTTTTGACTGACAGCAGCAGGAGCCAATAAATGCTCTCAGGCAAGCCTGTCAGAGCTGGTAGAGCTTAGAAGAGCTGCGGCAGACATGCACAGTGCTGGACTGAGTATTTGGGGTGGGGGGGGGGGGGGGGGTTGGGCTGGGGGAAAGCCACTAATAAAAGATTCTTAGCTTTATACAGAGAATACTACTTTAATTACTTTATGCAATATGAAAAAAGTTTTGGGCAGAGTTTGTCAGTGGAGAGTAGGCGTGAAGCTTAGATGATTTGGGTTGCAACATCAAATGTGTGGATGGGGAATCGGGTCAGTTTTTTCTTTCAGCCCGCTGGTTGAACGAAAAAAAAAGGACCCATGTATGGCCAGCTTAACTTTCGGTTTTAGAACTTCAGACAGTGCTGGCTGGGGAAACCAGATGCTTGTAAAAGTATTTACACTCCTTTTCCACAGACAATTCTACTTAACTGAATAGTTATGCGCAACCAATAAATGTTAACTGGATTAATCAGGCTATTAAATATGTTTTACTGCTAAAATTACATTTCATTCTATAAAAGACATGGATACTTTTTCTCTTGGTAGTAAAGTGTAATAAATATATAAAAAAAATAGACAATTTTGCATAAAAAAAAGTATAATAAAGGGCTTAAACAAAGTGGTGTGGGTAAATGACGATTAATCCTGAGGTATTGCATTTTGTGTCATATTTATAAAGAATTTAATAGGTTTTTTTTGCACATTTAATTAACATACAACCTAATTATAAGCGTATTTACCATATGTTTGGGAGGTTAAAAATCCCTAAAAATGATAAAAAGCTGCTCCTCACAAGGGGCAACAAGGGCTGAGTTACTTAGATGCAACTTACTCAGACACCATAGAGGTGAACTTGTTTTAGCAAATTATTTTGTGGGTTTGTCAACATTTGATACGTGTTGGCTAATGTACTTATAAATGGTGTTTCTGTTTTACAATTATGCTTAGTGAATACTGATTGTGTGCTAAATTATTAGACCTCTGCCCTTACATCCTCCCACTTTGGCTATGGAAAAACTGTCGTTGTTGGCTTGGCTCCTTCATCTGCTGTGATGTCATTTGATCCCTTGCTTATTCTAACTGGGCGCACCTTGACTGGAGCTGTTTTTGGAGGTATTGTACAATCAAGAATTACATGATATTTTATTAATTTGCAACCACTGGACTATATTTACTGTAGAGTGTAATGTATATTTTTTAATAAACAATTGGTGGTATGCAGTGACAGTTAGAGTGACCCTTGCCATCATTGGTAATTTTTCTTTAAATTTGAATCAACTGCAAAAAAGATCCCACAGAAAAAGGCAACCTTTCACCAACTGTTTACTTGGTCACATATTGGGAACTTTGATTGGTTGCTTTGATCCCATTAGCCATTTTTGTAAATAAAAGCTGCTTCAAATAAATTGAAGTTGCTAAATTACCATGTATATGGCCATCATTAAAGATTTTTTTTTATAAATTAGTAAATCTGGCCACACCTGGTTGCATATTGGTTTCTAAAGACATGATAATTTTTAAAGCATTTAAAATGTAAAGTACTTAAAGTTAAAGCTTATCTAATCTCCCCTACAACCCCCCCCCACCCCCCCCCAAAAAATATATATATATTGCAGTGTATCTTTCCTTTGCCATGGTGACCTCAATAGTTTTAATTTGTAGACTTCCCCCCTTATGTTCACCTGGTAATTTTATAAATAACACAGTTCCTACAGTGCTCTTAATCCTCTACTGTATCTACAGAGGGAACCATGATTGTCACTAGGCTGCTCTCCCTATTTTTACTATAAGCAGGTCTTTATACATTTTCATTGCGAGGAGAAGGAGAATAAGCAGTCTACTAAAGAAAGCTTGTGAGATCATTGAAGACTTAATACCTAGATCAAATTAGCAGCATGATGGCCTAACCATTCTACAGTAAAACCTTGGATTGCGAGTAACTTGGTCTGTGAGTGTTTTGCAAGACGAGCAAAAAAGTTTTTTTTAATTTTAACTTGATATATGATCGAGGTCTTGCAATATGTGTAGTGTCAAGCAATGTCATCTAAGTGTAGTATGATCACATTTTAAATGTAACAAAAGTGGAATGACACAATGTTAAAAACAATATCCAGCATTAAGGAGTCTAGTGCTTATCTGCGTAAAGCTGCTGGTGTATAGGTGGCCATAGATCTGGGGTGCTGGTGGCTTCCAGCGCTTCCTGGAGAACTCTGCTCTGAGACACTCTAAAACACTCCCAGCTGGGTGGAACGGGCGTAGCGCGCATTCAGCGTAGTGCACGTTTGACGCACCCAGAAGTGACATCAACAGTTCCCCAGTGTCTCTGAGTGTCTCTGAGTTTTCCAGAAAGTGATGGGAGCCACCAACAACTTTAGGCAGATGAGCACCAGACTCCTTAACGCTGGATATTGTTTTTAACATTGTGAGCGTCATTCTACATTTTCTACATTAAAACTGTGATCATACTACAGTACACTTAGATGACACTGCTCTTTTTGTTCTTTTTGTCACCTGATTAGGGCTTTTTAACAGAAACAACCCCAATAAAAAGTGCGCCAATAACCTGTGTTTTTGTGCCTCTAAGTGTAGCAATATGGTTACAAATGGTTGCGGAACGTAACTTATGAGTTCTCATTATTTCTTATGGGGAAATTCGCTTGATATACGAGTGTTTTAGATTACAAGCTCGGTTCCAGAGCAAATTTTGCTCGCAATCCAAGGTTTCACTGTATAATTATTTTTTATCAAAGTAATTGTAAAGTCTCCTTTTTTTTTTTCAACAAAAATAACTAACATGCTATACCTGCCCTATACAGTTGGTCTTGCACAGAGCAGCCCGGATCCTCCTCTTTTCAGGTCCCTCTTCAGCTCTCCTTGCCCCTCCCTCCCTTTGAGTGCCCCCACAGCAAACAGCTTGCTATGGAGGCACCCAAGCCGAGGCACAGCTCCATGTATTCATTCAGACAGGAAGGTTCAGCACTGCCCCCTCTCTCTCCTCATTGACTAGCTGACCTTAATTGACAGCAGCAGGAGCCAATGGCGCTGAGCTGTGTCTCAGCCAATGAGGAGGGGAGTCCTGTCATGGACATCACTGGATCGAGAGGGGGTTCAGTTAAGCATTAGGGGGGGCTGAGGGGGGCTGCTGCACACAGAACATTTTTTATCTTAATGCATAGAATGCATTAAACTAAAAAAAACCTTCTGACTTTACAACCCCTTTAGGGACATATAACTACTTAATTTGCATTTTTTATGGGAAACCAAATCAAAAACGTAAAAAAAAAAAAATACAACAAAATAGCAAAATACACACATACATTTAAATTTATATTGTTTATGTGTATGTAGGTATTGTGACGGGAGTCACTTTGGACGGGGGGCTTGTGAAACCCAGCTTACTTTAGAGAGGTCAGGAAACTCCTTGTTTAGCTCCCCATGCCCCTCTTATGTGTAACTCACCTTGTGTCTATTAGGGGCACAGGGTGACCAAGCAAAAAATGGACAACTACTTAATGGATGCTAAAAATGTGGTTTGGATTACTTCAAATGGGACAGTAATGTTTATCAACAATATCCCTCAAGCAATATATGAAGACTGTTCCTGGTTTGTTTGATTCTGATCTATACATGTTAATTGAAACAGCTGGTCACATTGGCCTCTGTTCCATGTTCTTCAATGTAGGAGCGGGACAATCTGCTAGTGGGGTCTCCTGCTATTGTCTAAAGGCGTTCTGTGTTTATACTTAGGATAATGTGTAATGTACTTTGTTACACATGTGGTGATTGACATACTTTTCAAGTGTATAATCCTTTTGGATTTTACCTCACATCTTGTCTGTGTGCTATGTTTGGGGTAAAAAGGGCTGGTATTAGCTCTCGATCTGCTCGGAACGGTGTGGAGGGAAGGAAGCATCTAGTCGGGGTGCCCAAGCGGTTCTGTCACATTTGGTGGCAAGCGATCTGGGACATCCAAACCTCCACCGGGACCCAAGGTTCAGATAGCAGAAGAGGACAGGTACAGATACCAGCTCCCATGGAAAAGGAATTTGGAACAAGGTTGCGAGAGATGAGGATACAGCACAGAGGACCAGTGTCTGTTCAGGTCCTCTTGGGATGGTATGATTCTGTCCGCTGGGAACTCTGGAAGGAAACGCTAGCCTGTGAGCAGCACCACCAGGGAAAAATTCTCCCCTCCATCCAGGAAAGGTACTGGTCAGAGTATGAAGTGCGAATGCTGTTATTGGGGAAACAACCGCACAAGGAGTGGAAAGTGGAGTTAAGCTGGTCCAGTCGGAGATGCGGTTGGATGAGAGCTACCGAGCCCTCCGCTGGTGTGTAGCCCAAGTGTGCCCATGGACAGCGGACAACAGCCCCACAGAAGGCTTTGGCTATGGCAGCCTGGGGCTGTTAATTGAGAGGCCATCCAAGGACCCTGACTTTGGGTGCAATCTGGAGTGGTGTTTAAAGGAAATCTTGGAGTACAGCGAGCAGATGCTGAATGTCTCAGAGTTTCTGGCCAGTCAAGAATGGGAGCTGGAGATCGCCTACAAACGGCTGCTAGACTCTGCTCAGCAGCAGGTCTGGGCTCCCTTTGCCTGGGACTATCAGGAAGTACCAACTGACAGCTCTAAAATCCTGGCTGAAGTGCCGCAATGGAGCAGAGTAACAGTGTGCTTTGCCCATCTCCACCCGCAGCTTTGGAAGCGGGCTCAGGAGAAGAGGAAGCCATCCTCATTCCCCAGCCACAGATCACAGAAAGCATGGATTTAATTGATTTTTCATTGGAGAATGTAACATTTACTGAACTTTCAACTGAAGTGCGGACAACAGGGTGGAGCTCTTCTAGCCTCTGCCTAGCACTGGTAACATCTTCTGGGTTCCAGGGAAAGGAGATGGTGAACCTCTATCCCCAGACACCAGTTCCAGAGATTGGGGATTTAATAGACTTTTCTGCTGGGGAAGAACGGAATGGTGAGCCTCCAGCAGAAGAGCTGGCATTTGGGCCAAACATTACTGAGCTCTGCCCAGCACCCACAGCGGCTTCGGCCCTTCTGAGATAAAAGGCAATTGGCTTTCTCCCACAACACTGACAGGGACATGGGATTTCCTGCCAGCAGCATCTGTGGAGTAACAAGAAACTTCTCCAGCTAAAGCGCTGACAACTGGACAGAGGGTCCAGGACCTCTGCCCCACACCCACGGAAGTTTTGGAGGCCCAGGGTGAGAAGGTGGCAGTCACGCCCCAGCAGAAGATCAGGATTCAGGGGGAGAAGAGAGAGGAGGTGTTCGTCCTCCCTCTCCAACAGCAATGTAGTGATTTAGGAGCGAAGGAATTCATCCTCACTCCACAGTGGGGGTCCAGGAGTCTGGGAGATGGAGCAACCAGCTCATCTCCCCAATGGCAGATCCACAGTCTGCGAGTGGAGGAAGCCGCCCCCCCCCCCCCAACAGTTAGCTGGAGCAGATTATGTGGGGTCCCCACCAGAAGTGCTGGCAACAGGGCAGAGTGCTACCAGCCTCTGCCCAGTACCGGCAATAACTGCAGAGTTCCAGGGAGGCGGGGCAGTCGGCCTCTCTCCCCAGCGACAAGCTGATGTAGTGACACTTCTACACCCAGTTGAAGCACTGGCAGCCAGACAGAGAGTCAATGACCTCTGCCCCACACCTACTGATGACAACTATTTCCTGCAGCCAAGAATGGAAATCAGGTTGACCAACTATGTGAGTTCACTCTGTCCTCAATGAACAAAAGATTTCCTGTGGTAGTGGATGGGACTACGGTCTCCACCTGTATACCCTAGGGATGCTGGGCAGTCGGCCCAGATCCCCAACAGCATGAAAAAGTGGGTCCAGCCACCCTGTCTTCTCTAAAACGGCTGAAAGTACTCCAGGGAGAAGGGCCAGTCTGCACTTCTCCCCAGTGGGGGTTTGTTCTACAAGAGAGGCAGAGGTTAGCTGGGTGAGTAATGCTCTGTTCGAGACAATTTGTTTGGGGTATTGTGCGGTACAGGCATTGAGGGAATGGAACTACAGACTAACTTTGAAGTCAACCCATTCGGGGTCTCCTCCTGTGTTAGTCTCCTGCCAAAACAGGAGTCACTTTGGGCAGGGGGCTCGTGAATCCCATCTTATTTTAGAGAGGTTGGAAAACTCCTTGTTCAGCTCCCCATGCTCCTCTTATGTGTAAGTCACCCTGTGCCTCTTTGGATCTGTTTCAGGGCTGAATTCAGGCAAAGATTCGGCCCTGATTCTTCCCTGAACCAGAGAATGGGGATGCACAGCAATTCTGTGCTATCCGCAGCCAGTTCCAGTGTGAACCGAGCCTCACAGACAAAAGAATGTGGTTTGGATTATTTCAAATGGGACAGTAATATTTATCAACAATTTCCCTCAAGAAATACAGTATATGAAGATTTCCTGGTTTGTTTGATTCTGAATTATACATGTTAATTGAAAGAGCTTGTCACATTGGCCTCTGTTCAATGCTCTTCAATGTAGGAGCTGGACAGTCTGCTACTGGGGTATCCTGCCATTGTCTGAAGGTGTTATGCTCTGTATCCTTATACTTAGGATAATGTGTAATGTACTTTGTTTTACCCTTGTTGCCGGGCAGTCTGGGCACGCATGTAAGACTATTTAAAAAGAGGAAGAAAAAGAATCATTGACAACTCAGAAACCATCTCACTGAGTAGGTGGGGTCCTTAAAACAAAAACGATCAAATGTAACAAAAACTCAAGGGTCAAAGAAGACCCCTCGCACAAAGAAGTTTTAACTCAGGACCAACAGCGATATTTTATTGTACAGAAATGTGTAATAATTTACAGACTGCCAGGCTTCTAGCCCGCAATCCTCCAAAAAAATCAGAAATTAAAATTGAGACAACATTGTCGCAACATTAAAATGGCACACAGCTGATCTCAGAACCATGCGGACAATAGCCAATCATCCTCTATAGATTCAGCAAAACCACAAAGATGCAGGGTAATCCCTGCGGCGTCTCAACAGATGAGTCTTATCAAGCCTAAATGGGCTGTTATCTCAGTATTCAATCCAGATTCATTGGCTGGTAAATGCTATGGACTCACAATGTAGAGGGATTGCAGTGTCACCCCTGACAGTAGTTGATCACCTATGTTCATGACCTATAAGCGTTATGCCGTTAAAGTGGGGACACATTTGAGTTGTAGCACTGGTAGATAATATCCTATGTTTAGTGGTGAAGTTGAGACCTTCCGGTCACTTCTCAGATGTATATATTATAATAGTCCCACTACAGGGGCTTTTGAAATCTGGGCCTGATTTGGCTGGCCCACCTCTATAATGTAATGAGGATGATATCACCCCGGCATGGTTACTATGACATGGACATGAATATGTTACGGTTCCAGTTGGATGAAGTCCCGGCCGGGTCAACGCTTTAGGATGGAAAAGTCAGTCATGTGTTGTACTGCAGGTACTTTCAGACAATACACACGTAAGCATCCAGTTCAGTGTACATGTGTGCTATGCACCAAGCTATTAGAGTGGACTATGTATGTCAAAGACCCACACTGCACAGAGGTACCGGGACGAAACTTTAAACAGTATATGTCAGCATTACACAGGGGCCAGACTGTTTGACATTCAGTCCAGTGACTTGTTGCAGAGATACCAGTTTCACAGGTATGTATAAAGTTAGTAGTATAAAGCTTCCCACAGGCTCTCACCGCTCTCGTCTACTCTGTTCTGGCATAGCCCATTCATACACTGTTTCACTAGTGTTCAATGATGCATAATAGCTTATCCCGTCCGTGTCTCCGTCCTTATGACTGGGTAATCAGGTGCCGAGACTAGTACTCGCAGATCAGAGTCTCCCATGATGCTGAGTCGGCAGTGCTGAATGGTTTATTCCACCTGGGCTTAGAGAGGTAGCATGTATTGTTTCGCCACTGCAGGCTGTGTCGGCAGGCTCCGAGCAAACTGGTGCAGCCCATGTCGATGCGTTTTGCATGTCATCACGTGCTTCATCAAGACGTAAAGATGTACTTTGTCTCCAGCTTTTAAAAAAGGGCCTTACTCCCATCCTCAATTTCTAAGCTGCCACAGCTGTACTTAAAGGGGGCTCCTACATATAACATAGCATAACAACTTTCATTGTAATTGTTCAAGCGTTGGAGTATTTTTTTACTCTAGACTTGCAACCATTTCCACGTATAGCATTCAAACTTCACTCTTGGGGAGGACAGATAAGCTAGCATCAACTTTGAATATCAGGCAGCACCTATTTTTCAAGGGGAAAATCTCACCCCCCATATTTCTGCTTTAGTGTTCCAAAAAGACCTGTAGGCTCATTTCATTGTTGAGCCCTTTCGGTGCCAAAGTCCCAAGCCTGAAAATCCAGAATTTTTGCTTCCTTAATAATACTGTATCAAAGTCTCCTCTCCTGTTGGTTCATTTCAGAGCATAAAAACCCTTGAATTTAAGGCCAGAGATCTGTCCTGCATGGTATTCATTAAAATGTAGTGCAATTGGTGTCTCTTTCTTCTGTTTGATGCTTTTAATGAGCTCACCAATCCTGATGTGGAGCGTCTTTTAGTCTTGCCCACATATAATTTTTTACAAGGACATTCCATAATGTACAGCACTCTAATTGCTGTGCAGTTAATAAAATGCCTAATTTGGTTGTTTTTTATTCCATCTGAATCAGTGAACACACTAGAGCGATCAACAAAATTTCATATGCCACAGTGGCCACATGGATACATGCCCTGCAAAGCAGGGAGGTCAGTCAGCCAGTTTTTACAAATTCAGATTGCACCAGTATATCATTAGGATTACGGGCTCGTTTTGCTACTAGCATTGACCTTGGGCCTACTATACCTCTGATTTCACTGATCTGTGTTAGAATATGCCAGTGCTGTTAAAAGATCTTACCTACCTCCTCCCATTGTGCACCAAATTTTGTAGAGCAGTGTGAATAGCATCTTTCTCTAAACCTTTTGTACAGGTTTTTAGCTTCACACCTATAGTCCTCATCTGTGGTGCAACTCCTCCGAAATCCTGAGGAACTGCCCCACTGGAATGCTCCTCACCAGATGTCTAGGGTGATGACTATCGGCGTGTAACAGCGTATTAGCCGCTGTTTTTTTACGGAATGTCTTGGTTGTCAGCTTTTTGTTTTCAATACGGATAGACAGGTCAAGAAAGGAAATCTCATGAGGATCTACACAATAGGTTAATCTGATGTTCCGTGTGTTGTTTCCAAGTTCATCCAAAAACTGCTCTTGCTCAATTTTAGAGCCATTCCATAGCATAAATACATCATCGATGAACCTTAGCCACAGAAAAATGTGGCCAAGGTACATCAACGAGGCAAGAAGCTCAACAATAAATTCATTTTGGGTCCCCATACTAGGGAACCTACTGTCCAGGAAGTGGAACACAGCAGAGATACCCCATTAATGTGGTATAAATGTGTACAAAGATTCCACATCTACACCTACCAAAAGTACATCATCAGAGACCTCATAGTCTAGCATTTTGTTTAGCACATCAGCTGTGTCCTTGACATAGGGTGGTAGATCGTAGACTAGTTCTTTAATGAGCCTATATATTTCCCTACTCTTTCAAGGGGTCTTTTAATTGCTTTTACGATTGGCCTCCCTGGAGGATTTTATGCATCTTTATGTATTTTAGGGATAATGTAATATGTAAGGATATTAAACTCATTTACTTTCAAAAATTCCAATTCTTTTTTGGATATAAGATCCGCCTCAAAGGCGAATTGAAGTTTCTCATTAATAAGAGATACCAGTTGGGGAAATGGATTAAGCCTGAGTCTTCTATAGGTGGATTTATCTGCAAAGAGTATGCGTGCATCTCCTTCATAATTTTCTTCAGTTAGTAAAACTACATTGTCCCTTTATCACTTTTCTTAACCACTAGATTGTTGGACTTTTGTATTTCTTTTAGTGCCTGATATTCCTCAGAGGTGAGGTTATCTGTTATGCTGCCTGTCCAGTCTAGTTTTCTGAGGTCACCATTGACCAGGTTAAGGAAAGCGCCCAGCCATTTGTTTTTCCTGAATTGGGGCATAGCCGTGAATCTTATTTTTAAATTGGCTTTCCTTCTCCAGGGGTTGTCTTGTACTATTTCCTTAAATTCTGAGTTAGCATCTCCCTCTTCCATTAGGGACACCAGCAGGTGCACCATTTTATCATCCTGTTCCGTTGTTTTATCATTGTCCTGATTTTTTTCTACCTTCACCAGAGTACCGTATTTATCGGCGTATAACACGCAATTTTTTCCCCTTAAAATCAGGGGAAAATCGCGGGTGCGTGCTATACGCCGATCCCCAGGGATCCCCCGCTGACTGAGTGGAGCGATCGCCGATCGCGATTTGAAAATGCCGCCGCCGGCGCCGAAATACACAGAGCCGGTCCTCGGCTCTTCTCGGCCACTTTCGTCGTCACTCGCGCGCCGCCTGAACCTATCCGAGTGTACTCGGCTAGGTTCGGCTAGCTCCGCTCACAGTCACGCCCATCCCGGGCGGGACTACGAGTGGAGCCGAAAGTGAATGAGAGCCGCCGAGAAGAGTCGAGGACCAGCTCTGTGTATTTCGGCGCCGGCGGCGCCATTTTCAAACTGCAGTGACACTGACATGTCACTGCAGCTTAACTGCAGCCTGGGCAAGGCTGCAAATGGACACAGAAAAGCTGCAGATCAGCACTGACAAAGCTGCAAGGCTGCAAATGGACACTGATAAGGCTGCAAATGACACCAAGGCTGCTGACTGCAAGGCTGCAAATGACTGCAAGGCTGCAAATGACACCAAGGCTGCTGACTGCAAGGCTGCAAATGACACCGGACAAGCATGCAGATGGACGCTGTGCAAGGCTGCATTGATGGGCATTTAAATGTAAGTTTTTTTTCCTTAAAACATTTTTTTCCTTATAATTCCCTCCTAAACTTGGGGTGCGTGTTATACGCCGGCGCGTGTTATACGCCGATAAATACAGTATATCAACCTAAAATAGACTTTCCTCAAAAAAAGGCACATGTCCTTATGAGTCTCAAAATGATCCATTTTATTCATGGGTGAAAAGTATAAACCTTTTTGTAGCAATAAAATGTGTCTGTCTTCGAGGTTAAAATTAGATAGGTTGATTACTTTCATATCCTTGGAGCATGAATCCATTTCTTCTAAGGTACGTCCCATATCTACTCTCGATTTTTCTGACTCTTGGTCAGGGTTCGTCAGGTTGGCCCTGCTACTGTGTTGCCATTTTCTTTTCCTCCTTCTATTTCTCCTGCTCTGCCTCCCTTATATACCTTTGTTGGAGGGGGGGGGGGGGGGGTGGAGATTCCTCTAACATTAACTATCATGTTAATTATATCATGGTCAGCTAGCAGTTGCTAGAGGGGAATTAGCCATGAGTCAGCCCTACCTTGTTATCTAATCCATTGTGTAATGTTTTTGGTAAATATTTGGGTTATTGGTCATGTGGTGATTGACATACTTTTCAAGTGTATAAAAAGCCAGTATTTCTGTTCAATAAAGAGTTCCAGTTTTTCAGCTGAGCTAGTCCTGCCTAGTTCTTGGTTGCAATATGCAGCTTTAACCACTTCAGCCCCGGAAAGATTTGCCCCCTTCCTGACCAGGCCATTTTTTGCAATACGGCACTGCATCGCTTTAACTGACAATTGTGCGGTTGTGCGACGTTGTACGCAAACAAAATTTATGTCCTTTTCCCCCACAAATAGAGCTTTTTTTTGGTGGTATTTGATCACCTCTGCAGTTTTTATTTTTTGCACTATAAACAAAAAAAGAGCAACAATTTTGAAAAAAAAATTATTTGTACTTTTTGCTATAATAAATATCCAAAAAAATAAATAAAATTTCTTCATCAGTTTAGACCGATATGTATTCTTCTACATATTTTTGGTAAAAAAAATCGCAATAAGCGTATATTGATTGATTTGCACAAAAGTTATAGCGTCTACAAAATAGGGGATAGATTTATGTCATTTTATTATTTATTTTTTACTAGTAATGGCGGCAATCTGTGATTTTTATCGGAACTATGACATTGCGACGACAGATCGGACACTTTTGACACTTTTTTGGGACCATTGACATTTATACAGCGATCAGAGCTAAAAATAGCCACTGATTACTGTATAAATGTCACTGGCAGGGAAGAGGTTGACACTAGGGGGCGATCAAGGGGTTAAATGTGTTCCCTCATTGTGTGTTCTAACTGTGGGGGGATGGGAGTGACTAGAGGAGGAGACAGATAGTGTGTTCCTACTTAGTAGGAACACACAATCTGTCCCCTCTCCCCTGACAGAACCGGGATTTGTGTGTTTACACACACACATCCCCGTTCTCGTTCTGTCACGAGCGATCGCAGGTGCCCAAAGGACATTGCGCATGCCGGGCACGCGTATCGGCTCCAGGGACATGCTGCGGGCGCACGCGCCTGCAATATCGTCTTAAAGAGCCGACGTATACCTACACCGATTTGCACAGCCGTGCCAACCTGCCGCAGTATAACTGCGGCGGCTAGTCAGCTAGCGGTTAGTATCTGATATCTATGTTCAGACTGGAGGAAGCGGCATACTGACGGAAGCACTCAAGAGTGTGGGACGGCTCCGTCACAGGTATGTGTGTATATATACACACACACAAAAAACAGCAGCAATAATCTCTCACATATCTTAATACAATATATTTTTTCACTCTAAGGCAGGGGTCTCAAACTGGTGGCCCTCCAGTTGTTGCAAAACTACAAGTCCCATGAGGCATTGCAAGGCTGACAGTTACAAGCATGATTCCCACAGACACAGGCATGATGGGACTTGTAGTTTCGCAGCAGCTGGAGGGCCACCAGTTTGAGACCCCTGCTCTAAGGGATTGATTTAGTAAAGACAAAAAGCTCTAGAGCTTAGTAAATGAGGTGAGATTCTGCTGTTTTTTTATATATATTCCTTGTATGTGATTGGTAATTATTTGGTAAATGAAGCTTATCAAGCTCTAGTGCAACTGCACTTGTATGCTGTCTATTTGCCTTTAGTAAATTAACCCCTAAGTGTTCTTGTAACCCTAAATCGTATTGGATGCTCAGGGTTTTATCCATCACAATGAAGCTTTACTTTGTCTCATAATCTAATATGTATTGTTCAGGGCTTAACAGTTTAAATAACAGGGGGAAAACTACAAAAAAAATTACCTGTATTCATCTGTTTTTTTTTTTCTGAAGGCTGGAAGAGTAAAGATGATGTACCAAAATTGGTACATGACTATCTCAACAAGAAATTTAATTTTGACACCCTTATAACACACTATATGCCATTTGAGAAGATTAATGAAGGTCTTGAACTCCTACGAAATGGAAAAAGGTATGTCACCAATTCCCTCGATGTGAACCTTGCTTTAAGAGGAAAAAGGTTAATTTAATTTCTCTATGGATACCAGGCAAACTAGATGTACAGACTGGATTCCTGTAGCTTGAGGATCACATGTACAGGCAGTCCCCGAGTTACGAACACCCGAGTTATGAATGACTCCTACTCAATGCCAGCCGTTTGTGCTCCATGCTGGTCCTGGATACCTCTGAGCAGCTATCTTGCAGCGCTGGACACATCCCACACTGCAGTACTACATGTACTGCATGGCCAGAAGAGCCCCAGGTAACATAACTGCATGCCCAGAAGTGCCCGGAACATCCCACATCCCTGCACAGGCTGAAGTTACACTTAAAAATGCATTGTTCCGACTTACACACAAATTCCACTTAAAAACAAACCTATAGTCCCTATTGTGTTCGTAACCCGGGGACTGCCGTTATGTGAGGCCCCACAGTGCTGATATCAGGCAAATGCCCTTCAGTATTGGTCTGGTACTTTGGAGCATGGTCAGGTTGAATGGGTAAGAGTTATAAGGGGGCAAAGTTACATAAGTGGCAAATAATTTGAAATAAATCACCCTTTGCTTGTGGAAAGGTCCTGTGCCTATTAGCACTGGCAATTTGAGGGAAACATTTTTTGGCTTGGGACCCCATATATACATCATGTAACAGCATGATAGGCTGATGTCCTGGGGAGAAGGGGGTTATTGTTTTTTGTTTATATAATTATTTTTATAAATATATAAAAATATATATATATATATATATATATATATATATATATATATATATATATATATATATATATATATATATATATATATAAATAAAATCAGTTAATAAAATACCTGACCTGATCAGAGGTGGACCACTTTTTATTAAAAAAAATGGTCAGCGTCAAATCAACCAATTTCGGGTCACATTTTACACATTGTGGATTAATTAGGGTCAAATCCTTTACTGTATAATGTAGAATACCCGGTTCACCCTTTCACAAAATTAATCAAAAGCAAAAGCATGGCGATAATCCGAGTTGTGAAACGTCTTTGGTGTATGCCTGGATATTAGCATTAGGTTATCTTACATCTATATACTAGGATTCTTGGCAGTCTCTAATAAAATGTATGATAGTTATAATTCATGTTTAACCTATCCTATCTTTCTTTTTCTAGTATTCGCACAATTCTGACCTTCTGAAGCTGTATGATCAAGATATTGTCTGATATCAAACTACAAATAATTTAAAATAAGAAAAAGATTCAGTAATAATCATTACGCTTAACCTTTTCTATATTCCATACATGATTGTGATTTAACATAAATTAATGGTCTGTACTTCTATGTCTTTTATATCACCAAGATGCAGTATTATGCATAATAACAATTAACATTTGTAACGACATAGAAATATTTTTTCTTTTTGTACTTTCATCATGGTTGCCCATAGGGTTGCACCAATAGTAGTATCGGTATCCGTGCCGATATTGAGCATTTGCATGAGTACTTTTACTCGTGCAAATGATCTGTTGCTTAATCCGATACCTGTTGTTCCGGGTCCAGCATCCTTAGCATAGCAGAGAGCGCTGGGCAGCCTCACAGATGATCAATGTGGCAGTGGGGGCAGTTACAAACACCGATCTCCCTGTGTAGCTTTCAATAAAGAAGCTGAAAGACGTTTCTCATCCTCTCCTGCCCACAGCTTTCAGCTGCTTTAATGAAAGCTATACAGGGAGATCAGTGCTTGTAACTGCCCCCACTGCTGCATCGCTCACCCCGACTGTCCCCTGTGTCCTCCTCCGGCACCCTGGATCCTCCTTCGACTCCCGGTGTCCTCCTCCGTGGTCCTCCTCCAGCTCCCGGGGTCCTCCATGTCCTCCACCGGTCCCCCTCCTCCCAGATCTGTCAGGATGGAGAACAGCGGAAGCAACCGGTAAATATGTCATATAGCGGCTCCTTCCTTTTTTGAATGTACAGAGTCAGTGATCACTGACTCTGTCTATTCATAACTGAGCATCAACTATGTTTACGATGCCTCAGTTTATGAAGGAACAGGAGCATCTGTCTCCTGTGCATTCATCTTCAGTGCAGCTGAGGAAGCTAAGAAAGGGACTGGGGAATCTGTGTCCTCAGTCCCTTTCCCTGTTTCAAAGGGGAGATGTCGCCAAAGCCCCCCCTCCCCCTCCCCAGCAGGGCTGTTAAAAAATAAACAAATAAACAAAGAAAAAAGAGAGAATTGTAATAAATAAATATTTAAAAGTTAAATTGTAAAAAAAAAAATAAAAAAAAAACACTGACATGCAAAGGAATGTGGAGCGCATTCCTGTGTGATTCCACAGTGATAAGAGCAGTAAGAGTTAAGCGATCAACTTTGTATCAAGGGGTTTTAATCAGTTGTTTTTTTCATTGTCAGTGTGACCATAAAAACATATGCTTTTAAATGGTAATAATAACATCAAGAAAATTTAAAGTGAATGTAAAGGCTAATATACCCAACGTTTAAACAGCTGGTTCCCTCTCCTAATACCCATGCTGCCTACAGTTGTAAAACAGCTCTGTGTACAGTAAATACATTTTTTTTTCTTTGGTGTAGTCACATAATCTCTAATCGGCAGCTCCCCATATCAGTCAGCAAATGCTGCACCTGATAGGAGGGAGTGCCTCAATGGCTCTGGGATTTCAGCCCAGTTTTTGGGCCACTTATTATTTTAAATCTTTTGTGGCTCAACAGAAACATAGAATCCTTGCCATGTGGCACAAAAAGATAACAACATGTTTAGGTCACTTTTGTCATTTGTCAGCACCATACAGCAGTGTTAAAACACATCTCTAATAAAACCATAGCTTAGTGTGAAAGTGATATTATCTAAACTTCCTCTATTATTAATAGTTAAAAAACATTTCTGCTTTGCTAGGATTACCCATTTTCATTGACAATATTGTAGAATTCATACAACTGCTCTGTAAATAAGCCATAAAAACATTTATTAGAAACAATTTTCAAGTTGGTGAGAAGTATAGCATTAATTTTCTGAGTGTTATAAAGTTAACATAAAGACTTGGTTCAGATCTGCAGTAATCTTCAGTTCTATGTAATTCTGTGAATTCTATGGCTGGTCCAGCATCTATCAAACATTTTATAAGCTAAACTTAGTTGTTTTAGATTAGCCTGGTGAGTTTTTATCCTCTTGCTGCACTCTGCATCATGTAAAAACAATTATTAAAAAGCATAATGGAAACCCTGTAATTGCATGGAAGTTAGGCAGGGCTGGGAAGATTAGAAGCTGCTGGATAACTCCTATGGCCTATAACTATACTTTTTTAACAGCTAAACCCTATCAGCAGCTGTCTTTAATGATAAATAAAAGTATAAATCTGAAACACAAAAATATGTTGGTCCATAAAGTATGCTATTTCTACACTGTTTTTATCACTGTAAAACTGCCTTTGTCAATTTAATAAAACAAATTATTGTGTTATTCACAATTAATAAAATATTACTAATAAAACTTTCAGACTCTTGTATTTGATCATGCTAAGAACACATAAAAGAAGGCAGACAGCTACAAGGATAAAGAAAGAAATAGAAGCTTCTCTTTTCTCTGTTTCCATATACGGTTGTGACTGATGCTGGCTGAGCTTCCTCCAGCAACACCACTTTGTACATTCTGGGGAATTAAAAAAAAGCATTTACGACAATTTTCTGGCAGTACTTCCCCTACTATCTGCACCTACCGGTATTTCAGGCAAGTATTTGTACACATTTTGGTAATAGTACTGATACATGTGACAATTTCAGGTAGTTCTGACTACCTCTGGACCAGTTATGGAATACAACCACTGCTGTGCAATATTAAACAAAAGTAACGTGGACCTGATGAGAATAAAGCCGCGTACACACGATCGGATTTTCCGATGGGAAATGTGTGATGACAGGCTGTTGGCAGAAAATCCGACTGTTTGTATGCTCCATCGCACAATTGTTGTCGGATTTTCCGCGGACAAATGTTGGATGGCAGATTTTAAAATTTTCCACGGACAAATGTCTGTTGTCAGATTTTCTGAGCGTGTGTACACAAGTGCGTCGGCCAAAAGTCCAAAGTACAAACAAGCATGCTCGGAAGCAAGGACAAGCCAGAAGCGGTCAGTCTTGTAAACTATCGCTTGTAATGGAGAATTTGTGACGTGGCAAATTATGAAATCTCGAAATGGAGCGCACATTCTCTTCTTCTTTAATGTGATAATAATGAAGCTGCTTTGCTGGTGATACTGATGGAGTTACAGTATTGCAAACACATTTTCAAAGGCTTTTTTTTTTCTAGTGATGTCAAGAATAATATTATTATGCTTTTTTTTATTTTTTATTTTTTTTGGGGGGGCAAGTTACCACAACACCATTATCCCATAGTTTTTAAGATCAAAGATACAATTATGTTGGTGTCCCTGGTCAATTTTACATTATATTTTTTTAAATGTAACTGTCTACTCCCAAACTGTCATTTGACGTAAAACACATAGCCAAGTATTATTCTACACAATGTTTTTATTATGCATTAAAAAAAGAAAACAAATAAAATTAGACATGCTATCTGCCAATAGAACTTAACCAAAAAGTGCATTCTATGCATCCAAAAATATAGAAAATATAACAAATCAAATCATTATTATTCAACCAAAAGATTAAATAAAAGCCTCATGCTTGTGTCCTGCTTCTTAATTTAGGGGGTCAACAATGCCAAGAGTTGGTGAAAGCAGGGGTCCGTCATCCGGAGATAATTCCGAAAATCATCTGGATTATTCTCCTGGAGCTCCCGCAGTAAAAGCATATGACATAATTGGTCATGATTAATAAAGCAACCAATTTTTGGTCCAAGAACTCCTCCTCTTACTGTTCCTGGACTGGACTGGACTTTGTGTCAAAACAATAACTCCAAGGCCAATAATAAATAACACGTTATCGACTCCGATTCCGCAACATGTCTGGATGACGAACGGCCGTTTAGAAACGAACTGAAAAGCACAAAATGAAAAGCGTGAACTGAAAGGCGCTAAATGAAAAGCGCAAAATGAAAAGCGTGAATCAACACTCACCAAACTTCTACTAGCACTAAATTAGCAGAAGGAACCCAAAGGGTGTCGCTAAAAAGCTGAAAAACCACGTAGTACGTCACTACGTTTGTGTTTGTTGGCTGACAATTCCTTGCCGTTTGTATGCAAGACAAAATCCAGGCACACGCCTTCGGACAAAAGTCTGAGGTTTTGTCTGCAGAAAATCTGATCGTGTGTACGAGGCTTTAGTATCTCAGTTCCCAATCAGGGTATCCCCACCCCACTACAAAATGTATTGGCCATGTATCTGTGTGTGTGATGGGCGCAGTGGTCAAAAAGGGAGCACACTGAAGAAGTGCCCAGTGTGGACTCTCCAACCCTAGTGTCAGCCTTCAACAGTCTCATGTACCTGTTTCTGACAGGTATGTGAATCGGGCGCAAGCACAGACATTTCAATGTGGAAGATCAAAGAAATTCTATGCCCCCTCCCCCACCCCCCCCCCCCCCTCCCCGTCTTCTCAGGCTCACCCTTGGAACAAAGGTGTGTACACAGTGAATGAGTGCACTAGCTCATCTGGTATGTCCATGACAGCCTAGGTTCACAGGAAGTGGGTGAATGATGCTGGGGGTTATTTATTTCTAGAAGTGGAGCAGTGACCCAGGATCAGTGGAAGATGTGGAAAGTGTGTTTTATTTATTTATTATTTTTTTTTTTTTAAAGAGAGGGCGGGGGGAGACACAGGAGTTAGGGTTTAAACTTAAAGTGGTTGTAAACCTCTGAAATGAAAAATTAACAAAGAATATCCCTCTATAGTGTGTACTAGCCTCAATCCAAAGCAGCTAGTATGGTTCTTATTTGATCTCTCCTCTTCCCTGAGTCACTTCTGCAAATCTAACTTGACACCAAGCAATCCTGAGAGATGGTCTCCACCCCCATGTTTCCTTATGTAACGGTGTGTGTGTGTGGGGGGCGGGGGGGGCGTCCATTCAATCCACTCAGGTCTCAGATTACAGTGAACTCTCCTCTATATTCTGTGCAGTGTACATAGGCGTGCACATAGGGTGTGCTAGATGTGCATGGGCACACCCTTATCGCCCCATGCACATTAGCATTCTCACTCTGTGTGCCAGTATTATCACTGCAACAACCTGCCTAGCTTTTAGATTGCCAAAAATGGGGTTTATGCCAAAAATCGGGGTCACTAAACAAGTGATTATGGACAATTGTCAAGGTATTTGCAAAATAAAGATTAAGTGTGAAAAATAATGCTCCAGTTCATATATTTTTCCTGCTGGGCTGTTTGGGCCTAAATCAGATCCCTGATTTGTGTTTATATTTACCATTTAGTGAATAAATGCATACTATAATCATAAGCTGCAAATTGGGTTACAGTATACAGTATACATACACATACACAGATGCATGTGTGTTTGAGCTTTGGGGAGCACACCCTGACACAATAGGCTACACACGCTTATGGCAGTGTATGACATCAGATCTCTGCCCCCTGCCTTTTGGAGCTGGGAAAAAAGTATTTGATTGGTGTTTTATAAGGCTGTAGAGCAGAGTGGTACAACTTATGTAGGAGGATTCGTGTATCATCAGAAGCTAGTTACTTGACAGAGTATATGTAAGGCTGGGTTCACACTGTTGTGTGGAGCAGTTTGCAGCAGGGGGTCCGGTGCGTCCCTGTTCTCTGCTTCAGGGGTGAATCAGGTCCAAATTTGTGCCTAAAGTCAGACATGAAACGGAGCCAAAGACACACAGGACCCACCCCGGAGATGTGTGAACCGGCTCCATTGAGAGCTGGTCACACTCTCCCATCATGCGATTTAGATGCCAGGAAAGCAGCATCCAATTTGCCATAGTGTGAACCCAGCCTAAGGGTTTACAACCACTTTAACAGTCTATGGTCCTTTCAGAAGTTAGAGAACCACTTCTCTTTGCTGATTCCTGTTCTGCACAAGAGTACCATTATAGTCCCCTCCCGTTATATTTGGCCCTTGCCAGAACCATAATGTGTCTTTTTATAGGGTAACCATTTTATAGGGTTTCTGATGCCTCTCCCTGAGAATGACCGGAGTCCTCTTGGCTTAGAGAATAGCCCTTCTGCCTTGCAGCACTAGGGTCACCAGTTTGAGAGATCAGTCTGCAGTACAGCACATATACAGTAGGTTGCTTCCTAACTTTTAAACCACCAATTACTATGCAACATAGTTACCACCCATGTTAAGTGTATCACTTACTTGATAATGCACAGGTTCAGTGTTGACACGATTGAAGGATTAGGTGATTTATCTTGTTGTCTTTCTTTTTGACGGAACAATAAATCAAATTTTAGGTACAGCTAATGCAAGACATTTGTGACACCTTTAGTATGAAATATTACTGAAGCTATATTTTGAACACCATAAAGAAATGAAGAAGTTAGAGACAAAAATTCACGAGATGTTATAACTCATTTATGTGACTTATTACTTGACATTACATTTACCCATTTTTTTTATCAGCGAGTACAAGTATCGATTAGGGTTGCCACCTGTCCAGGATTCACCCGGACAGTTTGGGTTTGCAATCATGTGTCTGGGCTTCAGACTGGCTGAAACCCAGACACATTATTTAGACTGGACTATGGCTTCCCAGCAGGGTTTCTGGCTGCAGTTGTCTAAGCTGAGAGTGTCTGTTATGCCGCGTACACACGGTCTGACTTTTCGTCTACAAAAGTCAGACAGCCTGTCCGACAGACTTCCGGCAGACTTTCGGCGGACTTTCGACGGACTTGCGGCGGACTTTCTAACGAACAGACTTGCCTACACACGATCACACAAAAGTCCGTCGAATTCTTACGTGATGACGTACACCGGACTAAAATAAGGAAGTTCATAGCCAGTAGCCAATAGGTGCCCTAGCGTGGCTTTTTGTCCGTCGGACTAGCACACAGACGAGCGGATTTCGGGGTCCGTCGTAGTTACGAAGTAAAGATTTGAAGCATGTTTCAAATCTAAAGTACGTCGGATTTGAGGCTAAAAAAGTATGTTGAAAGTCCGGAGAAGCCCACACACGATCGGATTACCAGCCAGCTTTAGTCCGTCAGCGTCCGTTGGACTTTTGTAGACGAAAAGTCCGACCGTATGTACGCGGCATTACACTCTTTCACACTGCCCGAAGCCAGCACTATCAACCCCCCCCCCCCCAACACACACAAAGACAGAAGAGGAAAGAAAGAGGGCTCAATCTGCACCTCTAGATTAGGGATGAGCTTCGAGTTCGAGTCGAACATGAATTCGAGTCGAACATCGGCTGTTTGCCAGTTCGCCGAACAGCGAACAATTTGGGGCAAATTTGCGGCAAATTTGAAAGCCGCAGAACACCCTTTAAAAGTCTATGGGAGAAATCAAAAGTGCTAATTTTAAAGGCTTATATGCATGGTATTGTCATAAAAAGTGTTTGGGGACCTGGGTCCTGCCCCAGGGGACATGTATTAATGCAAAAAGAAGTTTTAAAAATGGCCGTTTTTTCGGGAGCAGTGATTTTAATAATGCTTAAAGTGAAACAATAAAAGTGTAATATTCCTTTAAATTTCGCACCTGGGGCGTGTCTATAGTATGCCTGTAAAGGGGCGCATGTTTCCCGTGTTTAGAACAGTCTGACAGCAAAATGACATTTCAAAGGAAAAAAAGTCATTTAAAACTACTCGCAGCTATAATGAATTGTCGGTCCGACAATACACATAAAAGTTCATTGATAAAAACGGCATGGGATTTCCCCACAGGGGAACCCCAAACCAAAATTTAAAAAAAAATGGCGTGGGGGTCCCCCATAAAATCCATACCAGACCCTTCAGGTCTGGTATGGATTTTAAGGGGAACCCCACACCAAAATTTTTTAAAAAAATGGCGCGGAGTCCCCCCAAAAATCCATACCAGACCCTTATCCGAGCATGCAACCTGGCAGGGCGCAGGAAAAGAGGGGGGATGAGAGAGCGCCCCCCCCCCTGAACCTTACCAGGCCACATGCCCTCAACATTGGGAGGGTGCTTTGAGGTAGCCCCCCCAAAGCACCTTGTCCTCATGTTGATGGGGAGAAGGGCCTCATCCCCACAACCCTTGCCCGGTGGTTGTGGGGGTCTGTTGGCAGGGGCTTATCGGAATATGAAAGCCCCCTTTAACAAGGGGACCCCCAGATCCTGACCCCCCGTGTGAATTGGTAATGGCCTACCATTTCACAAAAAAAGTGTCAAAAAGGTTAAAAAACACAAGAGATGGTTTTTGACAAGTCCTTTATTAATTTCTTCTTCTTTCGGCTTCTTCCATCTTTTTTCTTCTGGTGTTCTTTTGGTGTTCTTCTTCCTCCATCTTCTTCTCCATCTTCTTCCTCCGCTCTTCTCGTCCTGCATCTTCCTCCAGGCTTCTTCTCTGCTCCGTCCGCACGATCCACCTCAGTGGGAGTCTTCAGCCGTATGACGCTTTGCTTCTTCTGACGTTTCTTATATAACGGAGGGCGGGGCCACCCTGTGACCCCGCCCTCCCCTGACGCACGGGGAATTCACAGGACTTCCCTGAGGCTTTCCTCGTGTTGTCAGAGGGGGGTGGGGTCACGTAACCGGGTGACCCCAGTCCTGAAGGGCCTGGTATGGAATTTAGGGGGACCCCCACACATTTTTTTCTTTTAATTTTGGTTCGGGGTTCCCATGCCGTTTTTATCAATGAATTTTTATGTGTATTGTCGGACCGACAATTCTTCTTTTTTCTTCTGGTGTTCTTTTGGTGTTCTTCTTCCTCCATCTTCTTCTCCATCTTCTTCCTCCGCTCTTCTCGTCCTGCATCTTCCTCCAGGCTTCTTCTCTGCTCCGTCCGCACGATCCACCTCAGTGGGAGTCTTCAGCCGTATGACGCTTTGCTTCTTCTGACGTTTCTTATATAACGGAGGGCGGGGCCACCCTGTGACCCCGCCCTCCTCTGACGCACAGGGAATTCACAGGACTTCCCTGAGGCTTTCCCCGTGTTGTCAGAGGGGGGTGGGGTCACGTAACCGGGTGACCCCAGTCCTGAAGGGCCTGGTATGGAATTTAGGGGGACCCCCACACATTTTTTTCTTTTAATTTTGGTTCGGGGTTCCCATGCCGTTTTTATCAATGAATTTTTATGTGTATTGTCGGACTGACAATTCATTATAGCCGCGAGTAGTTTTAAGTGACTTTTTTTCCTTTGAATTGTCATTTTGCTGTCAGACTGCTCTAAACAGGAAACATGTGACCCTTTACAGGCATACTATAGACACCCCCCAGGTACGAAATTTAAAGGAATATTATACTTTTATTGTTTCACTTTAAGCATTATTAAAATCACTGCTCCCGAAAAAACGGCCATTTTTAAAACTTCTTTTTGCATTGATACATGTCCCCTGGGGCAGGACCCAGGTCCCCAAACACTTTTTATGATAATAACTTGCATACTGTATAAGCCTTTAAAAGGAGCACTTTTGATTATTCATGTTCGTGTCCCATAGACTTAAACAGTGTTCGCGTGTTCGAACAAATTTTTTGCCTGTTTGAATGATCTGATGCGAACCGAACCGGGGGTGTTCATCCCTACTCTAGATAATAATAATAGAAAAAAGCCACGCTTAGGACAAACCTCACAGGATAAAAGGTTGCTGCCTCCTCTACTAGGGCTCCCCTGATGGAGCTTTATATACTAACAAGCCAAAGTAAACTATAGGTGGGGTAAATGGCGCTACATGGTGCAAAGATGGCACAAAAAGTATGGAAAGGGCCAAAAGGCTATACCCTAGGTGTGCAATAAACGGTACCCTAGGTATACAGAGCCGCATAGATGGACTGCTATGCAGAACACTCCCTAACAGATGGTAACCACAGGGTCTATTCTAGAGGTATATACTGTGTATATGTGTATAGAACCGTAAATGCCAACATATAGAAGAAAAAGAAAAATGTGTAACTCGTGTATTCTACAATAACTGTAGTAAGCTATACAGGTGTACATATAACTGTGTGTATATAATTAAACAAATCTATGAATAAATGTACATAAGAGTTGCATACCGCATACAAAGAAGAAAATAATAATATATATTACACTGTGAAAATATCCAAGAGAATGGATTGAAAAAATATATATAAAAATATTCCAGTCCCAAAAAAATATTCTTACATAACAAATAAAGGTGTAGCAAAGTTCCAACGTCAAAAACACCATCAGAAAAGACGTATAACGTCTATATGTGTGAGTAGAAGTAAATAACAGTCCACATATAGATATATGTCAGACTAGTGCACATAGATGTAACATAGATTATCACAGGTGACTTGAGTGCTTGCAGTATCTCCAGGTGACTTATGTGCTCCCCCTCAAGGGTCCCCACTCACCGAATCCTATCACCCCTGCAGGGGTAATGCGCCTGTAGTTGTACTCTGTTGCACTGGTTTCACCAAGATGTCTGCTATACAAATCCCACAGGTAGCCCTTTGACTCCAATTGGGATAGACGTGACCATTGGTATATTCCTCATGGAAGAAAGAGATTGGCTCCCATAGTGTAGTAAAAATGATATTCATCCATTTATTAAAATGTAGATAAAACAAGTTCAAACAGCTTATGGGTCTATGGCCGGTCCTAGGGCCGCCGGTAAACAAGCCGTAGACAGATGCTAATGTAAACCCGAGATAGGGAACAACAGCGGCCCCTCTGCACCTCTGCCCACACTCCAATCCCTGGCACTGTGCCTCAGGAAAGGAAAGTTGGGGCCGGAAGTTTGAAGTCCAGCAGCCTCAGATACATCTGGATGTATCCAGAGTATCCATGTATTACAGAGTTACTTCTTATTCTCTCCAGCTGGCAGCCTGATTATAGTGCTTAGAACTTCATATGGACTTTACAGCCCCCTTTGTATATGGACTATATACAGTATATATGTTTATATATATATAATATATATTTATATATGCAGTATCTCACAAAAGTAAGTACACCCCTTACATTTTTGTAAATATTTTATCTTTTCATGTGACAACACTAAAAAAAATATTAGTATCGCTGTAGCAAGTGAACAAACATGCTAGGCATGTTTCCAAGGCTGTTATGACATTTATTACGGCACATTTGGGTTTTATACACATGTTCACATAAAAGGAAGCAATGTCACAAATGTGTCGGCAGGAGTATGAGCGTGAGAACTCCAGGAAATAATAGTAAAGTGTGTGCGTCAGAAAGTGATCAGTGTCATACGCAAAGAAAGTTTATGAGAGAATACTAAAAAAAAAAAAAAAAAAAGTTGTGAGCTATATATACAGTATCTCACAAAAGTGAGTACACCCCCACATTTTTGTAAATATTTTACTATATCTTTTTATGTGACAACACTGAAGAAATGACACTTTGCTACAATGTAAAGTAGTGAGTGTACAGCTTGTATAACAGTTTAAGTTTGCTGTCCCCTCAAAATAACTCAACACACAGCCATTAATGTCTAAACCGCTGGCAACAAAAGTGGTTTGTTGGTAACTGTTTTCCATTGACTTCAATACAAGTTCCATTATTTGCACCAGGACTTCCCTAACAAAAGGTAAGACTTCTGAGGAGTCGCTTTGTTTCATGCACTGCTGTCATCTACTGTCTGTATTTGTAACTAGCTGTTGTTCGTTACTTACCACAAGCATAAGTCCCTGCTAGCTGAATCAGAAACCTCAGTGTGCCAGATAGCTAGGTTTGTGCTACTGTATGTTTGTAGTGGTCACCAGTATATCAGTAGGTGAACCTGTTTATTGCAATATAGTTTATAAGCAGCTAATGGTATTTTAGCTATAATCTCCCCATCATTGCTGATCTTGTCTTCAGATCTCCTACACTGAGATGGACACCACATCACAGTCATCCTCAGGGGCCCCTGCAAGTGATCTTTGCTGCAACATTCATCTGGTGGCATCTTTATTAACCACTTGACCTCCGGAAGATTTACCCCCTTCATGACCAGGCCATTTTTTGTGATATGGCACTGCATTACTTTAACCACTTAAGGGCCAGCCGCCGCAGTTATACTGCGACAGGTTGGCTCCCCTGGGCGTTGGCCACTTTAAGAGCTGTAGGGGGCACACACATCTGCGGCGCTAAGCTGGAGCCGATGCATATGGCCGGTGGGAGAGATGCCCGCCGGTCACCTGCAATCGCTCCTGACAGAGACAGAACGGAGATCTGTCAATGTAAATAGACAGATCTCCATTCTGTCAGGCAGAGGAGAGACAGATCTGTTGTTCTTACTGTTTAGGAATAGGGATGAGCCGAACAACCCCCGGTTCGGTTTGCACCAGAACCTGCGAACGGACCAAAAGTTTGCACAAACATTAGAACCCCATTAAAGTCTATAGGACTCGAACGTTCGAAATCAAAAGTGCTAATTTTAAAGGCTAATATGCAAGTTATTGTCCTAAAAAGGGTTTGGGGGCCCGGGTCCTGCCCCAGGGGACATGTATCAATGCAAGAAAAAGTTTTAAAAACAGCCGTGTTTTCGGGAGCAGTGATTTTAATGATGCTTAAAAAAAAAGGCCCTATATAGGTTTGTTGTTAAAGAGGAGTTCAACCCTGGGGCTCCATTAAAAAAAAAAAAATTAAAAGTCAGCAGCTACAAATACTGCAGCTGCTGACTTTTAATTGGACACTTACCTGTCCCTGGGTCCAGCGATGCGGGGGATCAAAGCCCCGCTCGTCGGCTCCGGCATTGCAACTGTGGGCGCCGGGCTGTGGCTTCACAGCCTGGCACCTACTGCGCATGCACGAGCGGCGCCGCGCGCCGTGATTGGCCGCTCAATCACCTGGGACCTGTAATGGGTCCCAGATGATTGACAGGAGGGAGGGAGCAGAGCCGAGCCCTTCCTGTGCCGAGGGGGAAGTGATGTCACCAGCCCAGGCTAAGGAACAGGCAGACTACGAGGGACCACCTAGCAACAGGCATTTAGAGGTAAGTGAAAAAAAAATATCCAATTTTTTTTTGTTTTTGTTTTTTTAATTTTTCAGGTATTTTTGTTTTTTGGGTGGAACCCCACTTTAAGTAGAATCTGTTTGTAATTTTGAACTGGTACATTTTTAAAGTGTAGCTCCAGCCAAAAAATCTATTTTTAAGCTTTTTGGAAAACATAGGGAAGGGTTATCACTCCTGTAACATTTGTTTTGCTGTCTGTACACCTCTTCAGAAGATTTCACCTCACTTTCTGTCCCAATGACAAATGTTTTTTGAAAATTTAGGGTTTTTAGTGAAACAAGGATTGGTGATAAAGCATTAGTGAAGAGAAGACACGTTTTTCCCATATTAACTCTTACAGGAGAGAATTTCCCTTCCTAGGGGTAGATTTCATCTCACTTCTTGTTGTCTCCTTCCATTTACAAGTAGGAGTCGTTTGTAAGTTGGATGTTTGAAAGTAGGGGCCTGCCCTATATACTCTGCAGAAATTGGGGCCTTAGGTGTTGGTGTTGCCACAACACTGTAAGCCCTCACAGTTACTCTTGGTGGGTGCAGGAATGGGCTCTGCTTTGAAATATTAGATCAAGAATTGTAATTACATGCCATTGTTGAACAGTGGTAGAAAAATTGGGCCTTTGGTGGTGGTGGTGGTGCTGGTGCTACAACACTGTAAGTCCTCACAGTTACTCTTATTGGGCACTGGAACAGGCCCTGCTGTGAAATATTATATCAAGAATTGTAATTACATGCACCTGTTGAACAGGGGCAGAAAAATTTGGCCCTGGGCACTGGTGGTGGTGTTGCCACAACACTGTAAGCCCTCACAGTTACTCTTGGTGGGCGCAGGAATGGGCCCTGCTGTGAAATATTAGATCAAGAATTGTAATTACATGTCCCTGTTGAACAGGGGCAGAAAAATTGGGCCTTAGGCACTGGTGCCACAATACTGCAACCCCTCACAGATACTATAAATTGAGTGCAGGAATGAGCCCTGCTGCAAAGTATTGCATCAAAAATTGTAATTACATGCCCCTGTTAAACAGGGGCTGAAAAATTGGGCCTTGGGCACTGGTACTGGTGCCACAACACTGCAACCCCTCACAGATACTATAGTTGGAGCGCAGGAATGAGCCCTGCTGCAAAGTATTGCATCAAAAATTGTAATTATACGCCCCTGTTAAACAGGGGCTGAAAAATTGGGCCTTGGGCACTGGTTGTGGTGCCCAGAACCAAAAATGTTCTTACAAGCTATCAGCATGAAAATTGAGGAGGAAGAGGATTGTGACTCAGCATAACAGGATAGTCACTCAACATAAGCATAGGCAGTCTTGAAGGGATCTCACATTAAAAAAAAAAATCAATCGGTTACATCAGCATCAGGTGCTTGGTGGCTGGTGATCCAAGACTGATTCATTTTTATGAAGGTCAGCCGATCGACCGATTTGGTGGACAGGCGCACCCTGTGATCGGTTACAAAGCCTCCAGCAGCACTGAATGTGCGTTCCGAAAGACCGCTGGATGCAGGACAGGCCAGTAGCTCAATTGCATACTGTGCAAGCTCTGGCCAGTGATCCATCCTCAAGAACCAGTAACCCAGAATATTTTCGGTGGGCAAGGTGTCCAAGTCTGATCTTGCCCCTAAGTAATCCCGCACCATGTGAATCAGACGCTGGCGATGGTTGCTGGAACCGATCAGACCTTGGGGCTGCGTACTAAAAAATTGTCTGACACATCGGTCAGATGGTCACCTTCTCCACTGCTCCTTCTCTGACTGACCGAAGATTCAGCAACACGTTGTCCGGGAGGACCAGGAAATTGTAACCTCCCAGGCTCTGGAAACGCGTTGCACAAACCTTTCTGCAAGGCCTCCTGAAGATGTTTCATCCTCTGCTCCCTATGCGACGGCAAGATAAGGTCCGCAACCTTACCCTTGTAACGTGGATCAAGGAGGGTTGCCAGCCAGTAATTATCCCTCCCCTTGATACCACGAATACGAGGATCCTTCCACAGGCTTTGCAGGATCAGGGAGGCCATGCAGCATAAGTTTGCTGAGGCATTCGGTCCTCTGGGTCACTAAGGACGACATGATCCGCAGCCACCTACTCCCAGCCACTTACAAGTCCATGGGTTTCTTCGGACTGTAAATGATCCCTTGAAGACTGCTGCTGATGCTGAGTGCCAAGCTCCACCTCCATGCTGACACAATCCTCCTCCTCCTCCTCCTCGTCCGCTCCCTGTGTGATCGGCGGGCACACAGGAACACTGTCTGGATAAAGGGGGCCTTGAGAGGTAGGGAAGTCCTCCTCTTCCTTCCTCTGTTCTGCCTCAAGTGCCCTGTCTATTATTCCATGCAGCTTGTGCTCCAGCAGGTGGACAAGAGGGACAGTGTCACTGATGCATGCACTGTCACTGCTCACTATCCTCGTGGCCTCCTCAAATGGTGACAGGACAGTGCATGCATCCCTGATCATAGCCCACTGGCGTGGGGAAAAAAAAACAAGCTCCCCTGACCCTGTCCTGGTGCCATAGTTGCATAGGTACTCATTGATGGCCCTCTGCTGCGTGTGCAGCCGCTGCAACATGGCCAACGTTGAGTTCCACCTGGTGGGCATGTCACAGATTAGGCGGTTCTTGGGCAGGTTAAATTCCTTTTGGAGGTCAGCCAGCCGAGCACTGGCATTATATGACCTGCGGAAATGCACACAGACATTCCTGGCCTGCCTCAGGACATCCTGTAAGCCCGGGTACCTGTTCAAGAACCTCTGCACCACCAAGTTAAGGACGTGAGCAAAATAGGGCACATGGGTCAGTTGTCCCTGTCGGAGGGCGGAGAGGAGGTTGGTGTCATTGTCGCAAACCACCATACGCGCCTTAAGCTGACATGCCATCAACCACCTCTGAATCTGCCCCTGCAGAGCTGACAGAATCTCTGCCCCAGTGTGGCTCCTGTCCCCCAAGCACACCAGATCAAGCACCACATGGCATCTTTTTACCTGCATGCTTGCGTAGCCCCTTGAACGCCTACAGAGCACCGCTGGTTCTGAGGACAAATCAGCACAGGAAGAGGCCATGGAGGAAGAAGAAGAGGAGGGGTTGGAGGAGAGAGGTGTGGCAGAATCACCACTAGTAGAATTTTGGAGGTGTGGTAGTGGAACAATCTTCAACACTACCGCACCCTGTCCTGCATCCTTCCCAGCTGCCAGAAGAGTCACCCAGTGCGCGGTGAAAGATAGGTAACATCCCTGTCCATGCCTGCTGGACCATGAGTCAGCGGTAATATGCACCTACCACTGACCGCCCTGTCCAGCGAGGCCAAGACATTGCCTTCCACATGCCGGTAGAGAGCCGGAATAGCCTTCCGTGAGAAAAAGTGGCGTTTGGGAACCTGCCACTGAGGAACCGCACATTCCACAAACTCACGGAAGGGGGCAGAGTCTACCAACTGAAAAGGCAGCAGTTGAAGTGCTAGCAATTTGGCCAAGCAAGCATTCAACCGCTGGGCATGTGGATGGCTGGGAGCAAACTTCTTTCGGCGGTGCAGCAGCTGGGGCAGGGAAATTTGCCTGGTACAATCTGACGTCGGTGTATCGATAGCAGATTTGCCCGCAAGTACTTGGCTGTGACACACCTAATGCTACACCTTCATTCCTCTCAGTGCAGGTTTCAGAGAGGACTGAAGGTATAGTGGGGTTGGAGATCCCAGCTGATGAGGAGCAAGGAGAGGTCCTCTTTGTTCTTTGGTGTGGGTCTTTTAGGTACACTTGCCAACGTACTGCATGGCAGGTCAACAAATGCCTGGTCAAGCATGTGATGCCCAAGCGGGTGATGTTTTGGCCAGGCGAGATACGCTTGAGACATATGTTGCAAATAGCAGCGCTGGGATCTGATGCACTTGTCTCAAAAAAGGCCCACACCAAAGAACTTTTGGAATAACGCGCAGAGACAGCAGCGCCCTGCATGTGCCTCCTCCTCCTCTCTCCTATCAGGGAACCACGTGGAGTCAGTGACTTCATAATCCCCTCCCTCCTCATCACTGGAGCAAATCTGGCAGTATGCTGCAGCTGGGGGAACATGACTGCCAGATTGCTGTCCTTCTTGGGCACCCCCTCTCTCTGGACTCACGTTACTGCCTTCCTCTAGCTGACTACCATCATCGGAGCCTTCAAAACGCTGGGCATCCTCCTGGAGCATGTACCCAACACTGTGGTCAAACAGTTTAGGGGACTCCTCAGGAGGACTTGGTGGGGCTAGGGAAGGAGTGACTGATCCCATTGAGCCAAGGGAGGAGGCCGCGTTGGCAGCTGCTTTGCCAGACAAAGTACCCTGAGCCTGGGTGAGAGAGGATAAGGAGGATGAGGACGGCTTGGTCATCCACTCTAGTCTTCGCATGTTGCGGCTCAACATGGCCAGCTGCCGAAAAAAAGGACAAGCGTGTCCCATGGCTACGTGGTGATGAGGATGCACCGTCTCCATGACCAGCACTGTTGCCTCTAGACACAGAGCCTGCTTGCTCTCTTTTATTGGCTTGTGACTGTCTGCCTCTCCTTGTTGGCCTTCCAGACATACTAATGGCCTGCAGTGAGATGTAGCTGCACAAAGCTGGGATGTATATACATACTGATACTGCAGCTAGCAGAATCAACTGCCTGCCTGTAGTATTATTAGTATGAGAACACCAGCAATTGTCAAGCATTTCCCCATTCTGCCTAGTGACACTGACACTGATTACAGCTCCCTGTTATCGGGAGCAGTGATCAGTGTTGTGTCACATATAGCCCCTCCTACCCAAAGTTAGAATCACTCCCTAGGACACACTTAACTCCTACAGTGTCACCTAGTGTTAACCCCTTCACTGCCAGTCACATTTACACAGTAATCAATGCATTTTTAATCGCACTGATCGCTGTATAAATGTGAGTGGTCCCAAAATAGCACCAAAAGTGTCTGATGTGTCCGCCATAATGTCGCTGTCACAATAAAAATTGGGCAAGACCCTTCCTGCTCTTTGGGGACACAAAGTAGTTTTAGGTTGGTGTTCTGCTTTCCAACTCTCTTCTTTTTTCTTTTTCTCACATTTTCTTTTCTTTTCAGTTGCCAATGTGGACATCATGCTTCGGCTCTGGGCCCAAGACTCCTCCAGACCGGTTTGCCATGGATTCCTACCAAGACTCCTGAGTAGGTCCTATGCAATTAGCATTGTCTTCCTCCTCTCCTCTTCATGACTACTGCTGATCCAATTGTTTCACCTCTCCCTATTGCAACTCATAACACCCAAGGTTTAAACTCTACCGTAAAGAGATGCAAAGTTTTTCAACATTACCACTCTCAAAAGATTGACGTCCTTCTATTGGAAGAGACACATTTCCGTAAGCAATTTTGTTGTTCATTTACCCTCCAGAAATACCCGGCGTTCCACTTAGCTCCACTTTATCTCATACTATGCCCCAAACTGGGGCCAAGGCCCCTTTTTCACTTCCATGCTTTGGACTTTAGCACCCCACTTAGAGGGTCAGGTAGTTCTGGGAGGGGACTCTATTACTCTATTATTACCCTTGATCAGTTCCTAGACAAATCTGGAAATGGTAAACCCCACATTAAGCAACCCCTAAACAAAGCTTATATATCACTAAACTCTTGCACTCGCTCGGGTTAGTAGGCATTTGGAGGTAATTAAACCCGTCGTTCCACTAGCCCCCCAATCCACTATCAGGGATACTCCCTGGTCCAACCATTCTATGGTCCTCCTTAGGCCCCAAGTCCACACAGCCCTCATCTCCAGAAGGACAAGATGGGGCCTAAGCTGGCAGCCAGACTGACCCCCAAAATTCATATGTCCTCTCTCCCCAAAATTTGATCCCTTGCGGGATCTATCACTCAAACCCCTCAACGTATCATGGATACATTTCATGACTTATACTCCCAGCTTTACCGGGCCGAGAAATCGGTAGACCGTACACATTTAGAGGCTTTCTTGCAGGGGATCCCCTTCCTGAATTAGCTGTTTGACACCGCTCCAAACTCGAAAATTCCCATATCAGAGATGGAAGTTTTGAATGTTATTAAATAACTGAAGAACGGTTCTGTCCTGGAAACAGATGGGTTCTCGGTTTGTCATTATAAAAACTTTGCCTCAACCCTCTCTCCTTATCTGACTCGATTTTTTAACTCTTTCCGGAATGGTAAACCCCTGGATCCAGCATCTAATTTAGCTTACATAATGGTGATTTCGAAACCAGGCAAGGACTGGTAGTGTCGATGGCGATGTTAGTAACTAGGGTTGCACCGATACCGATACTAGAATCGGTATCAGTGCTGATACCGAGCATTTGCACAAGTACTTGTACTTGTGAAAATGCTCCAATGCTTAGTCCGATACCTCCCTGCATCCTCAGAGTAGCAGGGGGGACCGAGCAGACTCACAGATGATCGGTGCGGCAGTGGGGGCAGTTACAAGCACCGATCTCCCTGTATAGCTTTCAATAAAGCAGCTGTCAGGTGCTTCTCCTCCTCTCCCTCCCACGGCTGTCAGCTGCTTTATTAAAAGATATACAGGGAGATCGGTGCTTGTAACTGCCCCTGCCGCCACACCAATCGCCCCCGACTGTCTACTGTGTCCTCCTCCAGCTCAGGGGTCCTCCTCTGGCTCCCCAGGTCCTCTGGCTCTTCTGTGTCCTCCTCCGGTCCCCCCCCCCCCTCCTGGATCAGTCAGGATGGAGAGAGGAGGAATGAGCCTGTAAATATGTAATTTACCGACCCCTTCCTTTTCTGAATGCACTGACTCTGTCTATTCATAACTGAGCATCATAAATTGTGTTTACGATGTTTCATTATATGAATTAACAGGAGCCTCTATCTCCTGTCCATTCATCTTCAGTGCAGCTGAGGCTGCAGAGAAAGGGAATGGGGAATCTGTGTCCCCAGTCCTTTTCCCTGTCTCAAAAGGGAGATATCAGGGGTCACCTATCAGTGCCCATCAGTGCTGTATATTAGTACCTCCTCATCAGTGCCACCCCATCAGTGCCTTCAGTGCTGCCTCATCAGTGCCAATCAGTGCTGCATATTAGTGCCTCCTCATCAGTGCCATCCAATCAGTGCCACCTCACCAGTGCTCACCAGGGCCCATCAGTACCACCTATGAGTGCTGCATATCAGTGCTGCTGTCACATGACATTAAAAAAAATTTGGTAATCGGTATTTGCGAGTACTTGAAAAAAACTGTCTGTACTTGTACTCAGTCTTAAAAAAGTCATATTGGTGCAACCCTATTAGTAACTATAGGCCAATTTCTTTGATCAATAATGATTTTCAAAATGTTACTAAAATTTTAGATAACTGGCTAGCTTCTTTCATTGGTGCATATGTCCATAAGGATTAAGTGGGCTTCATTCCGGGAAGGCAGGGCCCAGACCAGATAAAAAGGGCGACTGATTTGATTTTGATTATGCAGTCGGGCTGGGAAGAAGGCTCCCCTCAAAAGGGTTTTCTGCTTTCCATTGATCTCCAGCCTATGATACCATCTCATGGCCTTACCTCTCGCTGTCCTCAAAAGATGGGGCTTTGGCCCTAATTTCCTTAGGACTCTGGAGGCTCTGCACTCTAATTCAACTGCCCAAGTTTGTTTACAAGGTTTCTACTCAGACCCCATCCCCATAAAAAAGGGAACGAGACATGGATGCCCCCTTTATCCCTTAATTTTTGCAATCACTAAAAAAACTCTAGCTATAGTGATTATGAATCATTCCGACATTCACAAAGTCCGATGCAGATCACCAACTCACAAATGTGGTGTATTTGCAGATGACCTTCTCATCTTTGTAACCTCGCCACTCATTTCAAAGCCAAATACAGTATCTCACAAAAGTGAGTACACCCCTCACATTTTTGTAAATATTTTATTAAATCTTTTCATGTGACAACACTGAAGAAATTACAGTTTGTATTGGATCAGAACAAAAGTCCGATATTATTATATCTACCCCTGATCAGATTGAATCTAAAAGCATGCACGCTCTAAAGTTTTTTATTCTGAACTGGTGTCAGCGTAATCACTTCAGAGCGTGCATGCTTTTATATTCAATCTGAACAGGGGTAGATATAATAATATCAGACATTTGTTCTGATCCAATACATCTGGTGTCCAACGTGGGGCTCGAGGCTAGGGTCCCAAGGGATAGCCGATTGAGAAGGGACCGGGACAAGCCAACACGGAGACAGGATGGAGACTGATCACCTCTGAAAACGGTAAGACACTTTTATTATCTAGTCTACTGTTTATCCTGTACCCGTGGCTGGTTAAACTCTGTGTCCATATCGGCTTCCTGCGGCCCTCAAAGACAGGTATATATCTTGCCTTGAGTCTGTTGATATAATAAGGAACCTGCAATTATATCTGCCGCCTGTTTTTTTCTGTTCTGCTTTGTTGATCGATCTTGTGTTTTGTGGTGGCTGTTGGGAATGAGGGATTGATTATATAGTCACAGATGAAATTAGTTGACGTGGTTTAAACTCCTCCTGGGATATAAATAATTGTGTGATAAAGCACGGCTGCTCCTCTCTCACACCACACTCTCTCCCACCCCCTCACTTTCACCCACCCCCTTTTTCTCTCACCCCCTCTCTCACCCCTCTCTCTTTCACCCACCTCTCTGTCTCTCTCCCTCTCTCTCTCTATCCCTCTCACCCCCTCTCCCTCTCAGCCCCCCTCTCGCTCTCACCCTTCTCTCTCTCTCACCCCCTCTCTCTCACCCCCCTCGCTCAACCCCTCTTTTCCTCTCTCTCTAACCCCCCTCTCTCTCACACCTCTCTCTCACCCCCCTCTCTAACCCTCTCTCTCTTTCACCCAGCCCTCTCTCTCTTTCACCCACCCTCTCTCTTTCTTTCACCCACCCACCATCTCTCACACCCCTCTCTCCCACACCCCTCTCTCTCCCCCCATCTCTCTTTCACCTCCTCTCTCTCTTTCACATCCCCCATCGCATGCAGGCAGGGGGAACTGAGTGGACACTGACTGACAGTGACAGCAAGTGATTTCCACCTAGCACTGCCACTGATCACATTCACCCCAAGCACTGCCACTGATCCACCCCTCCCCAAACACTGCCACTGGTCCCATTCCCCTCTTCCCCCCCAAGCACTACTATTGATTCTATCCCCCCAAGCACTGCCACTCATCCCATCCCCACCAGCACTGTCTTCACGTATTTTCCCCGTCCCAGCACTGCCACTGGTCCCATCCCCCCCAGCACTGCTACTGATCCCATCAACCCCCCAGCACTGCCACCGATCACACCCTACAATTCCCCCCACTGCCACCATTCATTCCTCACCACCACTGCCCACACCCCCCTAGCCCCAGTAACCAATGGGTGAGTGGTAATGATGTGCAGTAACCTCTAGCAACCAAAACCAAGCAGAAATGATGTGCTAGAACCTCTAGCTACTCACTATCAGTGGGCGGTAATTTTATGCTTTAGCCTCTGGCAACCAATCACAATTGCTGCCTGATCTGCTTCCCTAAACTGATTTGGAGTTCAGCTGCTATTTACTGTATGTCTCAAAGCAGGTGGAGAGCAAAATTGCATGCGGGGGGGGGGGCAAAGAAAATGTTTGCCCAGGGTCCAATCAATATTAAATACAGCCCTGACAATATCTATGTCTCCACAGATTACTCTATTGAATCAACGGGTGAATAAGACCCCTAAAAGCATAATTTTTTTTCATTCTAGTAGGGGCTAAAATTTTGATAGCTCGGTCCTGGAAATGCCCTTTGGTTTCTTTTGCTGCTGCTAAAAGGAAAATTTCTTGGATAATGCCTCAGGAGAAAATTGTGAGAACTCTACAGGATACTATCAAGAAATGTGACCTTATCTGGGAGCCCTGGGCCCCCTATATGACGGTATCCTTGATACCCTGACTAGATGTCTTTGGGTCAGCAGTTCTTTGCATCAATGACTGTCTGGTTTCTGCTCTTCCTCTGATATTTTCCTTCTTGTTACCTTTCTACTTCCTCTTTCCACTGTACTCTGACTCTATTTGAGAGATTTTTTTGACGCACATGGGTTTGTTCCTTTATCAATAGCATTCATCTTTCCTCTTACGGCCATAGTGCGGTGTAGGTTCTAGATTATGCCACTGATACCTCCCCTACTGAACCCACCCATCCTGATAACCAATATGACTCTGTTAGTAATGTAATACTCAGTCACTGCCTGTAGAGGGGGTCATCTTCGTAACAAGAGGTTGTCTCCTCCCTCTGTCAGCTGTGGTTCCCTAATTGACTATTAACTTCGTCCACATGAGTTAGTTAACAAATGCTTGGCTTTTTGACGACTTGGAGAACTTTTTACTGTTTACTTTTTTTCAAGAGGTTCACAAGACTGCATAGGCCTCCTTAGAGCTTTACTAGATTGGATATAGATTTTCTGTCTGTATGCAAATTTGACTACGGTATATTTTACTGTCTCCATATTCATCTAGTTTATTGTTCGGCGAGGGATGATTTTGTTTTTGACCTGGCAGGGTTATATGGGAATGGTTCATTGGCTGCATATTGTCTCTTTTTTTTTTTCTTTTTTAACGTGTTGTTTTCTTAATATCTGTTGTACTATTATTGATCTGCCCATGTGCAGTTTGTACTTATTCCTCTTTTCTTTGTAAAACATTAAAAAAAAGATTTAAACTAAATTTAGGAGGGGAAAAGTGCCAGAGTGGAGAATAGATGGTAAGTGATATGTAGGGAGTAAGTGGAGCATCATTTCACATCAGTAAGAAGCCTGGGCAAAACGAAGGCTGCTAGCTGGGTATTGTAGCTCTGCCTGCAACTGACAAGTGACAACTTTCTGATTAATAAACTGGAATTTTTTTGTGGGTTTAATATGTTAAAGATGTATGTGCTGAGTGTATTGGGGTGACTGGTGGGATGTGCTGAATATATTTGGGGTACATGGTTATTTGTTCTATGGTGCATGTTGCAGTTTGCTCAGTTTATTGGGTTATTGGAGTACATGCTGTAGAGTGTGAATTATATTGCGGTGCATGCTGTGGAGACCTAAGTGTATTAGTGTGCCTGTTGGGGGGCTCTCTGTTTATAAGGGTGTATACAGAGTGTTGAGTTTAATGGGTGCATGATGCAGTGGCTAGATGTATTTTGGATATATTGCGATGGGTGTATTGGAGTGTAAGGTAAAGAGTACTGATTGTAACAGGGAGAAGGATACAGAGTTCTGAGTACATTGAGGTTGGGAGTACAGAGTCCTGTGTGTAGCAGGGTGCTTTGGGGAGGGGGGGGGGGGGGGTGTTAAGTGTAATGCATGGTAAAGTGTGTTGCATCTATTAGGGGTATAGGCTGTGGTGGGTTAACTTGGATGAAGTGCATGTCAAAGCAGGCTGAGTATGACTCTGAATTCTTCCCCTGTCAGCTTACGTCCTGTTAGCCTTGAAATGGACTGTTTAGCTCCCAGAGCTGTCCCTCCCTCTCCCATTCTGAGTGTTGCTATACAACAGATTAAAGGAGACTTAAATCAAGTCAAACTCAGGTAGTTACATTAAAAATACATTTAATGATACAGAGCTGTGTAAATATGTGTCTTTATATCTGCCTGGAGTTTAAATTTCAGCTGTTTTTAAAGGGGTTTTTAAAACCCCAATACATGACTTTTTTCTCCAAGGCTTTCTGTCAGTCCGGTGAAATCACCTCAGCCTCTTTTCGTTCTGCTGCTGATTTCATAGGTCTAATTATGGCAGGCATGTTAATCATTTCTAATCTAAAAGAAATGTCTGCTTATTCTATATGTTTTTGTCTTCACTTGCCTTCATGCTGCCGAGCAGTATTGGCACCTCTGGGTGGCAGTCCACCTGTCCCAACTTTCCTGTGTGTGTAAAGGGCACAGGGGGTAGGGAGATAGAAATGGGCTACATACCTAAGGTAACCAAGCAAAGTTTACTTAGAGTAAGAGCCCTTGCACACTGGGGCGGTTTTCAGGCGTTATTGCGCTAAAAATACCGCCTGAAAACCGCCCCTAAACAGCTGCCGCTGTTTGTTCAGTGTGAAAGCCCGAGGGCTTTCACACTGAAGCGCTGCGGTGACAGGACGGTGAAAAAAGTCCTGCAAACCGCTTCTTTGGAGCGGGGAAGGAGCGGTGTATTCACCGCTCCTTCCCCGCTCCTGCCCATTGAAATCAATGGGACAGCGCGGCTATACCGCTGTAATACCGCGGCTGTAGCCGCGCTGTACGAGGGATTTAACCCTTTTTCGGCCACCAGCGGGGGGTTAAAACCGCACCGCTAGCGGCCGAATACCGCTGCTAGAACGACGGTACAGCAGCGCTAAAAATACCGCCGACGCCCCCACCGCCCCAGTGTGCAAGGGCTCTTATGGGCCTTATATGATTATGCCAATCACCAATTCATGTACATACTGATCTTAGCTTTGTTTGCACCTGTTAGCTTTTCTAGACTTGTAGAAAAGTTAAAAATACAGGTCCAGTACAGCAACATTCCAAAATATGCACATTTCCACATTTAACCAGGTAAACCCCAGAGCCATTTTCACATTTGAACTATGGGCCTGTCGATTTAACACTGATGTAGCACCCTGATGTTTAGGCAGGGTTGCTTTTAAATTTACCTGCCAGGTAAAGTTGCCTTGGCTAATTGCTAGGGATCAATTGATTTCACCCTAAGTCTGGAATTGCTGCACTTCTCTCCTCTGTCGCTAGGTAGCCAGGTACCTGGCGACATTAGATAAGACAAGGGCAATGCAAGGATAGATTAGGAGTATATGGGGTATCTCAGCCAATGGGCAGGGGTGTTCTTAAATCCCTTGGCCTGCTGGGAGAACCTATATATTTGGGTGGAGTCAGGTGATCAGGGTTCTGTGCCACCTGGACGGCTGTCTGGGTGGACGTGTGTTGTATTGCCCCGGGCTGCTAGGCCAGAATCTGAGGCCTATCCCGGGGACATCTGGCTGCTAGGCTGTCTGAGGGCCTATCCAGAAGCAAGAGAGCAGCAAAGTGTTGGAATTGCGGCTTTCAGTCCAACCAGAAGTGACGGTTCTGCCAGCCGGAGAACCTGTTGGAGGTAGAGGGGAAGCTGTCGCCACTAAGGGACCAACCACCTTATTACCAGGGACCACAGTGAGTAGCTGAAGCAAATCCTGGAGCAGTATTCTCACCAACCTGGGGCGGTGAAGAATTGGGAAACTTCAGCAGGTATCAAGCCAGGGACCCAGGCAGCAGAGGTGACGCTTGCAGAGCAGCCTTGTGTGCCAAGCCAGGGACTGAACAGGCCAGTGGGGTGACGCTTGAGGAGTATCTGTGAGTGCCAAGCTATTGACCCAGCAGGGAAGCGGGGGTGATGCTTGAGGAAATTGCTCAGTGAGAACTTTGGAAGAGCTCAGGAGATCCAGTGGCAGTGGATCAGCAAGTCTAGTGAGAGAGACTGGGAGCTCAGTGGAGTGAAGATCTACAAGAAGTGATTGTAGAGGAAGTACAAAAGTTGTGTTAGAAACTGTTATAAGACTGTTGCCATAGGAGACAGCGATCCTACATATGCAGATGTGGTGCCCTGCTGGGTGCCTTTCCCTGAATGGCTGTCTACCTGTAGAAGTCTCGGAGTCTGCTAATTAACATTGCAACTATCTAAGGGTGTCCTGGCCCTAAACCCTCTCTCCCACAGTTCTGTTCAAGAGACAATATATCTCTTTGCATTCAAGAAGTGTCTGGTGCCCATGAATCTACCTTGCACTACACCCACCGTGCCTTGTAACCCACTCTGCACAGAAGGATGTCAGATGTCCCTAACTCTGGAGGTAACCATTAGGTCTAAGGAGGCCCAGGACCTTGCTACACTAACATGACCAATACTAATTACATCAAAATGAAATATAAAAAAAAAGTGAGTACACCCCTCACATTTTAGTAAATATTTTATTATATCTTTTCATGTGACAACACTACAACTTGTATAACAGTGTGAATTTGTTGTCTCCTCAAAATAAATCAACACACAGCCATTAATGTCTAAACCGCTTGCAACATAAGTGAGTACACCCCTAAGTGAAAATGTTCAAATTGGACCCAATTAGCCATTTTCCCTCCCGGTGTCACGTGACTCATTAGTGTTACAAGGCCCCATGTGTGAATGGGGAGCAGGTGTGTTAAATTTGATGATATCGCTCTCACTCTCTCACACTGGTCACTGGAAGTTCAACATGGCACCTCATGGTAAAGAACTCTCTGAGGATCTGAAAAAAAAGAATTCTTGCTCCACATAAAGATGGCCTAGGCTATAAGAAGGTTGCCAAGACCCTTAAACTGAGCTGAAGCACGGTGGCCAAGACCATACAGCAGTTTACCAGAACTGGTTCCACTCAGAACAGGCCTCGCCATGGTCGATCAAAGAAGTTGAGTGCACGTGCTCAGCGTCATATCCAGAGGTTGTCTTTGGGAAATAGACCTATGAGTGCTGCCAGCATTGCTGCAGAGGTTGAAGGGGTGGGGGGTCAGCCTGTCAGTGCTAAGACCATACGCCGCACACTGCATTAAATAAGTCTGCATGGCTGTTGTCCCACAGGGAAGCCTCTTCTAAAGATGATGCACAAGAAAGCCCGCAAACAGTTTGCTGAAGACAAGCAGACTAAGGACATGGATTACTGGAACCATGTCCTCTGGACTGATGAGACCAAGATAAACTTCTTTGGTTCAGATGGTGTCAAGCATGTGTGGCGGTAACCAGGTGAGGAGTACAAAGACAAGTGTGTCTTGCCTACAGTCAAACATGGCGGTGGGAGTGTCATGTTCTGGGGCTACATGAGTGTTGCCAGCACTGGGGAGCTACAGTTCATTGAGGGAACCATGAATGCCAACATATACTCTGACATACTGAAGCAGAGCATGATCCCCTCCCTTCAGAGACTGGGCCACAGGGCAGTATTCCAACATGATAATGACCCCAAACACACCTCCAAGATGACCACTGCCTTGCTAAAGAAGCTGAGGGTAAAGGTGATGGACTGGCCAAGTATGTCTCAAGACCTAAACCCTATTGAGCATCTGTGGGGCATCCTCAAACGGATGGTGGAGGAACGCATGGTCTCTAACATCCACCAGCTCCGTGATGTCGTCATGGAGGAGTGGAAGAGGACTCCAGTGGCAACCTGCGAAGGTCTGGTGAACTCCATGCCCAAGAGGGTTAAGGCAGTGCTGGAAAATAATGGTGGCCACACAAAATATTGACACTTTTGGGCCCAATTTGGACATTTTCACTCAAGGGTGTACTCACTTTTGTTGCCAGAGGTTTAGACATTAATGGCTGTTTGTTGAGTTATTTTGAGGGACAGCAAATTGATACAGTTATACAAGCTGTACATTCACTACTTTACATTGTAGCAAAGTGTTATTTCTTCAGTGTTGTCATATGAAAAGATATAATAAAATATTTACAAAAATGTGAGGGGTGTACTCACTTTTGTGAGATACTGTATGTATATATATATATATATATACCATAAATATTGGGACATCGACGCAATTCTAATCTTTTTGGCTCTATACACCACCACAATGGATTTGAAATGAAACAAACAAGATGTGCTTTAACTGCAGACGTTCAGCTTTAATTTGAGGGTATTTACATGCAAATCATGTGAATGATGTAGGAATTACAACAGTTTGTATGTGTGCCTCCCACCTTTTAAGGGACCAAAAGTAATGGGACAGATTAACAATCATCCATCAAACTTTCACTTTTTAATACTTGGTTGCAAATCCTTTGCAGTCAATTACAGCCTGAAGTCTGGAACGCATAGACATCACCAGATGCTGGGTTTCATCCCTGGTGATGCTCTGCCAGGCCTCTACTGCAACTGTCTTCAATTCCTGCTTGTTCTTGGGGCATTTTCCCTTCAGTTTTGTCTTCAGCAAGTCAAATGCATGCTCAGTCGGATTCAGGTCAGGTGATTAACTTGGCCATTGCATTACATTCCACTTCTTTCCCTTAAAAACTTCTTTGGTTGCTTTCGCAGTATGCTTCGGGTCTTTGTCCATCTGCACTATGAAGTGCCATCCAATGAGTTCTGAAGCATTTTGCTGAATATGAGCAGATAATATTGCCCGAAACACTTCAGAATTCATCCTGCTGCTTTTGTCAGCAGTCACATCATCAATAAATACAAGAGAACCAGTTCCATTGGCAGCAATACATGCCCACGCCATGACACTACCACCATGATGCTTCACTGATGAGGTGGTATGCTTTGGATCATGAGCAGTTCCTTTCCTTCTCCATACACTTCTCTTCCCATCACTCTGGTACAAGTTGATCTTGGTCTCATCTGTCCATAGGATGTTCCAGAACTGTGAAGGCTTTTTAGATGATGTTTGGCAAACTCTAATGTGGCCTTCCTGTTTTTGAGGCTCACCAATGGTTTACATCTTGTGGTGAACCCTCTGTATTCACTCTGGAGAAGTCTTCTCTTGATTGTTGACTTTGACACACATACACCTACCTCCTGGAGAGTGTTCTTGATCTGGCCAACTGTTGTGAAGGGTGTTTTATTCACCAGGTAAAGAATTCTTCGGTCATCCACCATAGTTGTTTTCCGTGGTCTTCCGGGTCTTTTGGTGTTGCTGAGCTCACCGGTGCGTTCTTTCTTTTTAAGGATGTTCCAAACAGTTGATTTGGCCACACCTAATGTTTTTGCTGTCTCTCTGATGGGTTTGTTTTGTTTTTCAGCCTAATGATCTCTTTGGATCTCATATTGAGAGTTGACAGCAACAGATTCCAAATGCAAATAGCACACTTGAAATGAACTCTGGACCTTTTATCTGCTCCTTGTAAATGGGATAATGAGGGAATAACACACACACCTGGCCATGGAACAGCTAAGCAGCCAATTGTCCCATTACTTTTGGTCCCTTAAAAAGTGGGAGACACATATACAAACTGTTGTAATGCCTACACCGTTCACCTGATTTGGATGCAAATACCCTCAAATTAAAGCTGAAAGTCTGCAGTTAAAGAACATTTTGTTCGTTTAATTTCAAATCCATTGTGGTGGTTAGGGATGAGCTTCAAGTTTGAGTCGAACTCATGTTCGACTCAAACATTGGCTGTTCGCAAGTTCGCCGAGCAGCGAACAATTTGGGGTGTTCGCGGCAAATTCGAATGCCGCGGAACACCCTTTAAAAGTCTATGGGAGAAATCAAAAGTGCTAATTTTAAAGGCTTATATGCAAGTTATTGTCATAAAAAGTGTTTGGGGACCTGGGTCCTGCCCCAGGGGACATGGATCAATGCAAAAAAAAGTTTTAAAAATGGCCGTTTTTTCAGGAGCAGTGATTTTAATAATGCTTAAAGTCAAACAATAAAAGTGTAATATCCCTTTAAATTTTGTAGCTGGGGGGTGTCTATAGTATGCCTGTAAAGGGGCGCATGTTTCCCGTGTTTAGAACAGTCTGACAGCAAAATGACATTTCGAAGGAAAAAACCCATTTAAAACTACCCGCGGCTATTGCATTGCCGACAATACACATAGAAGTTCATTGATAAAAACGGCATGGGAATTCCCCACAGGGGAACCCCGAACCAAAATTAAAAAAAAAAATGACGTGGGAGTCCCCCTAAATTCCATACCAGGCCCTTCAGGTCTTGTATGGATATTAAGGGGAACCCCGGGCAAAATTTAAAAAAAAAAATGACGTGGGGTTCCCCCTAAATTCCATACCAGACCTTTCAGGTCTGATATGGATTTTAAGGGGAACCCCGCGCCAAAAAAAACCCAAAAAACGGCGTGGGGTCCCCCCAAAAATCCATACCAGACCCTTATCCGAGCACGCAACCTGGCAGACCTCAGGAAAAGAGGGGGGGACGAGAGTGCGGCCCCCCTCCTGAACCGTACCAGGCCACATGCCCTCAACATTGGGAGGGTGCTTTGGGGTAGCCCCCCAAAACACCTTGTCCCCATGTTGATGAGGAGAAGGGCCTCATCCCCACAACCCTGGCCGGTGGTTGTGGGGGTCTGCGGGCAGGGGGCTTATCGGAATCTGGAAGCCCCCTTTAACAAGGGGACCCCTAGATCCCCCCCCCCCTGTGTGAAATGGTAAGGGGGTGCTAACCCCTACCATTTCACTAAAAAACTGTCAAAAATGTTAAAAATGACAAGAGACAGTTTTTGACAATTCCTTTATTTAAATGCTTCTTCTTTCTTCTATCTTCCTTCATCTTCTGGTTCCTCTGGTTCTTCCTCCGGCGTTCTCGTCCAGCATCTCCTCCGCAGCGTCTTCTATCTTCTTCTCCTCGGGCCGCTCCGCACCCATGGCATGGGGGGAGGCTCCCACTCTTCTCTTCATCTTCTTCTTCATCTTCTTCTCTTCTTCCTTCTTCTCTTTTTCTCTTCTTCTCGTCTTCATTTTCTTCTCCGGGCCGCTCCGCACCCATGCTGGCATGGAGGGAGGCTCCTGCTGTGTGACGGCGTCTCCTCGTCTGACGGTTCTTAAATAACGGGGGGCGGGGCCACCTGGTGATCCTGCCCTCCTCTGACGCACGGGACATGACGGGACTTCCCTGTGGCATTCCCTGTGACGTCTCAGGGAAGTCCCGTCAAGTCACCGTGCGTCAGATGGGGGCGGGGTCACCGGGTGGCCCCGCCCCCGTTATTTAAGAACCGTCAGACGAGGAGACGCCGTCACACAGCGGGAGCCTCCCTCCATGCCAGCATGGGTGCGGAGCGGCCCGAAGAAGAAAATGAAGAAGAGAAAAAAAGAAGAAGAGAAGAGCGGGAGCCTCCCCCCATGCCATGGGTGCGGAGCGGCCCGAGAAGAAGAAGATAGAAAACGCCGTGGAGGAGATGCTGGACGAGAACGCCGGAGGAAGAACCAGAAGAACAGGAAGATGAAGGAAGATAGAAGAAAGAAGAAGCATTTAAATAAAGGAATTGTCAAAAACTGTCTCTTGTCATTTTTAACATTTTTGACAGTTTTTTAGTGAAATGGTAGGGGTAAGCACCCCCTTACCATTTCACACAGGGGGGGGGCCCGGGATCTGGGGGTCCCCTTGTTAAAGGGGACTTCCAGATTCCGATAAGCCCCCCCCCGCCCGCAGATCCCCACAACCACCGGCCAGGGTTGTGGGGATGAGGCCCTTGTCCTCACCAACATGGGACAAGGTGTTTTGGGGGGCTACCCCAAAGCACCCTCCCAATGTTGAGGGCATGTGGCCTGGTACGGTTCAGGAGGGGGGCCGCACTCTCACCCCCCCTCTTTTCCTGCGGCCTGCCAGGTTGCGTGCTCGGATAAGGGTCTGGTATGGATTTTTGGGGGGACCCCACGCCGTTTTTTGGGGGGTTATTTGGCGCGGGGTTCCCCTTAAAATCCATATCAGACCTGAAGGGTCTGGTATGGAATTTAGGGGGAACCCCACATCATTTTTTTTTAATATTTTGGCCGGGGTTCCCCTTAATATCCATACCAGACCTGAAGGGCCTGGTATGGAATTTAGGGGGACTCCCACGTCATTTTTTTTTTAAATTTTGGTTCGGGGTTCCCCTGTGGGGAATTCCCATGCCGTTTTTATCAATGAACTTCTATGTGTATTGTCGGCAATGCAATAGCCACGGGTAGTTTTAAATGGGTTTTTTCCTTTGAAATGTCATTTTGCTGTCAGACTGTTCTAAACACGGGAAACATGCGCCCCTTTACAGGCATACTATAGACACCCCCCAGCTACAAAATTTAAAGGGATATTACACTTTTATTGTTTGACTTTAAGCACTATTAAAATCACTGCTCCTGAAAAAACGGCCGTTTTTAAAACGTTTTTTTGCATTGATCCATGTCCCCTGGGGCAGGACCCAGGTCCCCAAACACTTTTTATGACAATAACTTGCCTATAAGCCTTTAAAATTAGCACTTTTGATTATTCATGTTCGTGTCCCATAGACTTTAATGGTGTTCGCGTGTTCAAACAAACTTTTTACCTGTTCGCATGTTCTGGTGCGAACCGAACAGGGGGGTGTTCGGCTCATCCCTAGTGGTAGTGTATAGAGCCAAAAAGATTAGCATTGTGTCGATGTCCCAATATTTATGGACCTGACTGTATATATATATATATATATATATATATATATATATATATATATATATACATATATATATATATATATATATATATATATATACATATATATATATATATATTATTATTTTTTTGGGGAGAGGGGGGTTGGACAAACAAGCCTTTCTTTTAGTGGTATTGTCTTTCAAGAACAATTTTTATATTCTATATATCTGATATACTGAATTTTTTCATTAGATGAATTTATACTCAATTCCTTTCCTGCTGACAACAAGTTCACCAGACAGGAAGTGAGAAAATCTGCAAAATAGCACACAGAATACATAAAAAAATAATCTGACAGGGGTTCCAAGCAGCCTTCACCTACTCCACTAAATAAAGCTTTACTTTGTTTTTTGTTGCTCTTGCAAGTTCCACTCACTTACGGTGTGGTAAATTATTGTCAGCAAGGCAGGAAGTGTGGGTTAATCTCTATAACAGAGAACTGAATAGCAGGACAATTCTGTGAGGGACAACTATTCTTACTCTGTCCAAAACTAAAAAAAAAAGGTTTGGCAAATTCAATTCTAAAACCCCCCAAAAAATAAAATATTGAAAATGTAGAGATCATATAAAAATAGAAAAAAATGAAATATGATATAATAATTAAAAAAAAAACTACACACAAGATAAAAGAGAAAAGGTTTGTAGCACACCCCCTAAGGAGCCACAAGTAAACTGGGATACGCCACCCCGCACAACCGAATTTTCACAGGCTCCCTTGGGACAAAAAACAGTCTATAACTTTGTTTTTGTTATTTATTGAGGAATATAACTTGGATAGGGATGGGAGGTTATGGGATGCCCATTTGACTTCAACAACAACTTCAAGGACAGAGGGGTGGCTGTGGACGTGGTATACTTGGATTTTGCAAAAGCATTGGATACAGTTCCCCACACATGGCTTATGTGTAAGATAAAGTCTAGAGGCTTGGAAATATCAGTTTGTAAATGGATAGAAAACTGGCTAAAAGACAGAATTCAGAGAGTAATGGTTAGTGACTCTTACTCTGAATGGTCTAAGGTTATCACTGGTGTACCCCAAGGTTCAGTGTTGGATACCTTACTTTTTAATATCTTTATAAATGATATAGGGTCTGGGATTAAAAGTACCATTTCAGTCTTTGCAGATCACACCAAACTATGCGGTGGAATAACAACCTTACAGGATGTCTCCAATTTTCAAGCCGACCTCAATGCACGTCTAATTGGGCGACTATGTAGCATATGAGGTTTATTATTTATAAATGTAAAGTTATGCACTTGGGGGCTAAGAATATGCATGCATCATACATACATAGGGGGGGGGGGAGTACAACTGTGGCAATCCCTAGTAGAGAAGGATCTGGGGGTTTTGGTAGATCATAAGCTCAATAATAGCATGCAATGCCAAGCTGCGGTTTCCAAAGCGAGCAAAGTCCTTTCTTGTATTAAGAGAGGTATGGACTCCAGAGAGAGATATATCATTTTGCCCCTGTACAAATCATTAGTAAAACCTCATTTGGAATATGCAGTTTAGTTTTCGGCACCAGTTCTCAAAAAGGATCGGGGAATTGGAGAAAGTGCAGAGAAGGGCAACCAAACTAGTAAGAGGCATGGAGGAACTCGGCTATGAGGAAAGATTAGAGGAACTGAATTTATTCTCTCTTGAGAAGAGGCGATTAAGGAGGGATATAATCAATATGTACAAATATATAAGGGATCCATATAGTGAACTTGGTGTTGAGTTATTCACTTTACGGACAACACAGAGGACAAGGGGGCACTCTTTACGCCTAGAGGAAAAGAGATTTAATCTACAAATAAGGAAAGGTTTCTTTACAGTAAGAGCTGTGAAAATGTGGAATAGACTCCCTCCAGAGGTGGTTCTGGCCAGCTCAGTAGATTGTTTTAAGAAAGGCCTGGATTCTTTCCTAAATGCACATAATACAACTGGGTACTAACATTTATGGGTAAAGTTGATGCAGGGAAAATCCGATTGCCTCTTGGGGATCAGAAAGGAATTTTTTCTCCTGCTGTAGCAAATTGGATCATGCTTTGCTGGGGTTTTTCATCTTCCCCTGGATCAATTGTGGGTATAGGATTGGGTATATGGGATTGTGTAATATTATTTTTTATTTATTTATTTATTCTATGGTTGAACTAGAAACTAGATGGACTCGTGTCTTTTTTCAACCTGACTAACTATGTAACTCTTCCTATATACAATCTCTATATACAGCTCCACTTCTTCCTCCAGCACTCACTTGCTTGCAGAACACAGCTGGAACCCTGAATATCTGACAGTCACTCAGTCACTCCTGTGGCTACTGATCCCAGCACTTCCTCTTCAGGCACTGCCAACCTGCCAGGCTGCAGCTGCCCCTTTCACTAGCCTTCCAGGCTAACTTCTCTCTACAGTCCACCAGACTGACACTCACCAGCCCACCTGGCTGACTCTCAAGAGATCCCCCAGGCGTGTTGACCTGCTCCCGTTGTCCTTTATCCTTGCTCCCCTGTCTCCATGAAGGGTTTCCTCTGTCTGTTTTGGTAGGATCCTTCCAGAACCCGAGCCCCAGGCCCGAGGTCACCCCCCTCAGACTACGGGGCACCCCCAAGGGCACCCCAAGGGCACTCTATCTCCATCTTCTATCCGACTGCCGCCCCCTGGAATGACTTATGCCTATTTATGAGGTGCCCTGTCCCCTGCCAGCCCTTTACTGGGGATTGGCTGAGACCCTCATAAATATTCCCAGCAGCTCTTGCTAACCTCCACCCACTGTGTCTAGGACATTCTCCAGATTCCCACCTTAGGCTTGGCCCTGAGGCAAGCTTATATTTCTTTACACTAATAGCTATACTAACAACCTACACTAACAACTCTAGTACACTAGAGGGTGCTACAGGTTAATCAGGGCTAGGTATGGCCAATCAATCACATTGCAAATTAATCATTTATTAGCCGCTTGCCGACCGCATAACTTACATATACGATGGAAAGGCAGCTCTCCTGCGTGGGATCACGTACTTAGCACATTATCCTGCAATTCCGGTCCGCGTGCAGCCAGTGGCCTGCTCCCGATATGAATATACACAGCGGGAGCTGATTGGCGGGTACGGCAGACTCTATTTCCGCCGGCACCCGCCTATGCTTCGGTACAGAGGAAGGACGGCAATCTGCCTATGTAAACAAAGCAGATTGCTGTTCTGTCAGTACAAAAGGCATTGATCCTGTGTTCCTGTAAAGTAGGAACACTGATCCATGCCTTCCACTAGTAAAAGCACCTCCCCCACTACACTGAAACACAGACTAGGCACACAGTTGTCTTTAATTGCCCCTGATGTTAACCCCTTCCCAGCCAGTGTCACTGTATTAGTGTTACTGGTCCCCATAAAGTGCTAGCTAGTGTCCGTTTTGTCCGCCACAATATCGCATTCCTGCTGTTGCTGATCGCTGCCATTACTAGTGAAAAAAAATAAAATAAAAAATAAATAAGTAAAAATATCCCACAATATGTAGACACTATAACTTTTGCGCAAACCAATCAATATATACTTATTGGGATTTTTTTTACCAAAAAATATGTAGCAGGATACATATTGGCCTAAATTTATGAAGAAACTTGATTATTTTTTCTATTTTTTTATTGGATATGTTTTATAGCAGAAAAGAAAAAAATATAGTTTTTTTTTTCAAAAGTGTCGGTCTTCTTTTGTTGATAACGTAAAAAATAAAAACCACAGAGGTGATCAAATACCACCAAAAGAAAGCTCTATTTGTGTTGGAAAAAAACGACATGCATTGGGTACAGTGTTGCATGTCTGCGCAATTTTCAGTTAAAGTAACATAGTGCTGTATCACAAAAAAATGGCCTGGCCATAAAGGGAGGTAAATCTCCCGGCGGTCAAGTGGTTAGTAAAGCCTATTTGTGATGTTAATGAGGTCTAACCCAAGACTATGTGGGGAGAATGGGGAAGTGGTAATGAACCCAACGCCACCCTCATGTTCCCCAAAATGAAAAGAAAAAACAGTAACAAGAAAATAAGAATAAAATCTTGTGTCTGTCCCAAGCAGTCTTGAAAGCTGAAACAAAAAGCAGTCAAGTAGAAAGAATGCAGTGGCATCATTTACTTCCATTAGTCAAGGTTCTCTGATGAGACCCAATTAGGCCCAAGCTAAATAAATACAAGGCTTTTTCTGAATAGCTGAGATGGACAGGCCTGCAGATGATTTTATGATCTCTACCTCAGCCAATCACAGGAAGCCTTGTACTTATTCATAAAAATAAAAGGCTTCCTGTCAGTGCCGGATTTTGGCCTTGGGGGGCCCAGGGCACTTGAAGTTCCGGGGGCCCCTCAACATAGAAATTAAATTCTATGACAAATAAAAAAGTGAACTGAATGAATGATAAACTTCATTTGTTCGAAAGAAAATATATAATTTAGGTTCCAAAGAAGACAATTGTCTGATTTTTTTTTTCTCAGTTTTATTGACTGTAAGGCTATGTTTTCACTATTGCGTCCCCAAAGTCGCGCGACTTACACTGCGACTTTACAATGCGATTTATGTTGCAATTTGATGCGACTTTAAAAACGACTTTGTGCAACTTTGATGTTCTGCGATTTAGTCAGAGTGATGTAATTCCTTATCCTGCTTAGTTATTTCCCCTTCCTCTTTCGTTGTCACATGTTGTATGTTGGTTAGCAAACATGTTGGTTATGCAATATGTTGGGTCAGCAGTCATTATGGCTGCTGTAGCAGCATTAATAGATGAAGAAGAAGAGGATAACTGGAAGAGGAGAAGGCATAGATTTTGGATCCATCCCATCATCGTCCAAAGGGAAGGGAGAGGCCAGTTTGGGGTCCTTTACAACGACCTCCGTGCTCATGAAAAAAAATTCTTCAACTACACACGGATGTCATTTAGAAGGTGAGATTATTTTTTTATGTCAACTTGCAAATGCTCCAAGATATATTTATGAAAACCTGTATATGCCTGGTCAGTATGACTCTTTCAAATTTTTAGCTTTGCATAGCTAGAAGTGTTAACTATAACCTGATCAAATTGTTAAAAAAATGGAACTAGAATTTTAAATGTTTGTTTTTTACATGGTCAATGTAGATAATAGCCATACATTTTATATTCACAGTTTTGATGAATTGTTGGCTTTGCTCTCTAGCCATCTAGAGCGACAAAACACCAGTTTCCGAAGGAGTATTCCAGCTGTTGAAAGACTGATAATAACATTGAGGTAACTGTTCATACCTACTTTTTCTTCTTCTTACCTCCTATGTGGCATTTGGATATTCACATCATTCTTTCATCCTCTTTGCATGAAGTGAAATAATAAATCCTAGCATGTTATTGTGGATGAAATTATTTTTCCAATATTAATTTTCCCTCTACATCACCAGTGTCTTTCTCCTGCTCCTCTTCTTCTTTCACTTCATCAGGCACCTCCTTCCAAGCTAATTTTTTGATCTAATATAGAAGTAGCTTATTGTTAATATGTATCATTATAATAAACTGTATTTACTGTTCCATTTTAGGTACCTGGCAACTGGACATTCCTTTGCAAGTTTGCATTTTTAAATTTTGGTTGGCAAAACTACTGTCAGCAATTGTGTTCATGATACCTGCAGAGACATCTTGAATGTCCTTAGGGATTTGGTCCTGAAGAAGCCCACTTGCGAAGATTGGTGCAAGATAGCAGAAGTTTTTTGGGACCGATGCAATTTCCCAAATTGTCTCAGGGCAATTGACGGAAAACATACAAGGGTAGTGATGCCCATCGGCAGTGGAACCAAATACTTTAACTACAAAAAATATTTTTCTTTTGTATTACTAGCAGTGGCTGATGCCAATTATTGTTTTAGCTATATAGTCATAGGATCGTATGGCAGCAGCTCAGACTCCAGTATTTTCCAAAGATCATCTTTTGGAAGAATGTTGAGGGAAAATGGTCTGGACCTGCCACAGGATTGTCCGTTGCCAGGAACAAATGGGCCGCCAATGCCATTTGTGCATGTTGGGGATGAGGCCTTTGCTCTCAGTGAGCATCTATTAAGGCCTTATTCCAATAGGTGTCTGAGTGAAGAGAAGCGAATCTTCAATTACGGGTTAACGAGGGCAAGACGAGTGGTAGAATGTTCATTTGGCATTTTAGCAAACAAGTGGCGTTTGCTACATACACCTATGAATTTAAAATTTGAGAATGCAATACCTGCAGTAAAAGCAGCATGTGTGCTTCATAATTTTGTAAGAATTCATGATGGCTATCTTTTTGAAGATTCCCTCATGCATGATCTGGAAGGTGCACAATGGAGTGCCAGTAGGGGCACCACCAATGGCGCCACTGTGCGTGAGGGATTCTCTTTGTATTTTATGTCTGCTGCTGGTTCTGTTCCCTGGCAGCAGGATGCCATTGTATAATGTATGTCATGCATTTTTTATTTTACTATTATTTAGATGTCTGTTATGTTTAATTGCATCCAAATGCAGAATAACAAGTCTTTAACACAAATTATAAAAAAGGATAAGTAGAAAACGCATAATGTAACCAGAATAATTTTTATTTTCCGGAATTTTGGGCAAGAATGCACCAAAAATATATATTTTTTTGGGTGAACTACACCATTTGTTGTTTTTTTATTTTGAACAACCACAACAAATAATGAAATAATAAAATATATCACTTTGAACAACACCAAAATAAAAATCATACAAAAAATAAAATATATAATCAGAATCTTTTTTACAAGCAAAATCTTTTTGAAAGAAGGCAAAAAAAAAAATCAAAATTTCTGTGAGCTCAAACATTTTTGGGTTGTTGTTTTGGCAACCACAACCAAAAACCAAAAAATAGAACAAGTCTCAAAACACCAGCAAAAATAATATAAAATTACAATTGCTGGTATGTTTTGGTTTCAGTGGTCCCAGAAACTGAACTATTGGTTGGTCCAGGGAAGTAGTAGTATTTCCTTTGAAGAAAAGCCGTAACCTGACTGGGTGTAGGCTGCCTAAGTTGGTGAGTGGCCGGGGGGCCAAGGGTAGAGGTAGTGGGGGAAGGAATTGGATACAACATGCGTGGCCTTGAGGGATTCAGCATATTACCATACTGGTTACAGTATGGCCGGTTTATTGGTGGAGCATACTGTGTACTTTGAAAGTGAGGGTATTGTTGATAAGGGGGATATTGGGGAAGGGGGGTTGCATATATGCTGAGGATGTTGAGCAGTTGACATCAAAGCCATCCTGAGTGCATATTTTTTTCTCTGGGGGTACCTGTTTACATATGCATAAAATTACAGTGAGAAATGCTGTGTCTTCACACTGGTTTTCAGCCATTTTAGTGGACATCTGACTGACTACATCCAAGATTTTATCCATGGGTTTCACAGGCCTGGCACTTCCCCTTGAAGATCTTCGCAAAGGCCTAGAGACATTGCTAGGCCCTGGTTCTGCATCCTCCTCATTCATTGAGTTTGTTGTTGACCTTGATTCATCTACGAACAGTTCCTTGTCAACATTGTCTTGGAATTGTTCTTGCTCCTCCTCCGCAGCAGCTTCCTCTGACTCATCTTTTGGTGCCAAACCCTGTGTGCTGTCTTCCCAGCTTGCTTGGGTTCTGAAATATAAATCACATATTTTTAAAGTAAGCATTACAATTTGATATGTAAAATTCATAACATATGCCTGCTGATAACTTACTCTCGCATTTTCAAAAAATCAAGATCCCCGGCATGGGCATATGGGGCTAATCTTTTTGAGCCAGAACCACTCCTTCCTTCTTTTAATTTTCGACTTGAGACTTCTCCATCGAGTTTGTAAGGAGTGCACTACAAAATATAAAGAAAATACCAAGTTAAAATAAAATTCTTTAGTAACTACCCATAGGTCATTCATTTGCTAGGCTGCATAATTGATGTGGATGTTTGGAAAACAACCGCTAGATATATTATTCATGACACCTGCATAATTTGTCATGTGCTGAAGGATGTCGACAGGGCCATCTTTCATATTGTTTAGACCGTGGGCAAATATTATTTGCTGGCCCACACACACACACAGATTTACTTTCTTGCAGCCGCAGGAAAGAAACTAGTTAAATTCCACCATCAACACAGATAGTGTTGACAGGGGATTCCCTCCTGCCAAACCATTGTGATCTCCCGGCAGGAGAAGCGGTCCCCACCAGGAAAACACAGTGCACAGTGTTAACACACACCCATTGGTTGCTGAATATTTAAATAGGTGCAAGGCACAAAGTGCTAAGCAGCATATATCAACCACTTACTTTTTGAAGACCGTTCTGTAGCTGATAAAGAGTCTCAGGTATCATAATATATGCAAGCCACTTCCAACCATGCTCTCTCCTTCTTTAACGAAAACAACAAAGTGTAGCGCTAAACAAAAAGTATAGACAGTGAGTCTTGATGGCACTGAATTCCAAAAAATATATACAATAAGGGAATAAAACAAACATAAATATGTGTAAAAAAGTCAAATAAAGTCCATAAAATAATGGTTCAAAGAAATAGATGTGAATGTAGTCCCAATCATGTGAAGGGGAGGCTTACCAGATTGTTTGAACACGCCAGAGCGTACGCTCTGCGTGTCAAACAGGCTTGGGTTAAGGTGAATTGACTCAAGCAGGTATTCCCAATTCACAGCTGGATGGAAACGTGAGGACCATGATATCACATACGGACCAAAACTCAGAAATCCACAGACATGTAGAGGTTACCAAAGAAGGAAGCAAAAGGGGACCACATAGCGTAATTACGTAAAACAAGGATAAACTTTAATAAAGTAAAAAAACTCACATGATTGAGAATAAAACAGTGCTGGTATAAAATCTATTTGGCAGCAGTGGGGACCGTCCTGACACGTTTCGTCTCCAAGGACATCATCTGGGGTGTCCCCCCACTGCTGCTCACCACAAATATATAAAAAATATGACCCCCATCATGAGAGCCCCGCCCACGAACCTTTGCGGCATGTATGGCGGGTACTTCCGGTGTGATAAAGATGGCGCTCCGGCGTGCGTTCCACAATGCACATTGAATGGTATAAGGATGCGTTCCACATGCTTCATCGTATCTTACTTATCTACTAGAAGCAATGCTGGAAAGGGGGCGGTTCAGCATGGGTTCAACTCTCTCCTTCTTTACATGATCTTTGTAACCTGGATCTCTGAGGTCATATATTGCCGGACGTTGTCTGACAAGCCGAATAATTTCTTCATTGTCATGAACTTGTCGCTTGTTCTTTCTAACCTAGGCATGCTTCCTGCTGTCTTCCACACTCACGTACATCAATGTAGGAAGTGATGTATTTGGGAGGAGCAGAGATCATGTGCTTCTGTAGACTTCCGTGGAAGTCGCAACAAAGTCGCGGTGTCAGACATGTACATGCGACTGCATTGCGACTTAATACCTTTAATACCAAGTCGCACCGAAGACGGAACAAAGTAGTGCAAGAACCTTTTTTGGAGTCGCACCAATTAGAACGGGGACCATTGAAATACATGGGTTTTGACTTGTCATGCGACTTGACATGCCAAGTCGCAAAACAAGTCGCAGTAGTGGAAACAGAGCCTAAGAATACACATTACACAGGTAATTAGAAGTGACAAATAATACAATACAATAATGCATCATACTACAATATTTACAAAAATTATTTCTTCCTACACTTAGCTTTTCAAAATCTTTAACTAACTCATCAAACTGTATTATCTTGAGAACACTGCTTTCGACAGCCAGAAGGCACAAAGCAATCTTTCATGGGTCATTGTGGTTCTCAGACAATTGTTCATCAATTCCAATTTGCTGAATGACCTTTCTCCCAAACAACTAGTGACCATCATGCTCAATATACAGTGGCTTGCGAAAGTATTCGGCCCCCTTGAACTTTTCAACCTTTTGCCACATTTCAGGCTTCAAACATAAAGATATAAAATTTTAATTTTTTGTGAAGAATCACCAACAAGTGGGACACAATTGTGAAGTGGAACGAAATCTATTGGATATTTTAAACTTTTTTAGCAATTAAAAAACTGAAAAGTGGTGCATGCAAAATTATTCGGCCCCTTTACTTTCAGTGCAGAAAACTCACTCCAGAAGTTCCGCGAGGATCTCTGAATGATCCAATGTTGTCCTAAATGACTGATGGTGATAAATAGAATCCACCTGTGTGTAATCAAGTCTCTGTATAAATGCACCTGCTGTGTGATAGTCTCAGGGTTCTGTTGAAAGCGCAGAGAGCATCATGAAGACCAAGGAACACACCAGGCAGGTCCGTAATACTGTTGTGGAGAAGTTTAAAGCCGGATTTGGATACAAAAAGATTTCCCAAGCTTTAAACATCCCAAGGAGCACTGTGCAAGCGATCATTTTGAAATGGAAGGAGTATCAGACCACTGCAAATCTACCAAGACCTGGCTGTCCCTCTAAACTTTCAGCTCAGACAAGGAGAAGACTGATCAGAGATGCAGCCAAGAGGCCCATGATCACTCTGGATGAACTGCAGAGAACTACAGCTGAGGTGGGAGAGTCTGTCCATAGGACAACAATCAGTCATACACTGCACAAATCTGGCCTTTATGGAAGAGTGGCAAGAAGAAAGCCATTTCTCAAAGATATCCATAAAAAGTCTCGTCTAAAGTTTGCCACAAGCCACCTGGGAGACACACCAAACATGTGGAAGAAGGTGCTCTGGTCCGATGAAACCAGAATCTAACTTTTTGGCCACAATGCAAAACGATATGTTTGGCGTAAAAGCAACACAGCTCATCACACTCAACACACCATCCCCACTGTCAAACATGGTGGTGGCAGCATCATGGTTTGGGCCTGCTTTTCTTCAGCAGGGACAGGGAAAATGGTTAAAATTGAGGGGAAGATGGATGCAGCCAAATACAGGACCATTCTGGATGAAAACCTGTTGGAGTCTGCAAAAGACCTGAAACTGGGACGGAGATTTATCTTCCAACAAGACAATGATCCCAAACATACAGCAAATTCTACAAAGGAATGGTTCACAAATAAACGTATCCAGGTGTTAGAATGGCCAAGTCAAAGTCCAGACCTGAATCCAATCGAGAATCTGTGGAAAGAGCTGAAAACTGCTGTTCACAAACGCTCTCCATCCAACCTCACTGAGCTCGAGCTGTTTTGCAAGGAAGAATGGGCAAGAATTTCAGTCTCTCGATGTGCAAAACTGATAGAGACATACCCCAAGCGACTTGCAGCTGTAATCGCAGCAAAAAGGTGGCTCTACAATGTATTAACGCAAGGGGGCCGAATAATTTTGCACGCCCCACTTTTCATTTTTTTATTAGTTATAAAAGTTTCAAAAATCCAAAAGATTTCGTTCCACTTCACAATTGTGTCCCACTTGTTGGTGATTCTTCACAAAAAATAAAAATTTTATATCTTTATGTTTGAAGCCTGAAAAGTGGGAAAAGGTTGAAAAGTTCAAGGGGGCCGAATACTTTCGCAAGCCACTGTATATTCTAATAGCTAAATGAACCCCTTGAAAGGTAAAAACAAGCTCTTCATCATGTAATAAGACTCCCACGCACTTCTCTAGTAAACAAGGCAACAAATTCTGCTACACAGTCATGTTAAAACAAGCATCTTGAATAGTTGCAAAGGAACTCACTGTGGCAGAGAGGGTAAATTATGTCCTTACAATTATTGTTTGTAAGTGAAAAGCACCACTGCTCATTTCATGGAGGAAGCCACTATTTACAACAACAAGGGCCTTGGATTATTTGCTGCCTTAAGGGGGTATAACTTTGGACAGTATTCCTGCCATAGGGCTGCTGCCCTTATAGAGTGTGGAATCTGATAGTTCCTTTTGTGGTTACTGTACACCTATTACAGCATGTGCACAGATGTAGCAATAGGGGTCACAGGGCCCCGCTCATGCTCCACGGGACTCGGGCAGCAAGAGGAACAGGAACAGGAGGGCTGGTGGTGGCATTTACTAGACCAGATCAGCTGTATTTTCCTGCAGCAACTGAAAGACTGCTGCTCCCTCTCCTGTCGGCATTCAGCTGCTGCAGGAAAATACAGCTGATCGGGCCTAGTAAATGACACCGTTGCCCCTCCTAACCCTGTTACTCTTGCTGCCCGGGCCCTCTGTGTGCTCCCCTGGTCTCCATCTCAATGCCGGCAGCAGCAGGAATTCCTCCATCTGCTAGTGTAGAGGCTGCATCGGGCTTGGCTTTTCACAGGCAGTGTGCCCTTTTGCGTTTTCATCTGGCCGGCAGCTTTGCGTGTCACTCCCCCCCCCCCCCCCCCCGGGATTCCCTATTTCCCTCTCATGTTGTGGACAGTATTGGATTCACATCAAGTACCTGCCGATTCCGGGCCATTAAGTACCTGCAGAATCAGGTGCATGGGGGGCCCCTGCAGCTCCCCAACCACTCCTGCAGTTTCCAGTGCTCCTCTAGAGAAGCAGAGCATGTTACTACTGCTGCCGCCTATGTGGGTGGGATCTGTACTGCTCCAATAATAGGGGGTGAATAGGAGAGGCACAAAAACAGCAGTGGTAAGGTCATGCCCGGATCTAGCCTTCCAACCCTTCACCATCCCTGACGCTTGTCTCCCATCCCCGCATGGTACACATCTTGAGCACCTCTTTCCCATCTAATTCCCTTACAGCTACAATGTTCACAGTGTACAGCTAGCTACTGCAACTCTAATTTGCCATTCCGACCATGGAATTTTACAGGTCGGAACTGCAACCAGTAGCTAGCTATATACTGTGCACATCGTGTTTGTGTATAAGGGAATCAGATTTCAGCTCCAGTGTGTGCTATGTGGGGAGCAGGAGGTCTTAGTGTCTGTGCTCAGGATGTCTCCAGTGTTAGGATGGGAGAAAGAGGTCTGCCTAGTGCACTGCCAGCAATGACCCTTGTATTGTGCCCTTCTGCCTGTCCTGTGCCCTCCTGCCCCCCTATACTGTACCCTCCTGCCTGCCCTGTACTGTACCCTCCTTCCCCCCTGTACTGTACCAGGCTTGCCTGCCCTCTGTACTGTGCTCTCCTGCCCACCTTGTACTATGCCCTCCTACTCCCCCTGTATTGAGCCCTCCTGCCCTTCTTGTACTGTGCTCTCCTGCCCTCCCTGTACTGTGACCTCCTGCCTTTCCAGTACCCAATACTATGACGGTTGAGTGGAGTGTGTACAGGGAGGTTGATGGTGTTAAAAATGAGTGGGAGCAGTGTGTACAGGGGAAAAGAGGGTCAGTGTATACAGGTGGGGCAGTGTGTAGAGATGGTGGGACAGTGTGTACAGGGGGTGAATTTGGGATAATTCCCTTAGATGTACTTATTTGTTGATTCTAATCAGACTAACAAGCAACACCCAATATGTAGCATAATTTAGCTTTGCCTAGTTTTTGCTGCGATGCGCTCTGCAGGAAACCATCTTCCTGGTAGGGGCACAGTGCATTACTTTGCCCAGGGCCTATGTTGCTATTAAGATGACCCTGTGCAGAATACAAGCTGCTAACTTCAGCAGACCGCTGCACCGTTAAAATTGGAGGATTTCTTCCTTCACAGAGACTGGCTGCTGCTGGAATGTATGAGATGCTGTAACTCGTCCACATGACATGTGAGTGCAATGGTTGTTACTTTTCGTCTGTAATACAGGTTTAACTGCACCATGGATTGTACTTTTTGTTTCTTTTGTCTTTTTCCAGTGTTCCTCCCCCTTAAAATGTTTGGGAAGCTGCAGTGCTTGTCCAATTGTGCCTTGATTTGATCAGTCCCATACACTTAAATGAAAACAAATAACAAAAATGATTTTGCGCAGTGATCTAATTTCCTGGGGAAATCTCCTCCAGGCAGGGTATTGTGAAAAAAATTGTTGAAACAGGACTAGTGGGTGCTTAAAGTGCATACGTGCGTAAAAATAAACCAATAACAAAGAAATATGTTCATCAATTCATAACTGATAAACAAATCAATTAAAAAAACTGATGGGTGATATCAAAATGCTGGTGAAATCTCCTATAGGTAAAGTATTGTGAAAAAAATGTTTTTGCATAAAAAAATGAATAAATAAATGAATAAATAGCAAAGAAGTAAATTCACAAATTCATAACTGGTACGTATAAATAACTAGTGAGTGATATCAAAAATGTTGATAGATGATGTACCAATATTAATAAATGTATGCAATATATAGTAAAGAGTCCAGAAATAAAATAAATGGAAGACTAGGTCCTAATAAGATGTTGAACTGTGTTAAAAAGTCCTGAATATGGGATACAGTAAATTTCCAATAGGTGGCTTCTTAGTGATGAAATATAGTGGTGTTGCCCATAAATAACTTCATACAAAAGTGGTCTCCCAGAACTCTCACCTCAAAGCTGGTAAAACAAAGCATCTGTGAGTTCGGGTCTGTAGGCGTTACACCTGCCGTATGTCACTAAGGCGGATTGTGGATTTCTCCTTAAAGATCCCCTGCTGTGATTCCAATGGCGCCAGTTGTCTGTGTGCCAGGGGACCGATGGATGTTGTTGCACAGCTGGATGTAAATCAATGCTCACTCCTGGCTCACAGGCTCGGACATACATTGTGCAAGAAGTTCATATCTGTTATAGAGATGCAACCAGGAATAGGAAAACGGACATTGTGCTGTACAGGAAAGGGTTTGGCCTGGGTGGGCCCAAATGGGGGCGGTAGGATGGTGTACAGGACCAATTGAGTCTAAAGGGAAGCAAGGGCTGCCAGATAGGAAGTTTATCTTGTGCAGGAGGATACACCAGTGGCAGCCTGTCCGTCATCCTGATGAAGGACAGGCTGCCACTTTGGTGGGTTTCCTGTTTCCCCTACACAGGGCGATGGGGCAAGCATGCAATGGTAGTGGCGGGAGGTAGTAGGGGGAGCCCCCAAGTCAACTTTTTCATCGGGGCCCACAAGCTTCAAGCTACGCCTCTCAGCATATGGATGCATCTGTAATGACATATGGCCCCAACTGTTAACGCAAATGCATATATATTTTTAGACTGTTTTATGTGGTGACCTGTAACATTCCAGCACACTTTCTGAATTACATGTACATGATTTACAGATTAGAAATCTCATTCAGCCTCCCGAAGAAGTGGGACTTGATTACGGGAAATGCTTAGAGTTAAGGGATAGTCCCAGCCCAAGTCACACCCAACTTTTTTTGGCTAAGTCAAAGGTTGTGACATCATCAGCCCACCTCTCTGACTCAGCCAATCAGGTGAAGCTTTATATTTATTGTTAGAATATAGTATCTCACAAAAGTGAGTACACCCCTAACATTTTTGTAAATATTTTATTATATCTTTTCACGTGACAACACTGAAGAAATGACACTTTGCTCCAATGTAAAGTAGTGAGTGCACAGCTTGTATTACAGTGTACATTTGCTGTCCCCTCAAAATAACTCAACACACAGCCATTAATGTCTAAACCACTGGCAACAAAAGTGAGTACACCCCTAAGTGAAAATGTTCAAATTGGGCCCAAAGTGTCAATATTTTGTGTGGCTACCATTATTTTCCAGCACTGCCTTAATCCTCTTGGGCATGGAGTTCACCAGAGCTTCACAGGTTGCCACAGGAGTCCTCTTCTACTCCTCCATGATGACATCACTGGTGGATGTTAGAGACCTTGCACTCCTCCACCTTCCGTTTGAGGATGCCCCACAGATGCTCAATAGGGTTTAGGTCTGGAGACATGGCTATCTATGTCCTCGGTCCCTTTCTCTGTTTCAAAAGTAAGAGGCCAGACTCTTTAGACCCCTGATATTTCACCAAAGCCCCCCAATAGGGCTGATAAAAAATGGTAACAAAATATGCGAAATGTTGAAGTTTGTTTGTTTATCGCATTATGAAATGTGAATGTTTACAGCGGCGTTTTCACTGGCTTTTTATGGGGCTTTTCGTATAGGGGAATTGATTAGCCCGTCTAAGTATGTTGGGGGGGGGAGGGGGGTTGTTGGATCAGGACGTGCAGTTGGAAGTAGACAATGTATGTTGCGGCTGCGGAGGTCTAAAACTGACCAGCAAGGTAAAGGGGTAGTTGTGTCCCTGTTTGCATTACCAGGGTCAAGGGTGTGCCCAGTGGAGGCGGTTCGGGAATTTAGGTCGGTCAGGTGTGATGAGGCGGGACCGTTCCTGAGGCATGAGGATGGATCTTATCTGTCACGGTTTCAATTTATAGCGGTTTTTAGAAAATGTTTACAAAGGGCTGGTTTGGTTGGTGCAGAATATGCTTCACACTCCTTCCGCATAGGGGCAGCTACTGAAGCTGCCAGATGCGGGCTGGATGAAGCTGCTGTCCGCAGGCTCGGGAGATGGGAGTCTAGGAGATTCAGGTCTTATATAAGACCGACTTATGTAATTGAATAAAAAAAAAAAAAAAAACAACAAATAGGACACGTAATATTCAAGGGAGAAGTGTTTCGGTTAATAGTGGGTTAGTTCGTAGTTGTGAGAGTAAGAGGGTGTCGCAATTTTGTGTTTTTGTTTCATTGCAGATGGAAGCCCGGTTCACCTTGTCTGGATCGTAGGTCACTCCTATGTTTGCTGGGGGGCCAGGAGAGTCGACGTACGTCCGGAAGGTAGACAACTGGGGATTTCCAGAAGGGAGGCTTACATACGCTGGCTAGGCAGACCGGGGATGTTGTGGGGTAGAGTAATGGGCGAAGTGGAGAGGTATGTTCGGTTGGACAGACCCCCTGACGTTCTGGTGATTCATGCGGGTGGGAATGACTTGGGGGTCCGGTCAGTCAGGGATCTGATGGCAGACATTAAAAAGGACTTTATGCTCTTACGGGAAAAATTCCCGGACACCCTGTTAGTCTGGTCGGACATAGTGGCTCGCACAACATGGCGCTGGGCTAGATCAGTGGCGAGCATTAATAAGACACGTATTAGAATCAATAAGGTGGTGGGGAGATTTGTCAGACAGAATGGCGGTATTGTTATTCGGCACAGAGAGTTGGAGACGAATGTGGGATTGTACCTGAGGAGGGATGGTGTTCATCTCTCTGATGTAGGGATTGACTTATGGTCCTTGGGTTTGCAGGAGGGGATACAACAGGCCCTGAGGGTGTGGAGGTGCCCTCAAAACGTAAGGTGGTCACGCTTTCGGGCTGTGGCTGTTTTATTCTGGTGGTCTATGACGGGGGCGGTAAACGGATGGATTTAAAGGGGTGGGGGGCTCATCATTTGCATGTTCCCCTCTGGTGTATTCCTGACAGTTGGACTACACTGGTCAAGTGAGGCACGGAACGAGAAGGACTGAAAGGAGGGGTAGTGTAGGGCCGGGCATGACAGTGTGCCCAAGGGAGACACGGAAAGGGTTAACAAAGTAAAGAAAAAGGTAGTATGGGTAAAGGGGAGGTAAGTGAGGAAATTTTGTGGGAAAGGGGAGTGGTAGTATTTAAAGGGGGGGAGGAGTAAAAGGGGGCAGTGTGAGCAGAGTGCATCAGAGGAGGCACTTTTCCCACCCTCCCTCCCTATAATGTTATATGGATATGCGTGCAATGTTTTTGAGTAGTTGTTGTGGTGTTTTTTATTTCTTTTGGTTGGGGGCTGTTTTATTCTGGTGGTCTTTGTTGGGGGCGGTAAACGGATGGATTTAAAGGGGTGGGGGCTCATCATTTGCATGTTCCCCTCCGGTGTATTCCTGAAAGGTGGAGGGAATACTGGGCTTGGTGGCGCTGTGGGAAGCGGTTGTCTCATAGCGGCTACAGCTGGAGGCCTATTAGTTTGGAAAATCCCGCAGTGCGTTGGTTATCCGTGGTTATATAGTTATTATATTTTATATATATTATGGAAAGGTGGGTCACTGTCAGAGACCATCAGACTGGGGTTAACAGTTACGTTATTAATATGTCATTGTTTGTTTATTGGTTATGTATTGGTTATTTATTTGGAGTTGTTTTAATAAAAGAGGCTGTTGTGGCCATGTTACTCCATAAATAAAAGGTGTGGTCTCATCATTTTAGGTGGGGTTGTTAAGTTCTGGGGTTTTTGGTATGTAAAAGGGGGAATTGCAGAAATGGAATGGAGGTGACATTTGGACTACACTGGTCATGAAGTTCCCCACAGCGTGCCTTTTTGAGTCTAGAAACATGGGCAATAAATTCACCCCGTATCACAGCCTTATGTCCTTCCCATACATAAGCCACCCCCGTCTCTCCCGTCATGTTCTCTTTGAAATACAGAGAGATTGTGTCAGCCACCTGCATCATCCAGTAGGTTTTCATTTAGGCGCCATGTCCATTGGCGAACCTGTGGAGATAACGGGGCTAGGGAGACGGAAATGGGTGCATGGTCGGAGATCGTCATCGTCGACGAGCCAGAGAGTGGTTCCAAAAGGCAGTGGTCTACCAATAGAAGGTCTATCCGCGTATACACTTTATGCGTGCCAGAGTAGTAGCTGAAATCTTTTACAGTAGGATGGGTCACTCTCCAGCAGTCGACCAGATGTCTAGCATGTAAGGTTTTACGGAAGCGTTTAAGAAAAGCAAACAAATGTGTGGAGCGGCCTGAAGATGTGTCCAATTGCGGGTCGGGGCAGACATTAAAGTCCCCTCCCACAATTAGACGCCCCTCACGTAAATTGGAAAGGGAATCCAGGACCCTATCCAGAAATTCCAATTGCCTAGAATTAGGAGCATATAGCGCCACAATTGTAAATTTCTGGTTGTACAGAGTGCCTTTCAAAAAGACAAATTTGCCGTCAGGGTCTGCGTGGTGGTCTATGGTGATGAAAGGGCAGTTCTTGTGTATCGCCACCACGACTCCACCAGATTTAGATCTGGATGAGTTGCTGAGGAACCATTGATTATATATATGCGTGGGGAGGCGGGGGACAGAGTCAGTTCTCAAATGGATTTCCTGCAATAATAAAATGTGTGCACCCAGTCTCTTTGTCTCAATCCACAACTTACTGCGTTTGGATGGAGAGCTCAGACCACGAACATTGTATGATACGATCTTCAGATCAGCCATTGCTGGTTATCAGTAACAGCGCCCTGAGGGCGTGAGGAGGATGAGGAGAGACCCACAGCATACGACCCATCAAACCTAAAGTGCTGAGAAGAGAAACATATGAGTATAACCCATGTAATGAGTTAACAACCAACCCATAGACATTATTGAACACGAGGAAGAAAAACAATAAAAAAAAGAAAAAAAATTGGGGAAAAGAAAAAAAAACCCAGAAGAACACAGAACCCAATACCCTGTGGGTATGCAGGTAACAATAATTGCGACGGCGCTGGGGTTGCCCTCCGGCCCAACAACTCCAAAAGGTTCGGGCAACCCCCGCGTCGTGTACTTCCTCCGCCGAGGAGTGTAACTCTCAGAAGTTCACCTATGGGGGGTGAGTGGAGAGACACCAAGCAGGAGCCCCAACCGGGGGACCCGCTCCTCTATATGGGCACATCTGGGAATCAGATGTGCGTGCAAATTATTTGCAACAGCAAAAAGCTAACCGAATATCAGAACCAAAACACGGACATAACACCAGTCCTGTGGGTGGAAGATTAAAGCCTCCGAAGTCATTCCCCGACCTCAACGTGCAGCTGGGGAGGAAGGGGGGCTTTGCTCTGTGGCAGCAGCATGTCCATCCCGGGGTTTGTTGCGACATCTGCGGCGAGCTTGCCGCCAGGGTTCCGGACGAGCTGGAACTGGAACCTCAGGAGGTGTACGCCAATCAGGGATGTCCACTAAAGGTAAGCCAAGGCGTGAAAGAGAGTGAGGCAAGTCTGACTTGTTCCGCAAAGTGACTTGCTGGCCTCCTTTAGTAACGGAGAGACTGAAGGGGAATCCCCAGCGGTATACCAAGTGTGCCTCCTGCAGGACTGCCAACAACGGCTTCAGGGCCCTGCGCTGCATCAACGTGCGTCTGGATAAGTCCGGAAACAAGGACACTTGTGCTCCGTCAAAATGTCCACATGGCGTGTTCCTCTGACATGGTACGCTCCTTCACAGTGTATTTATGCAGTTTGCAAATAATGTCCCGGGGTTTATTAGGGTCCTCAGAAGGGGGTCTAAGGGCCCGGTGTGCACGATCAATCTCTATGTGGTCAGGAGCTTCTCTGCCAAGGATCTGGGTGAATAGACCCTGAAGTGAAGGGATTATGTCTCTGGGGCCTGTGGCCTCCGGAAGGCCGCGAATGCGAATATTGACCCTGCGGCTTCTATTCTCCACATCATCAAGTTGATCGAGCAAAGAATCAATCCGGTGATGTTGCATCTTACAGTGTGCTTGTAGAGCCTGCAGGGAAGGGCTAATGTCCTCTACTGTCACCTCTAAGGCCTCCACCCTACCCCCAATGTGAGCTGTATCCGCTTGCAGGTCCTCAATATCTTTTCTGAAGGCTTTCTCTATGCGGGCCATAAAGCCTTCCAGGTCTGCCCAAGTAGGGAGGGCAAGGATATGGGACCTGAGGTCTCTGTCTTCCTGGGCCATCTGCGGGCCTCTGTGTCCAGGGGCTATGGGGTGGGTGAGCCTGGAGCTGGAGGAGGGAGAGGCAGCAGAGTACGCCGGAAAAGCATGCGGCGATCCGCGTGGAGTATGGCTGTGGTTCTTCCCTGCACCCTTCCTGCCTGGGCTACTGAAGGGGCTCCCTCTTGAGTCTGGAGAGGATGGGAGAGGAGGGGATGCAGGTGGATGGCGCGGTGACATGATCTGGGATGTCTCGTGTGCGGCCTGTGAAGTCTAACCCGGCGCCATCTTGGATTCTGCTCCCTGCCGCCTGCTTCCCCCGAAAAAAGCCTCCAGAGAGCTGGAATGAAGTTGTGGGGTTCTCTGGGGTAGCGGGGATTGCTTCCTCCGTGTTGGCATCTCTTAAAGTTGGTGCCTGAGTTGCTTATGCTGCTGCAGAGAGCGATGTGTGGAGCGGGTCAGATGGAGCTCAGCTCACACACGTCCGCTCTGTTCCATGCCTCGGCCACGCCCCCTGGTTCTCTTATTTACCTACAGGTTTAGCGCACTACTTTGTTTGAGGAGAGTCATTTCTCATACCCCCCCCCCCAAACACACACATACAGGACTGCTACACTTTCATGACTGTTTTCTCCTAATTTTCACCACATTTCTCTCTTCTATCCTCTTTTTTTTGTACTCAAATGCATATGCTTATCAGTAGCAGAGTCTGAATTTCTCAATCTCACTGACAAATACAGTGCAAGGTCACTGCAACACAGAATTAGCCAATATTGAACTAAACTGTCCTTCAATGTTTCCTAATGGTTTTTAACCAAGGGTCACATTTATACAAGGTGGAGGGGTTACTAAAACTGGAGTGTGCAAAATCTGGTGCTGCTTTGCATAAGAAACCAATCAGCTTCCAGGTTTTATTGTCAAAGCTTAATTGAACAAGCTGGAGTTTGAAACTGATTAGCTACCATGCACAGCTGCACATGATTTTGAGTGCTCCAGTTTTAGTAAATCCCCCCCAAGATGTTTTTTGTATAGAGCATCATTAAGGCTGGTCATACACTATACAATTTTCTTGTTCAACTTTCCTTTAGATTTACCAAAACCATATAATATGAGGTCAAACCTAAACCCTTTCAATTTGTATGCTATCAGGCAGGCCCTTGCACTACATGGTTGAAGGTAATTCTAAAGGAAATTGAATAAGAAAATTGTATAGTGTGGGGTGTTGGGAGATGAGGCTTCTATCAGCACCCCTTATACATTGCACAAGGCCAGTTACTGTCTAAGTTAAATGTATTGCTCATGTATTTCAGGCATAGTGTTATATTACTTGATACTAATGTCGTACTGTATTTTTCTACCTGAAAACCAATAAAACTTTGACTTATAAAAGAAAATTGTATAGTGTATGGCCAGCCTTATGCCGCGTACACACGAGCGGACTTTACGGCGGACTTTGCCCGGCGGACTTTGACGTACTTTCCGACGGACTTTCTGAATGAACGGACTTGCCTACACACAATCCACCAAAGTCCGTCGAATTCGTACGTGATGACGTACGACCGGACTAAAACAAGGAAGTTCATAGCCAGTAGCCAATAGCTGCCCTAGCGTGGCTTTTTGTCCGTCGAACTAGCATACAGACGGCGGACTTTTCGACCGGACTCGATTTCAACGGATAAATTTTAAACAAGTTTCAAATCTAAGTCCGTCCAACTGTTGAGAAAACAAAGTCCGCTGGAGCCCACACACATCGAATTGTCCGACGAAATCCAGTCCGCCGGGCAAAGTCCGCCGTAAAGTCCGCTCGTGTGTACGCGGCATTAGGGTCGGTTCACACTAGGACGACTTGGGATCCGACTTGTAAGCCCTCAAGTCGCCCCAAGTCGCTTTACTGTGAGATTTGCATTACAGTGAATGAGAGCATCTTAATTGACACTACTGAAGTCGCTCCGACTTCAGAGCGTACTACTTGTACTACATGGATCCAACTTCTAGGCGACCTGTACCATTGAATTCAATGGAAGTCGCCTCCAAGTCGGATCTCCATCTATATTGAAGCGACTTTACAGTTAAAAAAATTAGTTTGCCCAGGCAAACCCCTCCCTCCCAGAGAGCTGATTATTCTGTGATTGGCCACAGCCAAAGTCGCCTGTCCTGGAGGCGACTTGAAGTCGCGTTGTAAATTGCTTAAAGTCGCGATGAAGTCGCGTTGAAGCCGCGTTGAAGTTGCCTTGCAAAGTCGCGCTGAAGTCGTGTTGCCCCTGTGGGAATCGAGCCTTAAAGGGTACAGCTGTACTTGAGCTAAGAAAAAAAAAACAGCTGTTCAGTTCAATTTATATGTTGCAAAAATTTTAACAAAAATTTTTTCAGAATATTACTTTTTGCTGTTCTATTGAGCCTGGTACATGGATTCCTGTTTCTTGAGTGCTAAATGAGATGATCTTTCTGCTTTAGTCAAATCAGTCCCATTGTTGTAGAAGTAAGAAAAAAAACTGCTAAAGAAAAAAGTGATCCGAATTCATTAACATGAAATTACATTAACCATTTCAGCTCAAGAAGGTTTTACCCCCTTTCTGACCAGGCCATTTTTTGCGATACTGCACTGCGTTGCTTTAACTGACAATTGCGCGGTCGTGCAACGCTGTACCCAAAATAAAATTGATGTCCTTTTTTTTCCACAAATAGAGCTTTTTTGGTGGTATTTGATCATTCTGCTATAAAACACATCCAATAAAAGAATGTAAAAAATCTAATTTCTTCATCAATTTAGGCAAATACAACCCCTGGCAAAAATGATGGAATCACCAGTCCCTTAGGATGTTCCTTCAGTTGTTTATTGTTGTAGAAAAAAAAGCAGATCACAGACATGGCCAAAAACTAAAGGCATTTCAAATGGCAACTTTCTGGCTTTAGCCCGTTTTTACAAATGTGCGGTGCGAATTGAAGCTCAGGTTTCACTGGGGAGATAAAAATCTCCTGTTCAAAGGAATCACTGCGTTTTAGCTCAGGATCAGTGAGCAGGGAGAGGGGGAGGTGTAGTGAGGAGAAGTAGAAAATCCATGTTCAGAACGCAATGCATCTGCTAAGCAGATGCGTTCCTATAGAAGATAAGGGGCTCGTAATTCGCACCGCAATGCCCAGAAAACGCACACGTTTTTTGTGCAATGCGCAGTGCGAATGCAACGCACATATGTGAACCAGATGCATTCATATGAATGTATTTTAAAATGTCCTGCGAATTAGATGCGGTGTAAGCCGCATCTAATTCGCATAGGTGTGAACCTGGGCTTAAGAAACACTAAAAGAAATCAAGAAAAATAATTGTGGTGGCCAGTAACAGTTAGATTTATAGAACAAGCACAGGGAATAAATTATTAAATCACTCAACTCTGAGGAAAAAATTATGGAATCATGAAAAACAAACAAACAAAATAACACTCCAACACATCACTAGTACTTTGTTGCACCACCTCTGGCTTTTATAACTGCTTGCAGTCTCTGAGGCATTGACTTAAGCTGGCCATACACCATACAATTTTCTTATTCAATTTTCTTTAGATTTACCTTCAACTATGTAGTGCAAGGGTCTGCCTGATTGCATACACATTGAAAGGGTTTAGGTTTTACCTCATATTATATGGTTTTGGTAAATCTAAAGGAAAGTTGAACAGGAAAATTGTATAGTGTATGGCCAGCCTTAATGAATGATAAACAGTACTCTTCATCAATCTGGCTCCAGCCTTCTCTGATTGCTGTTACCAAATCATCTTTGCAGGTTGGAGCCTTGTCATGGACCAATTTCTTTACCTTCCACCACAGATTTTCAATTGGATTGAGATCCGGACTGTTTGCAGGCCATGACATTGACCTTATGTGTCTTTCTTCAAGGAATTTTTTCACACTTTTTGCTCTATGGCAAGATGCATTATCATCTTGATAAATGATTTCATCATCCCCAAACATCCTTTCAATAGATGGGATAAGAAAAGTGTCCATAATTTCAATGTAAACCTGTGCATTTATTGAAGATTTAATGACAGCCATCTCCCCAGTGCCTTTACCTGACATGCAGCCCCATATCATATTTGACTGTGGAAATTTGCATGTTTTCTTCAGACAATCGTCTGCATAAATCTCATTGGAACGGCACCAAACAAAAGTTCCAGCATCATCACCTTGCCCAATGCAGATTCGAGATTCATCACTGAATATGACTTTCATCCAATCATCCACAGTCCACGATTGCCTTTGCTTAGCCCATTGTAACCTTGTTTTTTTGTGTTTAGGTGTTAGCGATGGCTTTCTTTTAGCTTTTCTGTATGTAAATCCGATTTCCTTTAGGCGGTTTCTTACAGTTCGGTCACAGATGTTGATTCCAGTTTCCTCCCATTTGTTCCTCATTTGTTTTGTTGTACATTTTCTGTTTTCAAGGCATATTGCTTTAAGTTTTCTGTCTTGACGCTTTGATGTCTTCCTTGGTCTACCAGTATGCTTGCCTTTAACCACCTTCCCATGTTGTTTGTATTTGGTCCATGTTTTAGACACAGCTGACTGTGAACAACCAACATCTTGTGCAACACTGCGTGATGATTTACCCTCTTTAAGGAGTTTGATAATCCTCTCCTTTTTTCAATTGACATCTCTGGTGTTGGAGCCATGCTTCATGTCAGTCCACTTGTTGCAACAGCTCTCCAAGGTGTGATCACTCCTTTTTACCTACATACTAACAAGCAGATTTAATCTGATGCAGGTGTTAGTGTTTGTAATGAAAATTTACAGGGTGATTCCATAATTTATTTTTCCTCAGAGTTGAGTGATTCCATAATTTATTCCCTGTGCTTGTTCTATAAATCTAACTGTTACTGGCCACCACAATTATTTTTCTTGATTTCTTTTAGTGTTTCTTAAAGCCAGAAAGTTGCCATTTGAAATGCCTTTAGTTTTTGGCCATGTCTGTGATCTGCTTTTTTTCTACAACAATAAACAACTGAAGGAACATCCTAAGGGACTGGTGATTCCATCATTTTTGCCAGGGGTTGTATGTATTCTGCTACATGTTTTTGGTGAAAAATCCCAATAAGCATATATTGATTGGTTTGCACAAAAGTTATAGTGTCTACAAACTATGGGATAGATTTATGGACTTTTTTTTTATTATAGTTTTTACTAGTAATAACATCAATCAGTTATTTTTAGTGGGACTGAGACATTGTGGCGGACAAATCTGACACTAAGTGTCACTTTTTGGGGACCAGTGACACCAAAAAAATGCACTGTCACAGTATAAATGACACTGGCAGGGAAGGGGTTAACATCAGGGGTTATCAAAGGGTTAACTATGTTCACTGGGAGTATTCTCTAACTGTGTGGAGGATGGATTAGTGCGGAGTTCCAGTCATTTGTTTGTTTATTAAAAGTCAGCAGCTGCAAAAAGTGTAGCTGCTGACTTTTAATAAACAACCACTCACCTGTCCCAGGGTCCAGCAGTGTACTCACCGCAGCCATGTTCTTCCTGTGTCCTCCCTCGGCGGCGCTGGCATATCTACTATGGGCACCCGGCTGCGACAGCATGTGGCTTCACAGTCGGATGCCCACTGCGCATGCGCGAGTGGCGCTGCGGTCTGTGACGGGCCCCAAAGTCTTCTAGGACCTGTCATACGTCCCAGAAGACTTTGGGAGGAAGAGCTACTTCTTCTGGTCACCTAGGCAACAGGAACGGAAGTGGGAGCAGGTACCTGTCAAATTTGGGTACCTGCTTCCCCCCTCCTCCTCAAAAGTTCAGTTTCACAAACAGGAGTCAAGGAGAAGGCCTTAAAGTGAAAGTTCCACTTTTGGGTGGAACTCCACTTTAACTGAAGAAAGACAATGATCCATGTTCTTGATTAGCAGAAACACAAGATCTCTGTCTTTCTCACTAGCAGAATGGCGATCTGCCTTTCTCAGAACGATCGCCGGGTTGCCCCAGAGCCAAAGAAAGGAATTCCGTAAAGATAAGTGATTTTGCGATTAAGGGCCACCCTGTCGCAGTATATGTACGTGGGGTGGTCCTTAAGCGGTTAAAGAAAATATTTACTGTAGAAGCCGTGCCCTAAAAAAAGCAAGCAGGGGCCAAAGGACTAGTTATCAGTATTGCCTGCAGGTGTCTTGTAGCAGTATTTCCCCCATTGGTGACTTAACAAACATGCCTTGGTGCACACTGTGTCTCCGTGGGGAGACATGCCTTGGTGCACACTGTGTCTCCGTGGGGAGACATGCCTTGGTCCCGGAAGGGAGTTTTCCGGCCATTTGATTTAGGTTGGCTATTCCCCACATTGGAGCCTAGTTGTTTCCGAACCATGCACCCCCGGTGGCCAAGCGTGGAATTAACCCCTACAAACTCGCTCTCCATTACAATTCAGATATTATCCAGTAAAGGTCAAAAATAAAAATGATTCTAATAAACTCAAAATTGTTTTCTAAAATTAGATATACAGTGTCGGGAGAAAACAGTATATCATTGAATGGTGATCCTTTTATAGTAATTGTATATGCACCAATCTCAGGCTTACAAATGTTAAACCGTATATGCATTGCAGTAACACATATTAGACCATACTATAATCCAGTTGGATAGCCTTCTATGTTTTCCAACTGTACTATTTGCCCAGTATGTCTTCCTAAACTTCTGTTTTTCATAATTAGGGTATGGCCTATAATATTTAGGGGTCACCCCTACCACGGCTGTTTGTTTCCTGTATGGGATGGTCACCCCCACCACCTCTCCAATGATCCTTAACTAGATCTATTCCATAAAATATCACTCCTGTGTGATCCCTATGGTGTGCTTCCTTAAAATGCCTTAAAAAGCTATATTTCGGGAAACCTTTCCTTATGTTGCGGATATGCTCCCTAATCCTCACACATAGTGGATGGGTAGTCCTACCCACATATTGGAGGTGACACGGACACTCGATGACATAGGTAACATGGGTACTGTTGCATGTGATCAACTCTTATTTGATATTCCCTGTTGTTAACCCTAGATTTAAATGACTTTTTTCCGCGGTTGCTTTTTGCTTACTCTGCATGGAAGGCTTTTTTGGCACCTGTAGAACCCTTTAATTTCTGAAAATAATTTGACAGGTCTTTGGGGATCAATCACATTATGAACTAAATGGTTTCTGAGTGTGGGAGCTCTTTTGTACACGAACCTGGGTTTCTTCAGTAGGATTTTAGATAGAATTCTGTTTTCTTTGAGGATAGGCCAGTATTTCCTGATGATGCGCTCTATTGCTTTGTACTGTATTGTGTGTTAAACCCAGTAATAAATGCCACATCGGTGTGATTACCTGCTTTTTTATCTTTTTTGACCAGCAATGTGTTCCTATCCATTCTCTTTATTTCAGTTTTCATTTTGACTAAGTTCTTCTCCTCATAGCCTTTCTCTTTAAATCTCTTAATCAGGGTATCGGCTTGCGTTTCAAAGTCTTCCATTGTGCGATTCTTCGCAGCCTCAACAGTTGGCCTTTGGGGATATTCCCCTTTTCATGTACCCCTTGGTACAAAAAGGGAAATCGTATCTGAGAGACAGCACACAACTAATAACAGAACTACAAAACATCACTTGAGCTGAGAATTGCTTACTTGCCACCATAGACATCAATTCATTATATACTAGCATTGTACAGAAAGATGGTCTAAAAGGAGTAGAGAAGGCACTACATGAAAGCGCTAAAATGAAACTAGAACAAATATGTTTTATTCTTGAAGGCCTCCAACTAGCCATGGAAAGCAACTACTTTTGGTACAGGAAGAACTACTATGTTCAAACTAAAGGCGTGGCAATGGGGACACGTTACATCCCTAGTGCCGCTAAACTTTTTATGAATATGTGGGAGGAGAAATACATTTATGGCAAGAAACTGGATTTACAGATTTTGTAAGGAAGGAAATGAACTATATCTGAAAACATTCTTTAAAACAGATCGCAATTATATATCAGTTTCAAGTTGCCATCACCCTAAATGGAAGGGGAATATCCCCAAAACTGTTGAGGCTGTGAAAAAACTGTTGCACAATGGAAGATTTCGAAATGCAAGCCGATACCCTGATTAAAAGATTAAGAGAAAGGCTATCAGGAGAAGAACTTAGTCAAACTGAAAACTGAAATAAAGAGAATGGATAGGAACACATTACTGGTTAAAAAGTTTTTAAAAAAGTAGGTAATCACACCGATGTGGCGTTTATTACTGGGTTTAACACACAATACCAATCAATAGAGCGCATCATCAGAAAATACTGGCCCATCCTGAAAGAAGACAGAATTTTATCCAAAGTCCTGCCTATGAAGACCTTTCACTATAATAGATGTGAGGTGCACCAAGATGGCACCGCCTCAGACGACGTCCTATGACAAAAACACGGAAGGCGGAGCTTGGTACGCACTTACTTCACTTCCGGTTGCAGAGTTCCGGTCCGTGGAACGCACTCCGTTCTGGAGCTCATGGTTTGCAATCAGGGCACTCTAGCTTTATACTTGACTGTGACTCAGTTATGTTTTGCTTTTAACTTTATACTATTTTTAATAAACAAACCATTCGGATTTACACTATGAGTGCCCGTCTCTGCCCGTTTATGAGGATGCCCTGCGGTTTTTGATACGGTAGAAGCGATTATTGCAGCAAAAGTGATCCACCCCAGGAGGGGCTGAGGGACCAGGATACCCCAGTGTTTGATGAGCCAAGGTGGAGGTGCCTGCTCTGGATAAAGCCAGTACACTCATTACATGTGTCTTACCCCTGCAGGGGTGCATGAATTTGGTGAGTGGATAACTGAAGGGGAGCACGGAAGTCACTTGATTTTCTGTACACGGTGGACAAGCACAAGTCACTTTATAATTTGTAATTTTTGCACTATTTAGGATTGAACTTTATTGTTGATTTTTATCCATTTTTATATTTCCTTTATGACACTTTTTTCACTGGACTTTTATTTTATTCATTTTTATTCAAATCATAACCAATTTCTCATCAATTTATCATATATGAATTTGCACAAGTATTATATAATGTTTGGGATGTATCACTATCAACCTTTGCACAATCACAGGACTGGGTGTTGGATATATGGTTACAAACAGTAAAATTAATGGAGCTACAATAGTACACCATCCAATATAGGTCAAAGGTTAAGCAAATTAAAAAAAAAAATTTTTTGTAGCGTTACCCATTGAGGAATTACCCTTGACGGGTGACGGGAATAATTACCAGCCATCTATTGCATATTCACCTGGAAGGAGTGATTCACTTTAGGGAATCACTCTTCAGGTGACGGGAAACGCCACCTACAGCAACTAATATCCACCTATTGCATACTCATCTGGGAGGAGTGATTCACTGGAGAGGATCACTCTTCAGGTGACAGGCAGCGCCATTTTTCCCTTACAGCTTTTAGAATTTGTGAAAGACCCACAAAACCATATATTTTCTGAAAGCATTTGACCTCTAGAATAAAAATAAGGTGCTACTGATTTTTTAGAACATGCGTTATTTGTGCAAATGTTTATTGAACAAATAAATTTGCAAAAAATACACCAAAACCATTATTAGCAGATAAAAACACAGCTAATTTTACAAAATTCTTGCTAAATCCATTCCCTACTAAATATAAAAGCTTAACCTGTATGGAGTTAATAAATAACAAAAAGTTTTAATTTTTACATTGCGCCCTTTTGCAAAATGGTGAAAATCGAACGTACACAAAAATGTAAATATCCAAATTTCTCAAAAAATCTCAAGGTTTTCATTTTCCCTTGCAGCTTTCATAATTTGTGAAAAACCCCAAAAACCATATATTTTCGGAAAGCATAAGACCTCTAGAATAAAAAGAAGGTGCTACCGATTTTTTAGACCCCGCGGTATTTGCGCAAATGTTTATCGAACCGACATATTGGCTGAAAATACACTGAAACCATTATTAGCAGATAAAAACACAGCTAATTTTCCAAAATTCCTGCTAAATCCCTACTAAATATAAAAGTTTAACCTGTATGGAGTTAATAAATAACAATTATTTGTAAATTTTAAATTGAGCCTTTTTGCCAAATGGTGAAAATCTAACGTACCCAAAACTTTCTCTAAAAATCTGGAGGTTTTAATTTTTCACTTACAGCTTTCAGAATTTGAAAAGACCCCTCAAACTAGAAATTTTCTAGCACATGGCCAGTATGAAAAAAATAGTGCTACTGATTTTTTGGGCCCTGCAATAATTGCGCAAATGTTCATCATATTGCTATTTTCACTAAAAATACACAATATATTGCACATGAACACAGCATCAGCAGAGCGGACACGAACCTGTCATCCGCCTGCTCAGCAGGGATGAGCAGACAGATCCCCCACTGAGCAGGCAATCTGCTTTTACAGAGGTCGCTCCATGTGCAAAGGGTCTTACCAGGAGCGGCTGGTCCATTAGGAGACTGAGGCTCTAATTGGCTTGAAAAAGGTTGGGCTCAGGCGCATAGCATTGCACCCCAAACCCACCCACTTGTGTGTTGTGACAATGGTGAATTAATATTCGCTATCGTCTTCCACGTTCTCCTCCTGGCCAATCAGGATGGATCGGGTTGGTTGGGAGGATAAGCTGAGGTATCCGTGGGGGGCGAGTGCGGGCAAACCTGGGGGGTCTTACTATGTTTGTGTTTTTTTTATTACATTTTTTAATTTACTTTTTACTTTTTTTTTTACAGTCATTACATTTTTTTTTGGGGGGGGGGGCGTCGCTGTGGAGGGGTGAGTGCGGGTGGACCTGGGGGGTCTTACTAAAGCGCCTGAAAAAAGCCTCATCTTCAATCCCAGTGTGAAAGCCCAAGTGCTTTCACAGTGGGACATTGCGCTGGCAGGACATCAAAAAAAGTCCTGCAAGCAGCTTCTTTGAGGTGCTTTAGGAGCGGTGTAAAGCACCCCTGCCCATTGAAATCAATGGGCAGCGCCACCGAAGTGCCTGCAAACCACCTCGGCAGCGGCACTTTATGGGCGCTTTTAACCCTTTATTCGGCCGCTAGCGGGGGTTAAAAGTGCCCCGCTAGCACCCGAAAAGGACCGCAAAAACTACGGTAAAGCGCCGCCAAAAATAGTGGATACTTTACCCCTGGCAGCCAGGCGCTGCAAGTATGAAAGGGCTCTTTGTGTTTTTTATTTAAACATTTTTACTTTTTACAATTTTTTTTTTTTAACAGTCATTTACATTTTTTTTTCTTGGAGGCGGGTCTTTGGTGAGATATCAGAGGTCTAAACCGATCCACATATCTCTTTTTTTGAGACAGAAAAAGGGACTGAAGAAAATTCCGTTTCTCTGTATCACTTTACTTGAATGAATGAGAATCTGTATAGAGATTCCTTTCATTCAGAAAATGACAGTCTGATACATTGTAACACTCGCGGTTACAATATATCAGCTGTCAGTGTCAGTGGGCACATAGCAGTGTTCAGTAGTGGTAGCTGCATGTGCCCTCTCTTTGACTGGTGGGATCTTAGTAAACACATGTTTACTAAAGCCCCCCAAGCCCCAACTTTACCCCCACTCCCACCCCCCCGCCCCAATCCGCAGCCTGAGAGATCACGGAGATATGTGCAGGGAGAAGCTGCAGGCGGAGGGACGGGAAGGAGAGATGCCACTCGGAGCGGCCATGGATCGGGGGTGAGGGGCAGTGATCTGACTGGAAGGGGGACACATCTGGACACATTTGGATCGGGTGGAGTAATTAGTGCTGGGGGGATAAGGGGGGTGAAGGGGATAGGAGAGGAGAATGGGGGGCAGTTTTAGATGAAGGGGTGCAGCGGGGGTGGAGAGGCAGGGGACAGAGACGGCGGTGTGGGTGGGGGGACAGTCACATTAGGGTTAATAACTCTGTTCAATTGTAATCCGCTAATCAGAGTTATAGAATTGTTCAGCAGAGTCTGCTGAACAATTCTGATATAAGGTTATGGTCATTGAAGTGACCATAAGCTTATGGGAGAGGGAGAAATGAGGTCCGTACGCCTTACTGACCTGGCCATCTGCGGGCATTTCTGTACATCAGTACGGCGTACTGACCTGGCAGTGAAAGGGTTAAAGGCAGTAAAAGGGTTAAAGTGCAATCAGTGGTTAGTGTGAAACAATCCTTGGTAAGCAATAACTCCCTACAAATATAGTTGATGACAATCATCAAATATCCATGTGATCGATAAAGTGCCAAACCCTGCTCCCCTCTTATGTGCCCTCACTCACCAGCTCATAAAAGGTTAATCACCTGTGTTGAAATGGGATCTGTTGTTCCCCAAGCAATAGCTGTATAGCTTTTTTCCTGATTCTCCAGCAGGTGGGTTAGAGCTCCTCATATGGATATAGGGAAATAGAACCAAAGGGATTCCATAGCGTGGTTCCATTTTTTATTTGGTAAAAAAAGCATAAAAACAAAATGCGCACTTAAAATTTACTCCTCTAACATGTGAGTATGTAAAATCACCACTCTGGAAGCTCAACACCGCGATCTGCGTTCCAAAGAGCGGACTTGACGTAACCGGAAGTATCCACCCGTGTAATGCATTTGCACTTTAAAATGTTTTATATATAATTGTTTTTTAATAGTTGCACAAACGTTGTATGTATAATATGATTTAAACACCTTGTGAGTTGTGACCACATCACAGAACCTTAAGTATAAATTAAATCTAAGATTACAAATTTTCTTTATTTGTTGAGACAGCTCTGGTTATATACTTTATACTTAACATTTGTAGATGCCCCTTATGATTTGACAAATCTTTACTTTTTGAATTCAGGTCCACTGAATGACCTGAATAGTGTTTCAGTGATTGTTTTCTCTTGGGAAATGAGCCCAGGGAAAAGTTTGTTTTAATATATTCCCTTAGCTACCGGTATTTCACTAGTTTAATGACAAAAAGTTTCATAGTCTTCATTAAAAATGTTTATGGGAAACAAATAATTATACGATTATGTTTTTCTTGATAGTTTACCTAATACTAGACTTTTAAAAGTAAAATTGACTGTTAGGACATGAAATAGAAAACTTTTTACAAGTTTTTTTTAAGATCACAGTGTAAAAAAAATCTAATTTTACTTCTGGTTTAAAAATATAATTCACAAAGCTTTTGATTGATAGAATTTCTTTGCATTCTAATATTACAGCAACGGCGCCTAAGTTTAGTTTTGGCTCAAACTCAAAAAATGAATGACTGTTCCTAAAACAAGTTGGGGAGCTGTCTTATAAGTGTTTTCAGAACTGTAGTGCCGTGTACACACGACCGGACTTTCCGGCAGAAAAGGTCCGACTGAATCATTTCGTCGGACATTCCGATCATGTGTGGGCTTCATCTGACTTTTTCTTTCTAAAATTCTGACGGACCTAGAAATAGAACATGTTTCAAATCTTTCCGATGGACTCAATTCCTATCGGGAAAACCGTTCGTCTATATGCTAGTCCGACGGACCGAAAATGACACAAGGGCAGCTATTGGCTACTAGCTATTGAACTTCCTTTTTCTAGTCCCGTCGTACGTGATCGTGTTCTAAATGAACGGACTTTGGTGATCGTGTGCACGCAAGCCTGTTTAAGCGGAACTCCATCGGAACTCCGTCAGAAAGACCGTCAGAGTCTATTCTGACGGAAAGTCCGGTCGTGTGTACGTGTCATAGGACAGATGATATGTGTTAATGTTTTTTTTTTTCACTCTGTATATCTATTTGTGTTTCTCTGTTGAAAGGAAATGATTTTTCCCAATAATGCCAATTATGTCACAGTCCTTATTTCTATTTTTTTGGACAGGATAAGTTATTTAGGAAACAGCTAGTATTCATTTATAAAAATGAGCATTTCATATAATCATATGTCATAAATTGCCTCAGTTTCATCAGCAAAATAAATGAGAACTCAAATTAACCACTTGCTTACTGGGCACATATACCCCCTTCCTGCCCAAGCCAATTTTCAGCTTTCAGGCTGTCACTCTTTGAATGACAATTGCGCGGTCATGCTACACTGTAACCATATTACATTTTTATAATTTTTTTCACACAAATAGAGCTTTCTTTTGGTGGTATTTATTCACAGCTGGGGTTTTATTTTTTGCTAAACTAACAAAAAAAAAAATACAGACAATTTTGAAAAAAAAACAAAACAGTTTTTATAGTTTGTTATAAAATTTAGCGATCAGGTAATTTTTCTCCTTCATTGATGTGCGTTTATGAGGCTGCACTGATGGGCACTGATAGGCTGTACTGATGGGCACTGATAGGCGGCACTGATGAGCACTGATAAGGCGGCACTGATGAGCACTGATAAGGCGGCACTGATGGGCACTAATAAGGTGGCACTGATGGGCACTCATAAGGTGGCACTGATGGGTACTAATGAGGTGGCAGTGGTGGGCACCGATGAGGCTGCACTGATGGGTAATGATAGGCAGGACTGAATGGCACTAATAGGCAGCAATGAGAGGTGGCACTGATAGGCGGCACTAATAGGTGGCACTGATAGGTGGCTCTGATAGGCAGCACTGATAGGTGGCACTGTACTGATGGGCACTGGTAGGTGGCACTGATGGGCACTGGTTAGCAGCACTTTTATATACTGTGTGGGACCGATTTCCCTCTTACAGAAGCCGGCAATCGGCTTTATTTTTTTCTCCTCAAGCTGTCAGAGTGAGGAAAAAAAAGTATATTACCAGCTTCTGTTTACATCATGTGATCAGCTGTCATTGTCTGACAGCTGATCACGTGGTTAAGGACCAGGATTGGCCCTTTACTCAGATCTGTGATCAGCCGCTTCCCAAGGAGGGTCAGTGTGATCATGGGAGGAAGTAAATGGACATCCTTCTAGCAATCTAAGCCCACACTGTAACCATCTTTCGGCTATAGCACGAGTGAGAAGTGGTTAAATATCTTTTTAAAGTAAGGCAATCAAAACAGTTAATGAAAAAGCATGTGGTTTGTCAATGGCAACACCCTTTGTCTAGATGGGTTGCGTAGGAAAAATTCAAGAACTGGGTGGCCTAGCTTGGGATCTAAATATAGTTCAGATCAAATAGCCTGAGGTGAATTTTCTTGAGTGTTATAGCAACTAGCGATGAAAGGCCAACCATGGAGGAAAGTTTCATTGTTATTTAAAAGAAAAAAGGAATATATAATTGCCTATAACTTATTTTGAAAATATTGTTTGTATTTTGTAAATTATTCTTTGGAATTCAATGAAAATTTTGCTGAGATGGGAAAACCTCTTTGTGAATTGTTAAGACATACCGGAGAGGGCATTGGGCAAAATTTCATGTAAACACATTGTGAGATTTGTACCACGTGTTTAACAAACACTGCCCACTATGCTGCAACCATGACATAATATAACATATGCTACATTATTACCCTTTCTCTGCCAGACCCATACTCAGCTCTATTTTTACCTTACCCTTACCCATGAATGGAGACCACACCAAGCTCGAGTAAATACCGGTCGTAGCGGCCATTTTGTATTAACAACTCAATAAAATTTACATAACTTTCTAAAACACATTCTTTTAAAACCACCACCCATCAGACATATTATGCATCTGTGCGGGAAAAACACCCCCAAGCTTGCCACATGATCCAAATCGGCACTGCGGTACCTTTAACTTAAAATTAGGCCTCCAGCTGACATGCTAGCTCGGAGACAATCAAAACACTGACTGCAGTGCACCTGTTAACCAAATTCCAGCTAAATCAACGTTAGCTGGAATACCACAAACGGGACTCATACCACCGATGGGTCACAAACACTTCCGTATCCGAGGTTCCTTCATTCACCCGCAAAGACCAACAACCCGCCACTGACACGACAGCCTTCGTCCTTAATCTGTGGAAAAATCTTCTCATTTTTTAACATTAAACAATACAAACCTTTTAGGGAGGGAGGGTGGGAAGCTCGCTCCTCACAGCTAACACTGAGCTGGGGAGCGACACATGTGCTGCTTATGCTGTTAACTCCTCCCCCACTGTATAACACCCAATCCACCGATCTCTAACAAGCAGCTCACTTCTCCATGTGCTCTGCTTAACCCCAATCCACTAATCTCTACCAAACAGTACACCTCCTAATGTGCTCTGCTTAACCGTGTCATGCCCGCCCTTCGTTTTATTAAATGTATTTATTTTACTCCGGGCTTCTCTTGACATAGTATAACATAGGCTATATTATTACCCTTTCTCTGCCACACCAAGCTGGAGTAAATACCAGCCGTAGCAGCCATTTTTTTATTAACAACTCAGTAAAATTTACATAACTTTCTAAAACACATTCTTTTAAAACCACCACCCATCAAACATATTATGTGTTGGTCTTTGCAGGAAAAAAACCCCAAGCTTGCCACATGATCCAAATCGGCACTGCGGTACCTTTAACTTAAAATTAGGCCTCCAGCTGACATGCTAGCTCGGAGACAACCAAACACTGACACCCGTTAACCAAATTCCAGCTAAGCCAACGTTAGCTGGAATACCACTGATGGGTACTGAACGCTTCCGTATCCAAGGTTTCTTCCTTCACCTGCAAAGACCAACAACCTGCCACAGCACACAAGGGGAAAACCTTCCCCTTGTGTGTGCCTACACACCTCAACGCTCTCTGGATCCCATCCTGCAAACTTAGAGCCCATATATCAATCCCCACAGCATTGAGGTGTACACCGTCACCCCGAAGGTAACGCTATGTCTCCACTTCCAACTCCGAATGTCTGATGGCCAACCCCACATTCCAAACCACAAATCTACTGACATCCCTGTTGACCTTCTTCCTTGCCTTGTTAATCCTTTCCACTGACCTGGCTAGCTGCCAAGTAGTCCGGGCCAGGGTATCGGACCAAACTATGATCTTCTCCGGACAAGCCATCCAGAGCCGCAAGAAGTCAAAGTTGAAATCTTGCACGATATCCATCATGGACCTGAGCCCCAAGTCATTACCACCCACATGTAGTCTGGGGGCCTATCTAGACGTGCAAATCTGTGCACCTCTGGAATGGTCCTGTTCCATAACATACCGGGTACCCCCAACCACCTAATACAGGCCTCGCTTTTAGAAGTTGTCTACTATTGGGCCAAACATCCGCCCTCCTTGCCCCCCAAAATACAAATGAATGGCCCAGGATCCAGACCAGTCTTTGAGTTCCACCTGTAACAGAAGAAAAAACAACCCACATAACAACAATTGCTCCCCCGAGCAAGTATGTAAAAAAGACCACACAACCTCATTCCCCCAGCTAAACTATCAACAAGTGGGGCCTCACATACGACTTGAAACGCCACGACTCCCATCTCCCAATGCGTTTTACAGCCGACTCGTCCAACCCCCATCTAACCGCCTCCGTAGCAGCTCCAATGCGGAATGAGTGGGATGAAAATTTTAATTTCCCCAACCCCAGTGGCGCTAAACATTTTTTAAAAACAGAAATGAACTGAAATCTTGATAACGAGGTGCCGTCCCTGTGTATTAAGAAAGAGCTTGCCACGTCCGGACGCACCGCGAGAAAACCTTTTACCAATCCCACTGGACACAAGGGCGAACCTGGTATTGCAAACACCTGCACTGTTCTACCCTTTCCACGCTGATCTGTTTTGGATCTGCACACCAAAATGGACAAACAATCATCATCACAGACGACCTCTGCTGCCCCCAAACCACCTTTTAACTTTTTGGAAGGGCTGACCAGCTCACTGATCTGGAAAGCCCCAAAAAACGCCAAAGAGAACGCCACTTTAAACAACACCACCTCGTATGGGGAAGAACACGTGTGTCCTAACTGCCCCAATAACCTACCCAATAGCTCAAAAGAAACGGGGCACTTTGCATCTCCCCTTAACATGGACTGCCGATATCCCTTCATTGCCTGCCTCACCCAAAAATCTTTCGTAAAGTCTGGGCAACCTTGAAATTTAAACCAAAAAGCCAACCCCGCCAACTTCTTATCAAGCCCTGATGCCGACACCCCCGCTTCTAAGTTACGTGAAACAAAGTACAGCACCATTAATCTCAACATGCAATAAAGGGAAAATTGGGATTTTAAAGGTGCAAACAGGGTGACACAATATTTTTTATATAAAATTTTCACATTTTATTTTGAAAAATTAATAAATACATGGTTGTAAAAAGAGTTTACATGCAATGTACTGGAACAATCTTTAAATAGTGCAACCGAAGGATTGATTTCTCAACATGTTTCACCACACATCGTGGCTTCTTCAGGAGAGTAGTATCTATCAGGCACTAAGAGAACAATACAGTAAGTTACAAAATACACAAAGACGAAGACAAAGGCAAAACACTATCAATACAAGGCAAAATAATATATAGTACCACACATCCAAGCTGCCAATACGACAATTAAGTCAAATATGGGATCTGTTTACCTGTATGCAGGTCTTGTAAAAGAGATTGGGATAGCGATTGGGATAGCGAATTGAATGAAAACTCAAGTAGTTAAGCTATTTAGATCAAGAAGCAACCCCAGCCAGAGGATCAACTGATGACCACAGAGGGTAGATAAAATTGTGTTTTTAACTGATGCAAGAGGTCCTGAAATGTGAGTGGAGAAAGGAATGCAGTGATCTTTAATTTGCATCTTTTAATTCTTTATTTTGCTATATTTATCTTTTATCTCTTAATTGGTTTTTCTTTTTCTTATTAAAAAAAATAAATAATATATATATATATATATATATATATATATATATATATATATATATATATATATACAATATGAAAATATATGAAATCTGTACCTGTAATAAAGGACTGACTTGGAACCAAGGAGTCCAGGTTAAACAAGCTGCTTAAGTTCGTATTCCTTCCAAGGCAGAACTCCCAAAAAAAGGGGGGAGGAAAAGGACAAACGACAAAGCCTAGAAACAACAGCAGTGATTCAGTCAGGGAGCCCAAAATAAAAGCAGGGGTTTCCTCAGAAGTTAGTCTATAATATCCTCAAAGTAGTAAGAAATACCTGGATCAACTGGTAAATGAGAAAAATGACATCCTCCTCCTCTCAGGCTGGATCTCTATTGAACCACCACCAGAGTGTTTAAATACCCCCCCTCTCCAAATTTGGCGCCAAAACCTGGGGGAGGGGCGGACGCTGCATGGGCATCTACCAATAGGCAGCCAGACCGGAAGTAACACCCTCAGTCAAGTCAGGAAGAGAATTTCCTCAATTAAATCAATCTAATCAAAGGTGCTGGGCACACAGGAAGTGACACTAGAGGGCGCACAGGAAGTGACCTGACAACACCTCTAGGACTGTCAGCAATGATGTAAATGCTCAAAAGGCACAACAATAATAAGTGTAACTTTGAAAAAAAGAAAATACAACCAGAAAAGATGGAAAAAGTGGCTGCAACCATTTGTGTGAAGATAATTCCCACAAAGGTTATGGAAAGAGGCAATTAGCGCCCTCCAGTGGAAACAGATTTACCTCTGGAAATGGCGCCCTGGGAGTCCGTATGATCATCTAATCCTTGTGGGTGCTTCCTTAGTTAAAAAACTTTATTCTCAATTTAGGAACTCTTAGGGAAAAGAGGAGAAGAAGGAGAGGGAAAGGAAAAAAAAAATCTTTCTTCATTCCATTCTTCCTCTTCCCTCCTCCCTCCCCCCTGTTATTTCCTCTCCCTTTCTATTTCTGTTTGTGTGTTGAAAGGTAATTAATGAATACAATCTGCACAATTAATCCATAGACCAAAATGGGGGAAAAATGAAGTAGAGGCAATCTGGATAGGGTGTACATATGAAAACCTGGTACAATAACCTGACACATCAAAATATCAATAGAGGTCAACTAGTGACCAATTTTAGGAGCAACTAAGAACATGGCTCTATACATCCCTAGAGGAAAGGCCTAAAGCTAATGGATTCGTTAAGCCCAGGGGGCGAGATGGCAGCCAAAGAATGGATCCACCTCATCTCCTTCTGCAGGAGAATTCTATCCACATCTCCCCCCCTCTCATGAGTGGGCAGGAATTCCAGGGCAAAAAATTTCATTTTGGTTAGATCAAATGAGTGGTATAAACCCATGTGTTGACTGATGGCTGTTTCTTTTTATTTCTTTTGGACAAGGGACACATGGTCCCTAATCCTTTGGAAAAAGGCCCTCTTAGTTTTCCCTATGTAAAAGGCCTTACACGTGCACCTCATGTAATAGACCACGCCAATGGATTGACAATTAACAAAGAAATTGGGTTGATATAAGGTCCCATCTGGAAGGGTTATCTCCTCTGCATCTAAAATATATCTACAAAAATCACATCTACCACATGGGGCAGTGCCTTTCCGAGTGTTTCTTGCAGATCTCTGTGGCTATGGACCAATTGATCTTTTAAGGATCTGGATCTAGGTAATGGATGGAGTTGGTTTCACATATTTGGAAATAACTTTGTCATTGGACAATAGGGGCCAGTATTTCTGAATAATCGCACAAACTTTTTGATGCTGTTTAGAATATGTTGTTATCAACCGTACCTCCTGATCCGATTTTCGAGGTTTCGATGAATGGATTAAATCAGTTTGATTGTGTGATTTGGCCCTATGGTATGCCTTTTTAAGGGTGGAGCCTTTACACAACAGGTTACCAAGGAGATCCAGGCCACAACTTGGAAACGATCTACTGGTCGTTCCAACTTAGAACCAGCCCTCCGTAGAGCTTTATCCTCTCTAAAACGCAATGATCAGATTGTTATCAAACCTTCGGTTAAAGGTAGGAATATAGTAGTCATGAATAGGGATTTCTATAAAAAAATGGTTTTGGATCTCTTGCGTAACCGTAGTTGGTATTGACCAGTTCCCTCTTTTCAGGTCAAGTATGCAAAAACGAAATTAAAGATTCTTGTCAGTCGGGCATTTCACAATGACCTCATTGACAAGAAGACTGTAGATTTTTTGACTGTTGGAACACCTAGGACCCCCACCCTATATGCCTTACCCAAAGTCCACAAGCATCTCAAATTTCCTCCCGGTCGGGGAACGGATGTTTAATTGAGCCTGCGAGCAAGCTTGTGGACGACTATTTGCGACCACATGTTGGCTCGCTCAGCTCCTACATACAGGACACCGCTGACCTCTTGAGATCCCTGGATGGTATTTGCTAACCACCGGGGTCCCTATTGGTCGCCATCGATGTGGAGGCCCTCTATAACTCCATCCCCCACGAGGGGGGGGTTGGGGTTGTGGAGGGCTTCCTATCGGAAAGGGGCACTGGGGCCTTCGCTTACAATTGCTTCATCTTGGATCCTTTAAGGTTTATCCTACTAACAACATCTTTCTTTACGACCGCTCCCACTACCTCCAGGTCCAGGTGCAGGGTGTTGCGATGTGGACTAAATGTGCCCCATCGTACGCCAATCTGTACCTGGGGGGGTGGGAGCGGGAGATTTTTTCGTCAGATGACTATGGCCGATTCTTTGACAATTGTTTTGATCTGGCGTCGATTTATCGACGACATTTTTGTGGTGTGGACCGGTTCTAAGGAGGAACTTCTTCTTTTCTTGGACAAACTCAAGACCAATTCCTATAATCTCAAATTCACGATGACGTATGATCAAAATAGGATTAATTTCTTGGATATTTCTATTTACCTTAATTCAGATGGTACACTTGGCTCCTCCCTTTTCAGAAAGTCCTCTGCTGGGAACACCATTTTACACGCGGCCAGCTCCCACCCTAAGTCCTTAGTGGTGAGCATTCTCTATAGTCAATATCTTCGACTAAGGAGAAACTGCAGCCGCGACCAGGACTTTGAAAGGGAAGCAGGGGCCTTGCAGCTACGCCTCCTGGATAGGGGCTATAGTCGCTCCACCCTTAACAATGCATACCATAGGGCCAGATAACACAATTAAACTGATTTAATACATTCGTCGAAACCTCGAAAATCGGATCAGGATGTACGGTTGATAACAACATATTCTAAACAGCATCAAAAAGTTTGTGCGATTATTCAGAAATACTGGCCCCTATTGTCCAATGACAAAGTTATTTCCAAATATGTGAAACCAACTCCATCCATTACCTATAGAAGATCCAGATCCTTAAAGGATCAATTGGTCCATAGCCACTTAGCACAGAGATCTGCAAGAAACACTCGGAAAGGCACTGCCCCATGTGGTAGATGCGATTTTTGTAGATATATTTTAGATGCAGAGGAGATAACCCTTCCAGATGGGACCTTATATCAACCCAATTTCTTTGTTAATTGTCAATCCATTGGCGTGGTCTATTACATGAGGTGCACGTGTAAGGCCTTTTTACATAGGGAAAACTAAGAGGGTCTTTTTCCAAAGGATTAGGGACCATGTGTCCCTTGTCCAAAAGAAAAAGATGGAAAGAGCCATCAGTCGACACATGGGTTTATACCACTCATTTAATCTAACCAAAATGAAATTTTTTGCCCTGGAATTCCCGCCCACTCATGAGAGGGGGGGGGATGTGGATAGAATTCTCCTGCAAAAGGAGACGAGGTGGATCCATTCTTTGGCTGCCACCTCGCCCCCTGGGCTTAACAAATCCATTAGCTTTAGGCCTTTCCTCTAGGGATGTATAGAGCCATGTTCTTAGTTGCTCCTAAATTGGTCACTTGTTGACCTCTATTGATATTTTGATATGTGTCAGGTTATTGTACCAGGTTTTCATATGTACACCCTATCCAGATTGCCTCTACTTCATTTTTTTCGCCATTTTGGTCTATGGATTAATTGTGCAGATTGTATTCATTAATTACCTTTCAACACAAACAGAAATAGAAAGGGAGAGGAAATAACAGGGGGGAGGGAGAAGGGAAGGGGAATAATGGAAAGAAGAAAGAAAAAAAATATTTTTTTTTTTTTTCCTTTCCCTCTCCTTCTTCCTCTCCTCTTTTCCCTATGAGTTCCTAAATTGAGAATAAAGTTTTTTAACTAAGGAAGCACCCACAAGGATTAGATGATCATACGGACGCCCAGGATGCCATTTCCAGGGTAAATCTGTTTCCACTGGAGGGGGCCAATTGCATCTTTCCATAACCTTTGTGGGAATTATCTTTTTGGCGCCAAATTTGGAGAGGGGGGGTATTTAAACACTCTGGTGGCGGTTCAATAGAGATCCAGCCTGATAGGAGGAGGATGTCGATTTTCTCATTTACCAGTTGATCCAGGTACTTCTTACTACTTTGAGGATATTATAGACTAACTTCTGAGGAAACCTTCAGAAGTTCATTTTTTTTTTTTAAATAAGAAAAAGAAAAACTAATAAAGAGATAAAAGATAAATATAGCAACAATAAAGAATTGAAAGATGCAAATTAAAGATTACTGCATTCCTTTCTCCACTCACATTTCAGGACCTCTTCCATCAGTTAAAAACACAATTTTATCTACCCTCTGTGGTCATCAAGTGATCCTCTGGCTGGAGTTGCTTCGTGATCTAAATAGCTTAACTACTTGAGTTTTCATTCAATTCGCTATCCCAATCTTTTACAAGACCTGCATACAGGTAAACCGATCCCATATTTGGCTTAAATGTCCTATTGGCAGCTTGGATGTGTGGTACTATATATTTTTTTGCGGATAGTGTTTTGTCTTTGTCTTCTTTGTGTATTTTGTACTGTATTGTTCTCTTAGTGCCTGGTAGATATTACTTTCCTGAAGAAGCCACGATGTGTGGTGAAACATGTTGAGAAATCAATCCTTCGGTTGCACTATTTAAAGATTGTTCCAGTACATTGCATGTAAACTCTTTTTACAACCATGTTTTTATTAATTTTTCAAAATAAAATGTGAAAATTTTATATAGAAAATATTGTGTCACCCTGTTTGCACCTTTAAAATCACAATTTTCCCTTTAATGCATGTATATTGTAGGGATGCGGTGCCTATACTCATTTTGAATGTGAGGCAAGTATTTACCTTTTTCCTCACCATTAATCTCAAGTCCTGCTCTTCCCGACCATTAGAGACTTGCTGCAGCAGTGCCAACCATTCGCGCCATACCCTAGTATAAGCCGACCATGTCGCCAAGCTCACCGACTGTCTTATCCATCTGGATACTCTACCAATGCAACCTTCCACAGCCATTCGGGACAAGGAACCCCGCTTCGCTCCGCCTACGGTGCCAACTCCCGAAACTTGTCCCACTGAAAGCAAGACAAAGCGTCAGCTATGACATTTTCCACTCCCGGGAGGTGAACAGCATAAATAAAAACATTCAGCTGTAGGCAACGCAAGACTAGGTGTCTGAGTAGCCGGATGACCGGTGGAGATGCAGCCAAAACTTTGTTGATGACGTGCACCACCCCCCGGTTATCCCCATGAAAACGCACTTTCAAAATCCTCAATGATTCCCCCCATAACTCAACACCTAATACTACTGGAAACAGCTCAAGTAACAACATGTTCTTCAACAAACCTGCCTCTTTCCACGAATCCGGTCAGGGCCCAGCACTCCACTTACCTTGAAAGAAGGTCCCATAACCCGCCGATCCAGCCGCATCCTTGTGCAGTTCCAGATCAAAATTACTAACAGGCCCTGACATCCACAGTGCCCTTCCGTTCCGAAATCATCCAGAAAGACGTGTCAAATCCTTAGATCTTCCCTATGCTCCTGTCTCAGGTGGACATAGTCAGTGGGGGCCGTAATGCCCGCCGTGCTAGCTGACAGCCTTCTGCAAAACACTCTCCCCATCGGGAGAATGCGATACGCAAAGTTTAACTTACCCAACAGTGACTGCAGAGTCCGAAGTTGCACCTTGTGTAATCCCATTATCCCCCGAATTTCAGCCTGAAGCGCCACCAGCTTATCCTCTGGCAGTCTGCACTCCATGGCGTCCGAGTCCAACACAATGCCCAAGAAACTCAGCACCGTCGTCGGCCCTCCTGTCTTCTCCGGAGCCAAGGGGATGCCGAAATGAACGGCAACGTGTTCCAGCATAGCCAACAGGTCTGCACAAACACCCGACGAGGCCAGGCCCACACACAGAAAATCATCTAGGTAGTGTATGATAGAATTAATTCCTGCGACATCTCGGACCACCCACTCCACGAATAAACTGACTGTTCAAACAGAGCGCAAAAAATAGAGCAACCCATGGGCAAGCAGCTGTCTACATCGAATTCTACATAGATGCGGATGAATGTACCCAAGTGCATCGCACTGTTCACTTTTTTTAACCAAACTTTATTACAGGACCAGAGCACCCTGAGAATAGGTAAGTATAAAAAAGGTTTAAAAAAATCTCACCTGAGTTAACCACTTCAGCCCCGGAAGATTTGGCTGCTGAATGACTGGCCACTTTTTGACGTCCTTTTTTTCCCACAAATAGAGCTTTCTTTTGGTGGTATTTGATTGCCTCTGCGTTTTACATTTTTTGCGCTATAAACAAAAAAAGAGCGACAATTTTGAAAAAACACAATGAAACACAATTTTGTACTTTTTGCTATAATAAATATCCCCATTTTTTTTAAAAAAAAGCTAATTTTTTCTCAGTTTAGGCTGATATGTATTCTTCTACATATTTTTGGTAAAAAAAATTGCAATAAGTATATATTGATTGGTTTGCGCAAAAGTTATAGCGTCTACAAAATAGGGGATAGATTTATGGCATTATTATTATTATTTTTTTTTTTGCTAGTAATGGCGGTGATCTGTGATTTTTATCATGACTGTGACATTATGGCGGACACATCGGACAATTTTGACACATTTTTGGGACCATTGGCATTTATACAGCGATCAGTGCTAGAAAAATGCATTGATTGCTGTAAAAATGTCACTGGCAGTGAAGGGGTTAATATTGGGGGGCGATCAAGGGGTCAACTGTGTTCCCTGGGAGGTGATTCTAACTGAAGGAGGGGACTGACTAGAGGAAGTGGCGGATCGGGGTTCCTAGCTAATAGGAACACACGATCTGTCACTCCTCTCAGAACAGAACACGGATTTGTGTGTTTACACACACACCTCCTTTTTCTGTCCCTCGTGCTTGCGATTGCTCATGGCCGGAGGTCATCGCGACGGTCGGTCGCGAGCACCGGCACCCCGCAGTGCGGTGGCTCGCGCGTGCCTGCTATCCGGATCTAGCGAGTCGTCGTATAGCTACGACGGTTCGCGGGATCGTGCCGACCCGCCGCAGTAAAAGGACGGCGGCTGGTCGGTAAGCGGTTAAAAATGAAATCTGCCATTGCGGATTTCTCTGTCTGAAAATACAAGTTGGTTGGCTGTCATGCTGATCTTTCTGCTTTAATTTATTGTGTCATTTACCTATAACAAGCATGTAGAAAATATCTGCTTACTCTTCTCCAATTTTCTAATCTGAATTCTTGTTCTAGGTTCAGTAAACCCGAAAGTACGCAAAATGAGTCGGCATGAAAGACATGTATTTAGTATTTTTAGAAGGAAGTCAGCAATAGAAGCTGCGAGGAATGTCACTTGTTACTTCATACCTGAAAGCACTAACTGAAAGTCAAGGTAGTGACAGGGGGTCTGAAGAGTATGTTGGGGAGGGAGGAATCTCTGTTGCATAGAGCCACCTGCAAGTGGCCCCTTACCGGTGCTCCCTTACCAGCCCTCTACACATCAGCATTCCCCATACACCTACTGTGCAATAATCCCAGCCTCCTATAATGCCCAATGACTGCTGCAAAGTCCACAGTCTCCCACAGTGCCTCCAAGGTTATTGATAAGCTTTAAGGGTCCATGCACACTTGGCTAAAAAAAACACTGCTTCTACAGGAGTTTTGTGTTTTGCCTGTAGAAGCAGCTCAATGTTATTTTATGTGTCAATCTGTTTTTGAGAGGAGTTTTCTGGCAGAAAAAAAAACGCCTGTACAAAATATTTTTTTTTCTGCCAAGGGAAGTTTTCAAGTCCAGTGTGAATGACACCCAACCCCCCCCCCCCCCCCCCCATAAGTGCTCCCTCAACTGGCCTTATGTAGATACATTTACGATTTTAGGTCCATAGACTTCATTGGAAGTAAATCAAAAATGCATTGGCATTTTCTATGCATTTTGTAGCATGACAAAAAGACACTTCTTCCTAGGAACATCTACTCTACAGACTGAACATGACAGGAGAGTGGGAAGGCCAGCTGGTGAGGGCATGACCTCTCGTCCATGACCCATACGATAATGTCTACAAAGATTGCACCAAGCATGAGAGGGCATTGCAGGACATTGTAGGACACTGCTCCTGAGTTGGACGAGGATTGGGACTGGGACAGTTACTCAACCACACAAAAAGAAAGCAAAAAGTCTCCTCTGGACATAACTTTAAGGCACCTTTCACACGGGCATCATTCCTTCAGTCACATTTTTGCTAAGAAAAATGTATTCCATTTACATCCGTTTTTCATCCCATATTTTTGGTCAGTTTTTCATGCTGGATAAAAGTAGATGAAAATAAATAAACACTATTGTCAAGTCACACTAGTGTGACACTAGGCATAAATGAGATACATACCATGCTTCTCCTGCTGCTTGTAACGTATAGATGACCAATTTGGTGTCACTGCCTGAAACACCTCTGTCCAGAGCTGTCCCTGTAGTCACAGCATGAGGTGTCCCACAGGCCAGGCCTGGCATGTATCAGGTCGATGAGGTGCTCGTGAGACATGTCTTTTGCCATGCTTGCTTGGAAGGGGAGGTTACTTCCTTGGTTGACCACTACTTGACTGTTGACTGCTGCTCCTCTCTGCCAATCCCTTCCCTGGCTTCCCCTACCCCACCATGTAAAATTCAAAATGCTAACCATAACATACAAGGCCATTCACAACATCGCCCCCATCTACATCACCAACCTCATCTGCAGATATCGCCCAAATCGCCCCCTCCGCTCCTCCCAGGACCTCCTGCTCTCTAGCTCCCTTGTTACCTCCTCCCATGCTCGCCTTCAGGACTTCTCCAGAGCCTCTCTTATCCTCTGGAATTCCCTGCCCCAGTATGTCTGATCAGCCCCTACCCTGTCCACCTTTAGGAGATCCCTGAAAACTCATTTATTCAGGGAAGCCTATCCCACACCCACATAACTGTCCCTGAGCCACCCCCATCAAATCATTCTTTGCAGCTATTACCTTTTGTACCACCACCCCCTCCCTTTAGAATGTAAGCTCTACGAGCAGGGCCCTCCTGTACCTTTTGTATTGAACTGTACTGTAATTGTGTTGTCCCCCTTATACATTGTAAAGCGCTGAGTAAACTGTTGGCGCTATATAAATCTCTTATAATATATAAATCTCGAATAATACTTGGGTCACAGGTTAACTTTTGGTTCATAAAGTACATTCAAACATATGGATCAAAACAGAATGGACGAAAAACGCATGATCATACGTTTACATCAGATTTTTGCTCGCTTATGTTTTTTAAACAAAACAAAAATGCAGACTTGTTCCATTTAAAAAACAGACCTGAATGGAAGCAGATGAAAAACTGATGTACTTTTTGATCCGTTTGCCCATAGGAATGCATTGCTGTCCATTTTTCATCTGTCAACAGACAAATAAAAAATGGACAGACAGAATGTCCATGTGAAAGGGGCCTAATGCATATGCTAATGTAGGCTTGTTAAAATGACTCCATGTTTTCATACTGTACAAACCTTGCTATATTGCCACCATGCAAAAAAACGTTGTAGCTTACCATTGGCAAAACCATAAAACTGAAAATACTTAAAAAATGCACTACAAAAACGCATCAAAAAATGCATGAAGAAGCAGAAGCACAGGTGTGAGCATAGACTTTCAAGCACAGAGGAATGCTAGGGTCCATCAAAAGTAACCGGTGCACTTTCTTAGGCTGAAAAACTTGTAAGCATTGCTTACAATGCTTCAATTAATATAAAATGTACTGCTCTGGGCTATAAAGATAACCGTGTGACTTTTTTTTTTCCTTTATAAGTGCACACTATAGACTGTTTTTGTATATCTCAAGGAACACTTCACATCATAATGTAATTAGACTCCTTTGCAGCATTATATGTTTGCATACTTTGGCCTTGTAGGATAAAGCAATAAAATAGGCTTACTTAAAGTAGTTGTGAACATATAATGTTATAGACACTTTCCAATACAGGTCCAACAACTGCTTTTGCTTACTGGAAATCCAAAACATATGTATCTTGTATATGCATCACATACATATATCTAATAAAGTAGAACAAAATTTGGGGAGGGGAAGGGATAGCTGTAAAGAATACCCAAAGGTTAAGAAAGGATTCTTCAATGAGGAACAGACTGGTTGTAAGAAAATTGAAAAAAGTTCTTTATTGAAAAACGATTCAACCGACCATATAATTGTACATAAAAAAGGATACCTCCACCACAGATTTTAAAATTATTATGATAACGTTATCACATAACAGGTAATCACCACGCACACCCCACTCATTCAAACAGCCTCCTTAAAAGTAGAAAACTAGCTGATAAACAAAAGTAAGATACTAATAGATGGCTACAGGGAATTTCTTCCCACTATAAAAAGATCTTCAGCTGTGAAGCTTAAATTATATGGAGACCATATAATTTAAGCTTCACAGCTGAAGATCTTTTTTTATAGCGGGAAGAAATTCCCTGCAGCCATCTATTAGTATCTTACTTTTGTATCTAACGTTATCATAATAATTTTTAAATCTGTGGTGGAGGTATCTTTTTTATGTATAATTATATGGTCGGTGGAATAATTTTTCAATAAAGAACTTTATTAATTTTCTTACAACCAGTCTGTTCCTCATTGAAGAATCCTTTCTTAACCCTTTGGGTATTCTTTCCAGCTATCCCTTCCCCTCCCCGAATTTTGTTCTACATTGTATTTTATTCAGAGGAACATGCCTTAAAAATTAATTAAAATTAATAAATAGTTTTATTTTTTTAGGTAAATTGGTTTTTCTGTCGGTGGATAATGGATGTGTTACTGTTTGAACCATTATCGTACTATAAAATACCCAGCTCTCTCCACCTTGACAACTTTATTAGGGTGAATTCGTCTGACAAAACCTTGTTTTTTTTCATATATCTAATAAAGTGAAGAAAAATCGATCTTGCAAAAAATACAATTCAATAACAATGTTGCACACGCAATACAGAAAATTAGTGCAATAATAATCAATTGTGCTGAAAAACAATCATCATTGGATACATAAACCAATGCAATATAAAGTGACTAGTACACTCTCAAACAACTTAAAGTGAAAAGAAGCAAATATAGTGTAAAAAAAAAAAAATTAATTCAAAATTAACACATGTTCTTAGATAGGTGAGTGAATAGCCCGCTCAAATGCCCCGTACACATGGTCGGATTTTCCGACAGAGAATGTTCGATGGGAGCTCTTTGTCGGAAATTCAGACTGTGTAGGCTCCATCGGACATTTTTCATCGGAATTTCGGTCACACAAAATTTGAGATCTGGATCCCAAATTTTCCGATAACAAAATCCATTGTCGGAAATTCGGATCGTGTGCACACAATTCCGACGCACAAAGTTCAACGCATGCTCGGAATCAAGCAGAAGAGCCGCACTGGCTACTGAACTTCATTTTTCTCGGCTCGTCGTACGTGATGTATGTCACCGCGTTCTTGACATTCGCAATTTCCGACAAGCTTTGTGTGACCGTGTGTATGCAAGACAAGTTTGAGCCAACATCCGTCGGTAAAAAAACATGGATTTTGTTGTCGGAATGTCCGATCAATGTGCGATCGTGTGTACGCGGCAATAGTGTCCATCCATATCACTGGTGTTGAAGTGTCTTCATTGAAAAACAGTTCAAAGTGCCAGTGCTTCACCGCTGTGTTTTAAGTGGAATAAATGGCCGCTTACCAGAGGCTCTGATCCACAAGGAATCATATGCGCATATCAAATATCCATCAGGATACTGGGATTGGAGTTGACTCCTTCTGAGTGGAAACCCGTCAGACAAGAGCTGTGAAGTTGACGGGCCTGGACCGTAATGCAGGCGGCCGCACCGATACCGATTGCTGTGCATCCATTGATACTCTGCAAATTTAATAAAACACTTTGGCATTTTAAAGGATAATGCACTATGAGTTCTTCTTTTAATTTTAACTCCATATATCCATGAGCTGAGAGCCTGCTTTTCATTCCAATATCCCGGTAAGACATTCATAAGAAGCGGCATCCATTCCATCGAGATAGTTGATATGCGCATATGATTCCTTGTGGATCAGAGCCTCTGGTAAGTGGCCATTTATTCCACTTAAAACACAGCGGTGAAGCACTGGCACTTTGAACTGTTTTTCAATGAACACACTGCAACACTAATGATATGGATGGACACTTTGAGTGGGCTATTCACTTGCCTATCTTAAAACATGTTATTTTGAATTAATTAATTTTTTGATACTATATTTGCTTCTTTTCACTTTAAGTTGTTTGAGAGTGCACTAGTCACTTTATATTGTGTTGGTTTATGTATCCAATGATTATTGTTTTCCAGCACAATTGATTATTATTGCACCGATTTTCAGTGTTGCATGTGCAACATTGTCATTGAATTGTATTTTTGCAAGATTGATTTTTCTTCACTTTATTAGATATATGTATGTGATGCACATACAAGACACATATGTTTTGGATTTCCACTTTTCAGATAGCGCATTATTTATTTTTTCACAATTATTTTAGACCCCAGTACTCCAGGGATTTTTTTAGTGCAGCAGTCTTTATAGTTTACGGGCTGAGCGCAACCTTCAACCTTCCCTTAGGCTGAACAGACTATGGAATGCAGACACATGATGTGTCTGCACAGTGACCTGTAACCTTGTCTCCTTAAGACCCCTTTCACACCGAGGGCGTTTTGCAGGCGCTATAGCGTTAAAAAATAGCGCCTGCAATCCCCCCTCAAACAGCTGCAGCATTGTCTCCAGTGTGAAAGCCCGAGGGCTTGCACACCGGAGCGCTGCGCTGGCAGGACATCAGGAAAAGTCCTGCCAGCAGCTTCTTTGGAGCGGTGAAGGAGCGGTGTGTTTACCGCTCCTCCACCACTGCTCCCAATTGAAATCAATGGGGCAGCGCTGGGCTACCGCCGGCAAAACGCCGCTATTGCGGCACATTGCGGGCGGTTTGAACCCTTTCCTTTACCCCCCGCTAGCGTCCGAAATACAACGCTAATCCGACGGTAAAACGCCGCTAAAAAATAGCGGCGTTTTACCACAGACGCTATGGGCGGCTCGGTGTGAAAGGGCTCTTATCGGGACAAAGAGATGCATTGTCACATGACCATGGAAAAAAAATATTTCTTAACTGAATGGCCCTACACACGATCCGAATATCGTACGACAGATCGTACGACTTTTTCCGCTTAATTGTCGCAAGTGGAAATTGAATAGGTTACTAAAGTCATGAAAATTCTCGTACGACAGAAAAAAAAATCGGAAGTGATGTCATGTGTTGTAATGTATTAGTATTATATTTTTGGACAACAACTGTACTGACTAAAAGAAAATAGTATGATCTGGTATTGTACGAGGAAAATTTTCGTGCTTGTCAGGTCGAATAATATCGGATGAATTGTCGTGATCGGCTCTGGAAAGCTCTGTACTAATGTTCTGATTTTCGTACGATCGCGTCGAAAGCGGTATTTTTCGTCCGATTTTTGGATCGTGTGTATGGGCCATTAGTTTAAGAAATAATTTTTTTCCATGGTCATGTGACAATGCATCTCTTTGTCCCAGTCACTGTGCAGCATTCTATAGTCTGTTCAGCCTCAGGGAAGATGCAGGGAGTGTGTTCAAAAGGCAGACTGTGATTGGGATGGGTGTGTGCTAGAGGCAGTAAGTGATCGGTTGTGGGCATGGTGGCTGAACAAACTACCCAAGACAGGAATGCTGTGTGCCTGCACAGTGTCCTGTACCTCTGGATGGTCAGCCAAAGGATGACAACTGACCACGCTAACAAAGATCAGCTCCTGTGCTCTGTGTGGTCAGTTTACAACAAGGAAGAAAAGTGACTGGAAGGATCAAACAGGTATTTTAGATGGAAGAAATACATGGAAATGATAGAGGCTATGATTTATAACATACACCATGGTGAACACACGCATAACAAAATATACTTAGGGGAACATACACCTTAACTTCTGCCCTGTTCAGCTTTATAAACTCAACTTTCATGTGCACCCCCATTGATCTGTTCAGCTTTTTTAGAGCAAGTGGAGGAAGCATTGTGTAATCTCCAAATCATGGTTTGAAGCTTTCACAGGGCTAAGGACACTTTCCCCGCCCAGCATTGTCATGTGGGAAGAATTGGAGTCAGTCACTTGGAAGTACCAGGTGTTGGTATCAGGGCCACGGTTAGCATGAGAGTAAGTGTTATGCCTTGTACACACGGGCGGACTTTTCGTCCGGATTGGTCCGACGGGACGAATCCGTCAGACAATCCGACTGTGTGTGGGCTTCATCAGACCTGTAGCCGACTTTTTCGGTCGAAAATCAGGCAGACTTTAGATTTGGAACATGTTTCAAATCTTTCCGCCGGAACTCCGCCGGAACTCCGCCGGACCCAGTTCCTATCGAGAAATCCGCTCGTCTGTCTGCTAGTCCAATGGACGAAAACTGACACTAGGGCAGTTATTGGCTACTGGCTATGAACTTCCTTATTTTAGTCCAGTCGTACGTCATCAGGTACGAATCTGTCGGACTTTGGTGTGATCGTATGTAGACAAGTCCGTTCGTTCGAAAGTCCATCGGAAGTTCGTCAAAAGTCTGTCAAAAGTCCGTCGGAAAGACCGTCGGACCTTTGATGCCGAAAAGTCCACCCATGTGTAAACGGCATAAGGCTCAGGTTAAAGTGATACTAAACACACACTGTTTAGTTGACATTGCCCCTTCTGTTTCTGTATTCAGGTATGGATGATGGCACTGTAATGATTTTAATAAAAAAAATTGATACACAGCTGTCACATGACCCAGATCTTTCCCAGCCTGTCTGCAGGAAAACATAAGCAAGAGGAGTTTCTGGTCACATGTTCAAAATTTATAACAAAACAGCCTTTGGAATACAGAGTAAAAATAAATTATTTACATCAATAAACTGTTTTAAATTGTCATACAAATATATGCTTGAAATCAAATCTTTATTATTTTGTGGAAATAACATGGTGTGGGCGGATATTTGCCAGTCACAGACTGCGTCACGTCCCTCCAGCCTGTGTTTTAGGTAAGAGGGAGGTGAAGCCACCATTAATCATTTACCACTGTGTATACGCCCACATGTGTGACTCTATAGTCACATGGGCTCCTCAGATGTGATAGGGAGGAAATGCTCAGCATATAAACTCACTGGAAACTACTGTAAACATGTGCAGAGCTGCCAACATGTCTCTGCAAAATCCCTAGCTGAATTGTGGACGTGGACAGAAAGAGGAGATAGAGAGCAGCAGGGTCTACCAGTTTTTCTGCAGAATACAGAAAATAATTCTCATAGTGACTGTGTGAGTTTGAAAAACATGTAATACACCATTTATTGATAGTTTTTTTATGATGTGGGTTTAGTGACACTTTAACTATTTCATTACCCACGTATAGTCATATGGCATCCGCAGGTGGGATCTCCCATCCTGGGCAGCAGGCGTCATATGACGTCCTCGGCTTCCTGGCAGTATAGCGGGCGCGCCTGCCGCGTCACTCGGGAGCCGATGCGCGTGCCCGGTGGCCGCGATGTCTGCCGGGCACCTGCAATTGCTCGTCACAGAGCAGGAACCTTGATCTGTGTGTGTAAACACACAGATACACATCCTGTCATGGGAGAGGAGAGAAAGATCGTGTGTTCCTAGTATATAGGAACACCGATCAGTCTCCTCCCAAACTCAATCCCATCCCCCCACAGTTAGAATCACTCCCTAGGTAACACAGTTAGCCCCTTGATCACCCCCTAGTGTTAACTTCTTCCCTGTCAGTGTCATTTATACACAACTTAGTGCATATTTATAGCACTGATCGCTTTATAAATGTCTGTATAATCAGCAAAACCAAACTAGAGTTTTGGAAAAGAGCATATAGACATATCAGAAGTATGCAGACCTGCAACCCCAATCTACCTTTGGGTTGACATACAACCATAGTCCACAGCGGGTAGTTTCCTAAGGTCAAGTTTCTCATTTTGGATAATATCCATCCAGACTCGAGAGGGGGAGATTGGAACAAGACTCTCCTCCAACTTGAGCTTTGATGGATATAGATTCTTAAAGCCACATATCCCCCAGGACTTAATGTCATTACTACGTCATGCGTGCACGTGGCGTTGCCGTTCGCGCATGCACGGTGTGGAGGCGTGGCACGTGTCTGACCCAGGAGGCCAATTTATGACAGTTCCTGGTCTCCTCCCTGCTACCACAGCTGCCACCTATTGAGGAGGGCGGCGCAGCAGGGAGGGACACACATATAGTGAGGGGTTATCAGATCCTCACTTAGAAGGGTCACAGCTGTGGGTGTGTGATCGCTGCTAACACAGGACACTAGGCTGTAATCAGGTAAGCAAAAAGCTGGATTTCTGAGAGATAGAATGCACTAATGATTAAATTCCTATGGATAATTCCACCAGGCTAACAACATAACAACACTTTTGATATTCACACTGTCTATAGAGTTATATGGGGTTGGGGCCAAGTATACTGTAATGTGTGGCTTGTAGTGTGTTTGCCAGTATGATCCAAAGTGTTTCACACTCAGGCGTGTATTCCTTAATGGCAGGTACCCATCTATATTCTAGCCCTGTCTGGCTCTGTCTCCCATGTTAATGATTGGGGATATCCACATTTTATATTTATTTTTATTGTTGTATATGTCATCTGTTTGTCATTGTTTGACATCATATACATTCATTTATCTATTAACTTATACCTGCACATGATAACGTTTGAACTTATCAGGGCAAAAGCAATACATACTTGGGCATATTTAAATTCTTGGTAATATTTATATTTATATTCCTATATCTTGCCATGCTTGGGGGGTGCACTTTTGTGTAGGTGTGTCCATGGGGATTTCCTTCAGCAATGTTGATATATACATATACTTTGATTACTTCACAGCATATTTATGGAATCCAGTCAATCCAGGACTGTGTTCTGTGTGCATGGCGAGCCCCTACATGCAGGTACACTCCCTTATATTCAACCTTTAATACATTTTTGTGACATATTTATATGTTATCTTTCTTTCATACTAGTGTATTGCTTCTAAATTGTGTGTTTCAATTCCAGGACTCTGTCTGTCCGGCCTCAGTGTTTTTTGGTCTCCCCCAGCAGGGACAATAGTGGTCTAGCCCCCCTTTACATTTTGCTCATCTGTTCACATTTATAATCTGTAACAGCTGCAAAGCGGGTGACGCTATCAGAGACTCTATGAGACTGTGTCTTTGTTTTTAACACAACATGGAATCTATACGTGTACATGACTGGAATCAATGTGAGTTGGAGATCCTCTATTCACTATACCCATGTATTGTAATGTAGATGAGCTGTGACTGATCATCTGTATTTGCATTTGTAGACAATTGATACCCTACCAAACCCTGATGAAGGATATAATAGCAAACTCTGAAACGCGTCGGGTGATGGATATCAACCTATTTTGTTATGTATTGTTGCTATGATGTATTTCCAGTTGTCTAGATCAGTGGCCATCAACCCTGTCCTCAGGGCCCACTAACAGGCCAGGTTTTATGTATTACCGTGATGAGATGCAGACTAGAATACTGAAATCACTGAGAAGCAAATGATATCACCTGTGATGTAATGTGAAAAACACAAGCGCTGTATTGAAATAAATGATAAATAGTGATTGAAAATTAAAACATTAAGCTGCAATCAATCATAAGTGTTCAGGCACCCTAATGTGAAATAATAATAAAAATTATTGATGCGCTCTAATTAAATTGTCAATCAGTGCACAGCTCCCCTAAAATATTGTTAAAAAAATCTGTGAATACAAACATCAAAGCATCAAAAATGCATGTGGTGAACCATAATTACACTATAAAAAATGTATATACAATATTCCTCTAACACAAACAATATTATTCACCCACAAGTCCATTAATCATTTTTATTTGAATTGTAGGGTTTAACTTGTGTAGTGATTTTCAGCCTGCATTAATCAATGCCTCCAAAGTTTCTTTTCCCAGGTCATAGATAGATAGTAACTTGCGCTTTGTTTCACTTTGTTTCAATCTCAGCATACAGATGAATCATGTAAATAAAACAATAATATCATTGCGCAAAGATCAAAAAGGAAATAAAGAGGAATAGCCAAAGCGATACACTCACATAAAACCAATATGTGTTAGGCATAAATGAAGCAATCAGCCGCTACGAGCGTAGCTCCTCAAAAGCCGCTGCTGCCATACTGGTGTCTCGTAACAGCAGTGCTCGTCACTAGCTCCTCCTAGGGAGGAGCACTGCTGTTACGAGACACCAGGATCCCCCAGTCAGGAAACAAATGCTCCTGCTGTTTGACTCCAGCAACTCAGCAGCACATGGTGTGTTCAGGGAAACACTATGATCTAGGATCTGTGTATATAAATAAATGAGACACTTTAGGGAGGGAGTAGAACAAAATCAGTGTGTGTATAGCATAGGTGGTAATTTACGGGATAAAAAAGGCTATCCAAGAAGATAAAGCCTACAAATGGGTTGACGGGTGGAGAAACCAAAGAGGGAGAAATATTCAACCTGGTGGACTTAATTACAGCATTAACAATTTTAATACATCTAAATATTCTTTTATATCCCATATTTCTCCCCAGTCAGGATCCACACAACACAACAGTCATAGACGCCAAAAACGCTGCCGTCGTGGGAATACATCAAATGACTATCTCTTGGACACAGAAGAGTCCTCTTCCTCACACATCAATGGGGCTGGAACCCATACTGGAACCCAAGTATCTGGTAACTATAATCACGCATCACAACACACCACCACGGTCGCATCCACCCCACACTCCAATATGACAACGGTTGTAGACGCCAAAAACGCTGCTGTCGTGGGAATACATCAAATGACTATCTCTCGGACACAGAAGAGTCCTCTTCCTCACACATCAATGGGGCTGGAACCCATACTGGAACCCAAGTATCTGGTAACTATAATCACGCATCACAACACACCACCACGGTCGCATCCACCCCACACTCCAATATGACAACGGTTGTAGACGCCAAAAACGCTGCTGTCGTGGGAATACATCAAATGACTATCTCTCGGACACAGAAGAGTTCTCTTCCTCACACATCAATGGGGCTGGAACCCATACTGGAACCCAAGTATCTGGTAATTATAATCACGCATCACAACACACCACCACGGTCGCATCCACCCCACACTCCAATATGACACGACAAGGTGATTTTTTAGACCAAATGTGGGCCTATGCGCTAAAACAACAAGGAAGCACAAAAAGTCACAAATTGCACAAAACACACCCAATCAAAACTCACTAAATACCATTAATTTGTTGGCACATGTTAACACAAGATGAGATCACTGTCTTAGGAAAGGGACTTACTTTCTGTCCAACTGTACGGGCAAATAAATTTGAGGTGATTAAGGACACGCACCTCTTTGTCCGTAATCTGTTATTGAAAAGTCTTTTCTCTAAAAAACAGGATGAGACAGATCCCACATCCCTGCAATTCCTAATGAATAATGACCCAATTATGATTAAGGCATCTGACAAAGGTGGCAATGTTGTGGTTCAAGACAACTCACAATACATATGTATGTGTAGAAAAATATTGGAAAATACAGAATGGTATTATCCAGTACCAAAATTCATGATTGAGAAATACACCAAAAGTTTTTATGCTCTTGTAGATGAAGCCTATCAAAATAAAGTCATTGACAAAAACATATGGGAATTCATCAGAACACCATACCCACAGGAAGCTACCTTTTATGCGATTCCCAAGGTGCACAAAATTCTGTCGATACTCTGGGGAGAGTGGAGACCCATCATTTCGGGCAGAAGCAGCCTGACTGAGAACCTCAGCAGAGACTGTACACTCTTACTTTATAGAATGTGATACCCAACTGACTTAAATATACCTCTGAAGAAGGACTCTTTGAGGTCTGAAATGTATAAGGCGTCTATGCCTGGAATGTACAGTGGTTAGCCCTACCAACATGTTCCCCTGGGCAACCACCGTCTTTTATCCATGACGTGCATGTTGGGTACTTTACTGAGTGCTTTTATACAATTTTTATTGTGATATTTATGTTTGTTACATATTTCATAATAAAATATTTTGTACTTTTTTACCTACCTGGTCTGTCCCATGTCAAATCCGTGAGGGGTTTTGGTTTGTGCCCTAGGGCACTACTAGTTCTATTATCCTGTGGTATAAAAATATGGGACAGTGGTCTGGTTAGAGCGTTTCATCCCGGGGACAGAGAGTTCAGGGCATTTCCCCATGGAGAGCCCAAGGGAGAGGGACGGAGAATGATACCCACGAGGAGCAGAAGGAGGTTATCCATCACTATAGAGATGTAAAGTAATCTTAACCTGGGGTTCCCCCCAAAGACATCAGCACTGGAGTATGCCTATGAAGGACTTACATCTGCATGAGAGTGCCTCTGAAGGACTGTAATTGCTTGGACTTCACCTTTGCAGGTATGCCGGGGCAGCCCAAGCCTGTGACTAGGAGTAGGGACTTAGGAAAAACCTTGCACTTGTATGTTGGACTTTGGAATGCTTGTTTTGCACTTTAGCCAAGTAAAATATTGAAACATGGTTCTTGCCTGGTATGAAGTTACTAAAGAGGTGTATCGCAATTAACCGACACACACATAGTTCACAGAGTGGGTTTTAACAATAAAGACATCAGTGGGGAGTGGAGTAATGGAAAGACACAAGTGGTTACCTAGGTTAGCAGAAATTTAAAAAGGAGCCTGGCGGTAGCGTGCACCTGTTATAGGTGGAATAGCCACTAGCAGTGAGGGAGATGTTGTTGGCACTCCTTCCACCAGCGGTCTGTCTCTCAGAGAAACCGGAGTGGGATCTGCAATTTTGAGTAGGTGGATAAGCCATTCTGACAGGGAGAGGGGGTGAGTCGCACCTCATTTCAGTGGGATGAACAACTTGGCTGCATTGACCGTAGAGATTTGAAGTAGGATTTGTGGCAGATAGAGGTGTGGTGCAGAAGGAATTGAGCCAGTGAGGAGTGCAAATTATATGCCGTCATCTGGGAAATC